>OX439484.1:131635767-132217165 GCA_949320155.1 Melangyna quadrimaculata
CCTATGAAGGGCCCACTATTTTTTAGGCAACCCATGCGCAAACTGTTTGTTTTGACACTATTTAAAAAACTGTTTACCTCTCATCTGGTAAAGAGATGAGGGTAGGTAGTCCTATGGCCGTCTCCCCGACTATTACAAACAAGTTAAAATAACAAAGGAGAATAAGAAAGGAGAATGGGCAAAGTGGTCTACCTTCTCAACAGTAAAGTGTCATATGTCGTTGAAAAGGTAATGATGTATAGATCAATTAATTATATGGACGTAAGGCTCTAAACCATGGGGTTCAAAAGATATTACTCTTCAAAAGCACTGAAAAAGACAGTAATGTAACTCTTCATTTGGAGCTTGTCTTACCACCCACAGTAAAGTGTCGTACTTCGTTGAAAAGATTATTGCGTTTACTTCATTTTTTAAAATAGCCATTAAGATGTTCATCATGGTGTAAAAAAGTTATTGAGCCATCAAAAACGGCAAAAAAAATATAATGCAGTTCTTCATGCAAAAATGCATAAAAATGCAATTCCGCATTGGAAGCTGCTGCACCTACTCAACAGAAATGTGACATATGTCGTTATAAAGTATATAGCATGTAGTTTATTTTTTGAAAGCCGTTAAGATGTAGACCATAAAGTTCGAGAGGTATTTAGGCCTACAAATCGACAAATAGAATAACAGTGCAATTCTTCATTGGAAATGGTCAACCGACTCAACAGTAATGTGTCTTACGGTTTTGAAAAGGTAATTGAAATCGCATCATTTAATTATACTGCCGATAAGCTCTAAGTCATAGCTTCCAAGAAATATTCGACTTCAAAGAGCCAACAACTTCAATAATGCATTTCTTCATTGTGTACTCTTCTCACCACTCAACAGCAACAAGTCATATATATGGCCATTAAGCTGTCAACCATGGGGTTCAAAAGATGTTTGGAAAAAACGCAGAATAGTGCAATAACGCATTTCCGTGTTTTTTTTTTTCAAATATCTTTTGAACCCCATGGTTTACAGCTTAATGGCCATATAGTAAAATTAAAAGAACGCAATAATAATACATCACTGTTGAGTTGGTAGACCATTTACCAATGAGGAATTGCATTTATTATTGTTTTTGATGCTTTGAAGCAACATACCCCATGAACCCCATGGTTTAGATCTTAATGGGCATATAATGAAATGAAGCACATGTAATAACTTTTACAACGATGTATGACAGATTACTGTTGAGTTGGTAGACCAGTTGCCAATGAAGAATTGCATTATATTTTTTTGCCGTTTTTTATGGCTTAATAACTTTTTTACACTATGATGTACATCTTAAAAGCTATATAACAAAATGAAGTAAACGTAATAATCTTTTTAACGATGTACGACACTTTACTGTGGGTGGTAAGACAAGCTCCAAATGTAGAGTTGCATTACCGTCTTTTTCGGTGCTTTGAAGAGTAATATCTTTTGAACCCCATGGTTTAGAGCCTTACGTTCATATAATTAATTGATGTACACGTCATTACCTTTCCAACCATGTATGACACATTGGTGTTGAGTAGGTAGACCAGCTCCCAGCTTTTGGCCCATTCTCCTTAGATTACTCTAATATATAAGTATATATATAATATAAATAAATATTTTTTTCAATTGCTTAAATTCCTAAGCTATAGTAGTTTGAGATATTTGATTTTAGTAAGTGTATACAAAAGGAATTGAAAATAGTTGGAACGGGTCCTACAAAAATTGCAACGCCAGTTTAAAGTCATTAATAACATGGACACACAAACTTATTCCAAAAAACCTCGTCAACGTTTTTGAAAAATCGAATTTTCAAACAAAAAAAATTGTTTTATTATTTTTAATTAAATCAACTTTTTTTTTTTAAAGATTTGGGTATGTATGCAATATTATTCTCCCTTAAGCCCGGAGGTGGACTGGGCCACGGGGGAACCGGGATTTTACAATAAAGCATCTGCAATACTTTTTATTCTTTAGGGGAAACGTTTCTTATAAAATTAGTATTTTGAGGGTTTCCACAGTAAATAAAGAGCTTTTGTTGCCCCAAAGAGATCTTGGGAGGCCTCTACAGCTCTGCTGGAGGCCCCTTAACATCTCTTCAAAGACTCAAGAGATCTGTTGGAGGTCTCCTAAACTCTTTTAGAGGCCCTAGATCTCATAAGGAGGCTCATACACCTTTCATGAAATATCCTAGAGCTCTGTTGGAGGCCTCTAAAGCTCTGCTGGAGGTCTCTACACCTGTGTTGGAGGCCCTACATCTCTTTTGGATAGCTCAATATATCTGTTAGAGGCCCTAGGTCTGAGTTAGAGGCCCTTACACCTTTGTTGAAGGACCTTAAAGCTCTGTTTGAGTCCTCTGCAGTTCTATTGGAGACCCTACAGCTCTGCTGGGTGCCCCTACAGCTCGGTTGCAGGACTTACAACGAATATTGAGTTGTAAGAACTAAAGAACGACACCCACAAATCTCTCGGAAAATTTAAACAAAAAGAGTTGAGATGTAAGCCCAGTAGGGCTCCACAAAAGGTTTGGACATTTCTTGAAATGCATCTTTAAAAAATAAGTTTTATTTTTAAAAGCATGCATCCAGATTTATGCAGATATCTTCAAAAAGATGTCTAGAAAAGGATTTTTGTGTCTCAAACTATGAAAATTAGGAGAAAGTGTGACCCAAACCTCAAAAATCTGCAGCTCAATATCAGAAGAAGTCGGAAGACTTCTCAGAAAAATTCCAACTTTAAAAATGAGATCAGTTCTTATTTAGATCTAGTATTGCAAACATCAACATACAAATATCCCCATTAATTTTTTTTTTCGTGCCTAATTTCAATTTTTCTAAAGTTCCTTCAAATTTTATACAGATCAACAATTTGGAGGCGAAAAATTACTATTTCCAAACTAGAATTTCAAAATCAAGCTGGCAGTATCAGACGATGGACGCCTGTTTTTTTTTTTATTTATTTTCTTTAGTGTTTGAGACGAAAGTGGAGGCCAGAAAAGTCATGAGCAAGTGTCTTTTATGAAAATTTAGGATATTAGTTTTTTACACTGTTGAAACGTATAAATAATTAAAATTTCGATTTAGAGTTTCAGTTTGAAATGTCAGTGGAGCATAAATGGTTAAACTATTGCAGAAACAATGATTGAAGAAAAGAGTGAAGAAATAATGTTCAACAAAATTAGCTTTTAAATAATTTTTCAAATAATAAAAGAAACATTTTGCAAGACCAGAATTATGTAAGCCAGTGAATTTTTAATGGAGAGTTTTGAAAGAGATTTTTTTATACTTACATGTATGAGACAGTTTTTCTATCTATTTTTAAAAATGTTGTCAATATGTAATTTGTGGCCCCTTTTCTAAAAGTCCCTGAAGGCCCTTTGAGCCCCAGTCCACCCCTGCGTTAAGCCTAGCATGTTGCTGATGCGAAACGAAAATCCCATACAAAAATGACAACGAAATCAAAAATAAAAACTTTCGTTCTGCTTTTAGTTTTGCAGTACGCTGTTCAATGAGCGAAATCGATAGTTCTAGCAGATTATTCGGAGAAGTCTACACCTTTTTTTCGCAGGGAATTAATTGACCAGACAATTGTGCGCGGAAAAATGACATTTGAGTGTCATTCGTGCTTGTATTTGATTTTTCTTTCATTACAGCATGGCTTTCTGTGATTGTTTTCGTTTTGTATTTTTTTTTTTTTTGTAATTGGTGACACTTTCAAAGAGAATTTTGTCGCTGTGGTTTCCGTAAGCATTTTCCTTTGTTGGAGACCAAAGAAAAATTTCGTTTCGCATCAACAGCATACAGGCTTTAACAAAAATTAAAACAAAATCAACTAAACCATTTTCCAGCATATAGGCTTTAACAAAAATTAAAACAAAATCAACTTAACCATTTTCGAATAAATAAAAAAGTGGTTTTACTAAAGGAACAAAAAGAACCATTTTTCGAAAACAAAATTAAGAAGCCTTTTTAATTAATTAATATTAATTAACTGATTTTTGTTGGCGTGAAACTTTTATATACCTTAAATACTCACGGGAATCGTGGGTTGGGGCCTTATACATATAAAAGCACATGCTCAGGTTATGAGCCCGCCGCCGCTTTGTTAAAAAAAAAAAAAACACCCCTGCTGTCCGTATGGTTTGAAAACTACAGAACACGTTGAACAAACAATACATGAAAAAAAAAAAAACGAAAACAATACCTATAATTTTTTTAAACAGGTTAGAATATATTTATATATACTTTTTTGAAACAAAAATAATAAATGGAAAAGAAATTAAATAGATTTATTCAAATGGGTTAACTTTCGTGAAGTGCAGTGCTATATTTATTCAATGATCTGTTCTGTAAATGTTATTAATAGGGATTTACAATAAAAACAATGAAGCCCCCAAGTGTGAGAGCTTCAAAGGCGGAGAGTAAATCGGTTGATGTCATTAGTACAGGTAAAATAGGACATAATATAAAACATAAAAATTCCTACCCTCATGAAATTTGGTGAAAACGTTATTTTTACCATACGAATTAAGAATCAAAATAGTCTATAAAAATATCTTGTAGGGTTGTACGGAGTGTGCCACCCACCGCATGTGTCACATTAAAATGTCTCCGCTTCCTGAAATAATAAAATCCGACAAACCAGTCTATTTTCTTCATTTAAAACAATCAAAGAAAAAACTAATTGAAATTGGCTTGATTTGACTCGATTTCGCTGACTCGGTTAAGTTGAGTCGAAACCATACCTTTCTTCACTTTTTGACCTTTATCTTATGCAGAATGGTAAATATGCATTTAAACTTATAGGTACTAATTATTTAAAGCCGGGCGCAAAAAAAACAGACTCACTCTGGCTCTTTCCAAGCGAAAATATTTTTTTTTCTTTATGTGAATGTTTTAATTTATAGTATAAACTACACCTTTAAAATTCATGATTTGGTTTAGCGGCACACACAGACAAAAATCGAATGATTTTATGATACTCATCACATTTGAATGGACGATCGACTCTATTATATGCACTCCAGATTTGTTTCATTGAATATACATTTCGAACATTTTGGTTTTCTGTATAATGTATGACCATATTCTGACAACCTCACTGATGCCTTACAAGTCACAATAACCTCATAACTCGTGGTGAACTCGCCTCATAAAAAAACATAAAAATTATGATGTGCTCCTTGGCAGGTCACAACTCACGTTGTTCTTGTGAGGTTTCTTATGAGGGCTTCCACAGAAAACTAACTTGTAAGAAAATAAATTCACAAAAAATTGTGACCTGGTGAGCCTTACAACGGCAGAATAGTGCTGTTAGATATCTTCCAAAAGAAGAAGTAATAAAACATTATCAGGATTTACATAGAGTCCTCAGAGTGGGTGAGAGTACCGATTTCCAAGCCTATGAACTGTATGAAGGAACTGCAAACTTTGGCTCCAAATCAACGCGATTGTATTATACAGCAGCTGGTTCAATATACATATTACAGAAAACAACTTAAATGGAATTTATCTGAATATACATTGTAGTTCGAAATATGTTAACAATACCTGTTAGTACAGCCTCCGCTGAAAGGAGTTTTTAAAAATTAAAATTAATAAAAACAAACTTGAGCCGTGAAATGGGGCAAAAAAGGCTTTCAGCTCTGGGGGTTTTATCTTTTGACGCAGATATAGCGTCTAAAACCGATTACAATAAGCTAATTGAGAAATTTAGTCATGCTAAAAGCAGAACATTTATATTACTTTATTTTTCTTCCTAATTTATTTATCAATCTTAATGCTTAATTGTGGTATGTAAATATAATATGTACATACTAACATAAATATAACTTACATAATTTATTTTTCAAGATTTTTATACTTAATTGTGAAATTTAACTATAATACTTACATAAATATAATACAAATTTGAGTTAATTTTGTTATTTTTATGTAAAACTATTTTTATTGCAATGAAGAAAATTATTCGGTAAATAATCGAATTTGAGCTAAGAATCAAATGAGAAATGACATCAAGATAATTACAAAAAAAAAATATAGTTAACGGCAATTCAAAATTAACAAAATAAGATATATTTTGTTTTTTCAATTTTTAAATGATTTTCTTATTTTTTTTTTATATTTAGCGCGCACTAAAGGGGTTATGACTACCCTTAAAGTGTTGTACACAGCACGAGCGATTAGGTAGGTTGGAGGGGATTTAAAAGGAGGTACCGATGCACATTGGTTTTGAATGTCTGAAGTTCACAATGGGAGGGGAAAATTGAGCTGGGTAGAGCATTCCACATTCGTGTAGTGCGACTGAAGAAAGAATCTCTATACTTAACAGTACGTCCGAAGTTGGGCTCAACGGTAAACTGGTGGGCATTCCTAGAAGCGCGAGTATTACGGTTGAATTGTTTAAGGGGAGGAATGCAACTGGCTATTTCACTAGAGCACTGTTTGTTAAAATAACGGTAAAATAACGAAAGACGTGAAACATTTCGACGGTGTTCCAGAGATATAAATGTTTCCGTTATAGTTCTTTGACCAATCACTTTAAGAGCTCTCTTTTGAATTCTATCCAATAGACTCAAGTAGGTTGTTGGAGCACCTGCCCAAATATGGGAGTTGTACTCAAGTTTTGAACGAATAAAGGCTTTGTAGATAACAGCCAGATCAGAAGGGGCGAAAAATTTCTTGCATCGACGTAGAAAACATAAACACCTAGCAGCATTTTTGGCGATGTCATATATGTGGTCGTTCCACAAAAGGTGGTCTCTGACACAAATACCGAGGACTGAAAGCTGTTCAGTTTCCTCAATGCAAGTGCCGCTCTTGGATAGCAGCATAGGGGGTGGGTTCCGGTTTAACGAAAGGAGACAGCATTGAGTTTTTGAAGCTCGACTCGGTTTTTGATTCCCCACTGGACAATGCTGTCGAGATCAGAATTTAATGAGCTTACCATACGCTGCCGTTGCAGTTCCACATCTGAAGGAAATGGATGTGAATCTAGAAACGAATATGAAAAGCTAAGGGTACTATCATCAGCAAAACAGTTTAAAGGATTAGAAGTTTCAGATAAAAGATCGTTTATGAGTATAAGAAAAAGGGTCGGAGACAAAACGGAGCCCTGGGGCACACCAGCATTTATTTTGTAGATATCAGACTTAAACCGTCCAAAACAACTTGTATTGAGCGTTCCGAAGGGTAATTTCTAATCCATCGAAGAAGAGATTCATCGATACCAAATGCACGCATTTTCGATAAGAGAGCTTGATGCCAAACTCTATCAAATGCCGCACTGCCGGTCATTAAGAAGCTTTAGTTCTTCGAGATATTTCTTGAGATGGAAATTAATCAGCATTTCCATGACCTTGGAAAGAAGGGACGTAAGTGCAATTGGTCGATAGTTAGAGGGCGAAGAAGATACGCCTTTTTTAGGGGCAGGCTGGACAAATGCTGTTTTCCATCCTCTCGGATAGAGACCAGTAGAGTAGGACAGATGGAAAAGCTTACGCAGTGATTTTGCCAGCGTTGAAGAACACCTCTTCAGAACAATGGGAGGGATACTATCCGGGCCAGCAGATTTATGTTTGATGTCGAGATCTTTAAGAACTCTAGCAACTGCACGAGTGCGAAAGAAGATGTGTCCCATAAATCCATTTACGCTCTCAAGTACAGGAGGAGTCATAACACTTTCTGGCAGCGTCGAATTAACAGCAAACTGTGCTGCAAGCAAACTGGCTTTATCTAGTGAGCTGACAAAAGGTGGTGTTTCGTATGTTTTTTACAAATGACCAAAAATTTGTACTTCCTTTGGGACATTGTAGTTTTTTTTGCCGTAATTTTTGATTATGTAAAAATTTGGTTCGTCGAATATGAACGTTACTGGTCTTTCTAGCTTGTTGAAACTTTTTCCGGTTTTCATCAGTAGGGTTGGCTTTATAACAACGGAAGCTTACTTCTCTGGCCCTAATAACCTCTTTGCAGCTCGAATCAAACCATGAGTTTTCTTTGGGTTTGATAGATTTTACCCTATTCGGGATAAAATTTCTCATTCCACAAAGAACTAAATTTGTGATCTTATCTGCACTGGAGTCTACGTCACTATCGAGGAAGCATAGTGACCAGTTAAAGCTCCTGAAAAAATCGTTGAGACCGTCCCAGTTGGCTTTCTCATATTGACAAACAGTTCTCTTGGGAGTTTTTTCTCTAACTGAATTTTGTTGGCATGAGAAATTTGCAGATATTACACAATGGTCTGATGTGCCTAGAGGCGATAATACACTAATTGTGTATTTATCAGGGTCGGAGGTAAGAAACAAGTCTATAGTGTTGGCGGATTGACCTGCAACGTCAGGAATCCGCGTAGACTCGTCAACAAGCTGGATAAGGTTGTTCAACTCATCGAAAATCTCGGCATACCTTTCTTCGAGTGTTGTTTGACCCGAAAAGCGTAGCCACGAAGAATTATGTACATTGAAATCGCCCGTAACAACGATTTCACTGTGCGGAAAATGGGAAATAATTCTCTGGATGGAGTCAGATAGTGCATCGAATTCGTTAGAAGTCGAATAACTATCCAAACTATGACTAACGATAAACAAAACAAGTATTATATCTTTTAAACTATAATAAGTTGATGAACGAAAATTATCCTGAATTGTTTTCCAACTCATGTGTTATTCCTACTGTCAGTCATTTTGTGATTTACTCAGAGCTTTTGTAGCTTCAATAGCAGTTGCAAAAAGAAAACAAATTTTTTTGTCAGGTGCCTACTTATTATTTAATTCGGAATGTGAGGTTTTTTTATGTACATTCAAATTAGAGAATGCTTAACAATTTTGCAGCCTGAAATCATTTTCTCAGAGGCCCCGCAAATTTAATCTCGCACACGCCTTATTTTGGTCTAGCGCCGCCTCTGTGTTTTTATGAGGGCTAAAGGGGAAGGGGGGTTATGTGAATCAAAAGGAAAAAATAACTTTGGCACAATCTATGCATATGGCTTTCAATGAACTTTTTAATGGTGAATGTAATGACATTTAAACTAAGACGATACGACAACCGAAAAAAGATTATAGTCAATTTATTTAAGTGTGACTTTAATTTCAGCACGATAGGTAAATATTGGCGAATACCCTTTAAAATAATGTTACCTTGATGAAACTTGGTATAAATATTCCATTTCTTATGTTAAACAAATATAAGAAGAGTCCATAAAAATATCTATTGTAAAAGGGTGCTTTTTCGAGGAGAAGCGAAAAGTGACGGACTATACCATAACACTTGTGAAAAATAACTACCCTCATAAATGTTAAGAGTGGCACAAGAATCAAGAATCAAAAGAATCTATACAAATATTTAGTACGGGTAAAGGATACAATCATAAATTTTGATTGCATTAGAGAATAATTTTTTTCTATTATGTTAATAATAGGATTAGTTAGCTTTTACTTTTATTCAATAGAATTATAATATAGGTATGTACAAATTTGTTTAATTATTTTTTGAAGATGGGTTTAAATCAATCCATTGAATATGCACGCACGTTTCAATTCTAGTATCTTTTTTAGTAAAGGAAATAAGTTGTATCTACATACATATTCCATACATATACATAAAAACAAATTGTTTGAAGATAAATATTATTGTGATTTTTATAATATTAATTATAACTTATAATAATTTGTTTATGTTACAACCTGGCGCGTCGCAGCCGCCGCCGCCGGCATTGATCTTGTTGTTGTCAGCCTGTTGTTTGTGTGTTTTGTGACGAAGATTCTAAATAAATACGCCATTCGCAGGGTTATTTTGTGTGCAAAATTAAACTGATCTATATGATTGGAATTGGAAGATGGGTATCTCTGAGTAGGTATGTATACTGACAAAATTCAGCGGCTTTAAGTGATGTGCTTCAGTTTCACATTGGAAATGAATTTCATCCAATACTGCATTGTTGTAGTTACACAACCAATTTGAAAGAACATATTTTTGCTTGTTAACTTGCGATACAGGTAGGGCAAGTTTTGAAGTCAGATATTATTCAAAGCTAAAATTACGACGATTAGAGAACGTGAAAAATGGGTCTGTCAATTCTGTCTGCCTTCCAATTCTCATGCCTGTAGCCTAACCCGCTGAAGCCTAAACAGCTGGCTGATTTTCTTCGAACTTTGGATTGAAGGTGTATAAATGGCCGCGTTCGAATACGTAACCAAAGGTATCTGGATTTGTTTGTATTGTTGTAATGCCTAAGGAAAAACCAGCTGACGAACCAAACAGCTGATGACAAAAAGAAATCTAAAGCTATCCCAAACATTTTCGGATTTGTTTGGATTATACTAACAGCTGATTATACTAACATCTGTTTATTTTCTTGGTATTGTTTGGTTTGGTTACGTCACCGGTTTTGGTCGTTCGGAAACATGTAAGATTATAACAGATTATCTCAGATACGTATCAGCTTACCACCCGAACGTGGCCAATGATTCCCTTAAGGGGCAATTGATTCTTAAGCTCCAAAAATAAAAAAAAAAAATGTACTTGTCATCAGTGGCAAGGCATCATATTGTTCATTTCGTTCATGAACGCCTAACTTTATACGCCTAACTTTATACACCTAACTTTATAAATTTTCTCTCCGTACTAAACGCCCACAAAATTATTTCAGCTACTTGTCCCTTAAATCCTAATATGTGTTAATTTCACACTCTGTCTGTAGTCTGTCTCCAGATTTTACAACTCATGCAACCTTTTCCATGCACTAAATTTAAATGAAGACAAAAACAAACACTTCTATTACTTTGATCAGTTTATATTTTCAGTATAGGCCTTATGGGAAAACTTTTTCAAACAGACACATGCCGGCTGGTGTTTGCATGGCACTCAACTTAAAGCAGCGTCCACATTATATGGACCTACATTGTTGATTTAAATTGTCGATCAACATGCTAGTGTGTACTTGTTTAAGTGTATATACTGTCTTGCGTCCATGAAAACACTCATTAACGTAGGTACCTACTTAATTTTCTACGTCCATTTCTTTTTAAATAATAATTAAAATAAGACAATAAACGAAAACAAAACAGTGTCTTATTACACAAATAAAAAAAAAAAAAACAGAATACCTATGCAGCCCAAAAAAGCGCATGCGCAATACAAATGACAGCTGTGTTCATCAACCTTGTTGATTTCTATCCATTTGAGTCGGGTTACGTTCGGGTTAGCAAAAGTTGATAGACTTTGTTTATTTACACGTCCACAATCAACTCAACATTGTTGATCAGCACTGTTGATATACACAAATCAACATAATGTGGACGCTGCTTAAGACATTGCTTGTGAAATAAAAAAAGAACCCCTGACTTCCATTGAAATTCTTTTTGTAATATTCCATAAACCAACGCCAACGTACATTCCACCATGACCTGTCGGCTCCTTGGTTGTGAGCTGTGAGAAGACCGATAAGATATACACACAATATGCCTCTCGCTCGCTTAATGTGTTTATTAAAAAAAACATATTGATTCAGAGTTACCATAAGTCCGTGGATGGAAATTCTAATACCTTTTTATTTGGTTTTTGCTATGGAGCTTTCAGAATTGAAGCTTTCTAAAAGCTTTTGAGATCATTTATTTTATATTTAAGGAAAAAAGTGTTGTCACTTCGTGTTTCTGCTTACATCTTTTCGTTTTAAATATTTGTTGGGTTTTTAATGGAGTTCGTTTCATTAATTAATTGCAATTTTGAATTGCCAAATATTTTTTTTTGAACTTAATCCCATCGAGGTTCTTTGGGCTCGAGTGAAAGGATTCGTAGCAAGCCAAAATAAGTCTTTTAAACTGGCAGAAGTAAAAGATCTTCTAAAAACAGGACTTGCGAAGGTTGACGCTTTAAAATGACAAAGGTGTGTCAACACGTTGATCAGGGGGTAGAGCCCAAGATGTGGGCATTGAATGTTTTTACTGAAAGAGCAGTGGAAAATTTAGTTATTAACTTAAATGAAGAGAGTAGAGCAGCAACTACTTGTCGGAGTGATAAAATGTTTTTTTTTTTATTTCAATTTATTTTTTATTCTGTAATTTATTTATACTTTTTTTCTGTGATTTATTTTTACGCTGAAAAGGATTAGGTGGTGTGGAAAAAGATAGATTTACTTTTATTTGCATTTACTTTAATTTTTTATTAGATTTAGTTTACGATCTAAATTTTTCTGTTTCTGAAATCTAAATTAGCAATTGGTAACCCTACCGATGTTTGAATCAAAGAGAATAGAGAAATATGCCAATTTATAATGCTCGATACGGCAACCATGGAAAATGTAAAAGTTTTATAAAAAAAGAGAAAGCTTATTGAAATCCATAAAAGTAAGGGTGAAAGGCAAACACCCTTTCTTCCCTGTACTGAAAATATCAAAATCTTTTGACTTTTCACATCAACTCGTTCTCCTCATTTGAGAACGAAATGTATCCATTGGAACATTGGAAGTATCCCACAGACAAAAAATTTTCACACTATTGTAGCACTCATTTTTATCCACAGAAAGTATTCAATACACGCATACGACAAAATCCTCGCATATCATGTTCGTACGTACCAACCGATGGGAATAGTGTAGGCATTATGGGCTCAAACTAAAGGCAATTGCTTACTACTCCATTTTAGTCCGGAACATTCTTATTCCATGGTGTAGTTTTCCTAAACACGTGAGTTAAAATAACTATTTTTTCTTTATGAATAAGGGTGTAAATGTTTAAAGTAACTGTGACTTAAATTATTCAATTCAGAAATTCCAAATATTTGTATCCTTTTCCTGTCTAAATAATAAGCAAGCCCGGCAGAGCAATTAATTTTTTGGTTTTGCAAACAGTAATATGAATATACCCTTTTTTCTGAGTGAATAAGGATGTTAAAATCCCATATTAATTAACTTTATGCATTCAAAACGCTTGCAAAAGTGCGAGTAGGTTGATCTGCTTTTGGACCAAGTCAAGCAAATAAGTGTCAACAAAAAAAAACTTTTAAGTCAAAAACAGTTGGAAGATTCTTTTCATGAAAATGTATTAAAAATATTTTTAAAGAAATCCTGAAGATTATAATAAGAATATATGTAAGTTAAGTAGGTAAAACCAACATCACAGTAAAGTTTTAACGTATAGAAAATAAAAACAAATGAAGTGAACGACTGCATTTTTAATCACGTGTCGCCACTGGTTGCCATATAATCTTGTCATGTTTCTTTTAAATTCATTTCAACATCGTTGTCTTCTAGATATTTTAAGAATTGATCTCTCCATTTATCTTTGTGTCGATCTAAGTTTGTGTAGGTACTGATTTTGCCAATGTTTTCCAACTTTGTGCGCCATATGACAATACTGGAAGAATAGTTGATGTGTATAAAGTTATCAGGGCAACTCTGAAAATTCATAAAAAAAAATATAGCCCTGAGTTGCTCATTTATTGCGAAAAAAAATAATTGCGCTGTTGAATTTTGAGATACGGGATACTTTCTCAAAAATGTTAATAAACGACCCGAGAGTGGATAAATGTTTAAAAATAATTTATTGCGCAGAAACAATATTACTTTTTGTTGCGTTTACGAGATACATGGTTACCAGCTAACTTTACGTCAAGTTAGCAGGTCAACTTTCTCAAAAATATTGATAAACGACCCCAGAGTGGATAACTGTTTAAAAATTATTTATTGCTAATTTATTGCGGAGAAAAAATATCACTTTTTTGTTTCGTTTGCGAGATAAAGGGTTACCTGCTTACTTGACGTCAAGTCAAGTAAAACTGTTGACAATAAAAAAGTGGTACTACTAGAAATACAAATAAACATTTTTCGAAAAAAAATTAACAAAAGCAGCCTTGCTTGTCCAGTAACCTTGTCGTTTGTATGGAAGGCACCGTTTGCGTCAAATCTAGTATTTCTGATTTTTTGCTGAGTTATTCAGGATATTGGCCTTGTAAATAACCAAGTACCTTTCATTCGAGACCCTGCGCTGCGCTGTGGAATTCAAGGAAGAGGTAATTTTCTTCTTCAAATCGCATCAAAAACGAAAAACTGTCCTCATAAGCAAAAAAATAAAAACATAATAGAAACCGTATAGCGCCAATCGATCCCTCGACACGAATCGATTTCATTCGGTTTCAAAACGGCACGTATTCGGGTCAAGGGCACACAAAGTAAACGTAGCGTTCACACATATTCGGTTCGTTTTCGGTTTTTCTAAATTTTGTTCAATACATTTTATTTAATTTTAATTATTAGTGAGTACTAACCGAATATGAACAGTCTGTGTGTGAAGAGGTCTTGATGGAAATCGAACCGAATATAGACCGAACCGAATGAAACCGAATGTGTGTGAAACGAGCCTTAAGGTGGGCAAAATTAAATCATAATGACCTGCTAACTTCACGAGATACACAACTTGACCTTATCTCATATTTTAATCAATTTTTTTAATTTTTTTAAAAATAAGGATCAAACTTTTGACCTAGTCTATTCCTTAAATGTAAAAACTGAAAATTTGAAGCCATACTTCAAATCTTTAGCATGCTTGGTTCTCAAGGTACACTATACGACCTGCTTTCTCACTGTGAAGTTAGGAGGTCACTCGATTACACCCATTATTTGGTAAATTGGAAAATCTGGAATAAAAATGCAAAATTTCATATTTTATCTACGCTGGCAAAAAAGGGGGTGGGGCGTCAAAAAGCCACGGTTCGCCACCATGCCACTGTGTGAAACAGAACCATCTTGAAGTTGAACAATGAACATGTTCGTCTTCATATCTTGATTTGATTGTGGCACTTCCTATTGCATTTTTATCTTTTCTCCTTATCCAACAAATGTTCATTTTATATTATGGATCCTTTTTCTTTTTGTAAACGTCAGACGAAAATAACGTGTAAATAAGCAATGGCCGCGTTCAATGCAGAACTTTGAAACTGCTGATAATAAAGTACTTAATTTTTGTCGTTGAACGCAAAATTATATGAAATGTCAGTTTCGTATGGAGAGGCTTTTTTTTGTATAGAAAAGATATCAGCTGAATTTTTAGTTGGCATTTCTTGCTGCAAATTCAGATGAAACGTAACTTAACTTCACTTAACGTAAGACCGCTTTCACCAAAGAAAACTGAGTTGCCAGAAACTAGCTGGTTTGTTGCCGAGAAAGGTTAGAGGGGAGATTTTTTTTCTTTCCCTTACGTCCTTCTCGCCTTCAAACTCCCAGTTGCCGGCAACTAAGTTTCTTTGTGTGAAAGGGGTCAAACTGAATGTCAGCTTACTTTTTATGAAAGCTGGCCATCTGAAAATATAGTACTGAAAAATTTGATGCGTTGAACGGGGGTAATTATACACTATAATTTTATCACGCTTCGGACTATCCCCCAGACTTCAAATTGAACAAAGTTGCTTTGATTTTGTTAATATTTACCATGAAAAATTGATTGCTTGCGATTCAAAAAAAAAATTACGTAAGAAAATGGGCTTATAATTTTAATGTTCCAGGTCCTTCATCGCTATATTTTTTTTTTTTAGCTATATGTAGGTATATCTACAAATTATACGGAAACAACTTTTAAAGAATATAACTTCCTTACTGTTAAACCTGGTAGAAATTGGTTGACTACCACTAAACATTAAAATTTGGAGTCAATTTTTTTTTACAGAATTTTGTTTAAACTTTGATCCACCCTAATGCATACCTATTGGAAAATCGCTATTTTTAAAATCCCACCCCCGCCAGAGGCTGAAATAAAAATCTGCCAGACTTTGGTTTTCGATACCGCTATATACAAAATGCACCTACAAACCCTCATACTCATATTTTGGTTATCACTCCACTCCCAAAATTTGCTGTCGGCTCTTAGACTAATACGTTTTAAATTCGTTTAGGTTTTTGTTACAAAGAACCTTTTGTATACTCCACGGTCTGGTCAAGGTTTATGTGCCCTGAACAGCCAGTCGGAACAAAATAGTTCCGACTTTAACATTGGTGACCCCGACGTGATGATCGATAATCATCATGGGAAAATAAACCCTCAGCTTATTTCACCTGCTCAGTTAAGACAGGAGCTCACAAATATAAAAGCAAATCTACCATCTTCAGTCCGGCTTCCAGTTACTCCAGACGAAATTCCGAAGCTGTATCATCTTATGAGCATTCATGGCAAAACTTTGAAAGAACACATCATCTTTAAAATTGAATTGCCGCTCCTAAGTCTTGATGAGTTTGAGCTCTTCAAAGTGACTCCCGTTCCAGTTCTTATCGGAGAGTCATTTCTGACTATACAACCATCAACCGACTACATTATGATCAACCTACACCGTGACCAGTACTACCCCCTATCAACAATAGAGTTTCAAGGCTGTTTCTCCCTTACTGAAGAAAGGCATATATGCCACCTGCAACGTCCGATTTACAGACGTGGATCCGAAGTAAGCTCTTGTGAAATCAACTTCTTAAACTATGGTCAACAATCTCCTGCATGCAAGGTTGTAAGCGCCAATGATGGTCCTTATTGGATCCAACTGAACAAGCCAAACGAATGGATTTACGTTTTAAAGTTTAGAACCACACTAAATTTAGTTTGCAATGAAACCGTAACACAGACTGTTTTGGAGGGTTCTGGAATTCTGCAAATTCAACCCGGCTGCATTATTAAAGATGACTTCGTAACCTTACGTGGCCATTTTATTCAAAGAACGGTCTCTAGAATGTCACTCTCTCCAGCTGCAAACCTATCCAATTATGCATTACCAGACAATCTCACTACAGCTTTTTACGAAACCTTGCCTTACAAAAAACATTTGGAGGAATTGGATGCACTCAAGCGAGAACTCATAAATATAACTAAAGCGTTGCCTTCAATTATATATCAAAATGATGTGCACCAATTTACAGTGAGCTACGTCGCATTATTCACATCCATCATAATCCTACTGTGCTTGTTTCGATGGTCATACCGCTATTACTGCAAACCTAAGATAGTAATTTCAAAAGACGAAAGAAATCCTATCAGAAAATCAGCGAACAATAAGGGCAGCCTCAACCGAAAAACGGAAGAACTCAACGACAAGAATCCCAGCAATATATCCTTTGAAATGGCGCTATAGTTTCGAACATAGTTCAACGGGCGGAGTATGTATATTTTAATCCATCAGATTATCATATACCAACACTTTTTAATCACAATTTATTATTTACCCTACAACAGCTTCTCTGTTTGTATAATTAATAACAACAGCAACAGCTTCTCTGTATGCTTTATTTTCAAATCATATTTCTCGCATATTTTTCATAACAGTCAGCAGTTTTCTGCAGGTAAAATAGAATCACAATAGTCAGCAATCTGCATGCAGGTTCAAAACATACCTGGCAGAAATATATCATATTTCTTTCTTTCCTCTGTATTATAGTAATTATGTATATATTTTTGATGTTTGTAAATTTAGCTAATTAAGCAAAATTATTGTATAAATAGCATTGTAAGTTAATAAAATTCTATCATTCACGATCAAAAAGGTGTCCAGTCTACTTTATTATTATTGCTTCCCCCCACCAGTGGTAAGGGGCAATAATATTCACAAAAGAAAACAATCGCTGCAATATACAAAGGTACAAAGAACCTTTTGTATACTCCACGGTCTGGTCAAGGTTTATGTGCCCTGAACAGCCAGTCGGAACAAAATAGTTCCGACTTTAACAGTTTTGTTTGCCGAATTGAGATTCTGAATATTTGTACTGATTTCCTTGGAAACTGATTCCGTAATACGTAATAAATAAACAACAAATCGAATTTGAACAAGGAAAACAAAAACAACAAACTGAAATTATATGTATCTAATTCTGGTTTTCTTATTTATGTATATACATATGTACATACGGGTGGTTCTTAAAAAGGTCACCTAGGGCTGCCAGATGTCCCAATTTTGCCGGGACAGTACCGATATTTGAACCCTGTCCCGATATCTGTCCCGATTTACAAAACGTCCCGATTTTGTCCCGACTTTTCATTTTTATTGGTTTTGTTTCAAAAACAAAATTCGAGTTTTTTTTATCAAAACTAACACTACGATAATGTAGAAGTCCAAAAACTGATTTTCGACAAAAGACGTCCTTGGGATTGTTTTTCTGTGCGTCCCGATTTATATCGAGCTTAAGCCTAAGCGAATCGGTGGATTTGCTTCAAATTTGGTGTGAAACATAAACATTCTATGTTATTCCCTGGGAGTGGAATTCAATTTTTGTTTTAGCTTATCTGGATAGAACGGTCGTACAAAAATTTCGGTTTTATCAAGTTTTCTTAGAAAATCGGCTGAAATAGTTTTGATTAAATTTCGTATTTATTGCCCAAAAAAATCAAAGAACTGAAATAAATGTTTTGTGCAAATTACTAGTTACTTGTTTTGCGGTACACCGAATTTCTATTTGATTTTTTGATTTTGTCAAAATTTTGCAATGCGGTAGGTACTTCTAAGTTAGTCAAAGAATATTGGCCAACATTTTAAACAGCCTAATATTAAGGTTTATGTTGGTTTTGTCTCCAAGTTGTGACGCGTTTCGGAGTGTTCTCCATCTTCGGGCTTTAAGCTTAACGCCACTCCGAAACGCGTCGCGTAGTATAATATAATATCAATTATTTATTTTAAGTTGCGGATAATAAAGTTTTCAATTTTATATAGAATTAAAAAAAAAAATATATATATAATATTAAGGGTTAATCATGATACTACTACACATTTTTCTAACTTGTTAAACTTGGTAAAGTGTTATGTTATGAGATAGTACGATGCTAAAATTGTTTTAAATTTATTAATTAAAAATGATATAACATCGTACTAAATCTTCTAAAATTTTACGCTTTGTATAAATAGATTTTTTTAATTTCCCGATTTGTCCCGGTTTCTGGGCCCTGGCGTCCCCATATTAACCAAATTTAATCTGGCAGCCCTAAGGTCACCACTCATGTGCATAGGTCATTTGTAGCCATGAAGAAAAGAAAACAAATATTAAAATAAAATAACGAAATATCCTTAGCTGCAAACAAATACATTAGGCATACAACACACTTTTGAAAAGTATTTAAAACAAAGAAGCAATTATTGGCAATTTTGAGATAACTCGTTCAAAAAATAATAGGTATATCATCAATGCATTGATTTATTAATTTGTATTAAAAAGTCACAGTTTATAGTAACTAGAATGAAGCTTACCTTTAGATTATTTTTAAAGTGAGTTTTAATTTCTGAGGCAGCTTCGAAAAGTAGACCGGGATAGACGAAAACCATAAAAGGGAATGTGTGAAACCAGTAGTGTAGCGTGAGGGGGGCTCAGGGGACACAGACCGCGGGCGGCACTTTGCCGGGGGCGGCAAATCTGGTGACAAGAAATTAAACAAAAAGTACATACCTGCTAACTTCTTCATATTTTGTATTTATCCATTATTCTTCAAATAAATTAATTAGTTGATCCCAAAGAATCTAATCAAAAATTGTCCCAGTAGCAAAAATCCTTCATAGTCATAGTCACCAATTATTCGACATTGATTATGTTAACGTGTTAAACCACATAAAACGCTATTGTAAACCATGTGCATATAAATACGAGCCTGCTAAGTTAAAGGTTAAATGTGAAAATAAAATCATTGAAGAGGAATTCAAATTTCAAACCTGATTTTCTGATTGGAAACTCGCTAGACTTATTTTTCGAGTAAGTGTGGGGCCTATGTAGCCCCGTTAAGATGGGTGGGGCAATTATCTAAAAAATGACTTAAGGTAGAAACAACACTATTGAAAAAACACAATGTATATTATCTTGAACCCATTCTTGAATTTTCTTTTTAAATAAAGTTATTTTAATCGATACTTTTATGCCAATATCCTGAACAACTCAGCAAAAAATCAGAAATACCAGATTTGAGGCATACGTGAATGTATACAGTTACTGTACTATCCCTATTATAGTATGTAATTAACTAATTTTGTATCGATGATTTAATCGTAAGAACTGTTTTATGCGTTGTTGTTTGTATACCTCTACTTAAAAAAAAAAAAAAAAAACAGAAAAAAACTGTGTGTATATTAGGTTTAAGATGACCAAAAAAGATCAGGCGCGAACGCAGGAAAAAATTTCGGGGGGGGGGGGGGTTTAAACTGAAAACTCAAAAATTAAGAGTGAAATTGTATGGCGAGGACGTTAAATTCATACATTTCGGGGGGGTTAAACCCCCCAACCCCCCCCCCCCCCCCCCCCTGCGTTCGCGCCTGAAAAAGGTTAACTAATTTCAGAAACTGGTCAGCCATAGGACATTTTTTATCAATGGTTTAAAGTTTTTCAACCTCACGCGCGCTTTTACAAAGTAAAATGACGTCCATATTCGAACATATGGCTTTTCGTCGATTTCCTTATATGTTATTGAGAATTGACAAAAGGCCAATTAGAAACTTTCAAAGGTGTTTCCTTAGGTACCTACTTAAAAAATCAGCCTTTTTATTTTAAATAGGTAGTTTTATGCGTATTAAATGCTAATTATTAAGTTAAATTGATCAGAGTTACAATATGTACACATACTTATACCTTAGCGTTCAAGGGCGTACGCAGGATTTTGATTAGGGGGGGGGTTTCGTTAATACGAAACTGAAAAGAAATGTCTTAGCATAAATAAATAAATAGGAAAATAAAAATAAATAACTATTAGTTAATTTTAATTAGTTGTAAAATAAAATCTACTCAAGGAACTTCTGTATGTGACTTTTTTGTACCTATACGACACCTATTGTTAAGAAAGCGGGTCATTAATGTACGTATGTATGTAAGACATCTGTTAATTAATTAAATGCTAAGCGGCGCGACGTAGGTCTTCAGCAAATCTTTCAAGGACTTTGTTAACAATTTCCATCTCATTTTCCTTTACCGCTTTTCTGTGAACACTCGGCATTCAAAACCCTGTAGATTCAAACATTCTAACATGTCTAGTTTTTGGAGTTCTACTGTGGATATTTTTTGGTATTCCAAAGATTATACCACAATTCGGACTCTCCAATAAAGCTTTGCAAACTGTAGAACTCGGAAAAAATCTTGTATTTTTCTTTAAAACCATGCTTGGACATTTTTAATATACTCGCTGGATTTAACAGAAATAACGAATTTGCTGGTAAGTTTTCGTCTGGGAATCTACGTTCAAGTGCTGCAGCTATAGAATTCAATTAAAGAATCAGGAGCGATCTCTTCCAAAATTCACCTGCATTTGGCGAGCGATGATTGGAGCGATGTGTCTGGAGGGTTTAATGTCCGAGTTTTAAGAAGATCTACTTCAATTTCTTCTGAAATAGATTTCGAATCAGCCATAAGTCCATGTATTCCTGAGTCCACATTTGCTCTATGATCTTTTGCAAGTGCTATAATTTGTTGCACATGTTTCGTGCATGCGAGGTCTATCTTTTTGACTGGAGAATATTTACAATATTTTGACTGAAGAATATTTACAACTGGCTCGAGATAAGCTGAGTAGTTTGCTATTGGGACAAGTTGTTAATGTAATAGCACAATGCAGCTGAAAAGCCGTTGTTTTTGTTTTAGAGTTTCCTTCAATAGAAAGCTCCCGCAATCCATTGACGATGCTGCTAAAATTTTCCTTTAAAATCGTAATGCTTTTATGTTCTCAGAGCAGCGAGTTTCACAAAATGCAGGAATATTTAAAACAAACTTTCTCCTTTTAAGGGAATTGCGGTTAAAGTTAATGATCTTTGATCGTTGCTATTGTGTTTCGAATTTCTGGAACATCATTCAGATCATTAACCACCAAATTCAGCTTATCTATGGTTTGCACAATGGAAGTTAGGGTATTTTTTTTCTGAAAATTGACTCCACACCATTTTATTTGCCCGACATTGTTGAACAGCCATCATAGCCTTGCTCATTGAGTTTCTTTGGATCAAGCCCTGCCTCTTCAAAAAATCTGTCTAACGTCTATTGTTCTTAAAACATTAAACTTTACCTAGATAATCTCCTTATTTTTGAAGATTTTAATTTATTCCAAAAAGCTTAAACTCCTTATAATTTTTTTTTTATTTAAAATTATTTTATTTAACCCACAAATTAATTTTTGTTTGCCAATATTTATTATGATATATAGGTAGGGTTACTATACGTCCCCCTTTTGGAAGACAGTCCCACTTTTTCATCTCATCAAGAAATTTGTCCCCCAACATAGAAAATGATAAAGGGGGCGCAAATGTCCCCCTTTTTTACACATCCTCAATTTTTCAACTTTTCCCTTCAAAAACTACTTTGTTTTTCATATTTAATTTTTTAGTTGTTTTCTTAAGCAAATCTGTGGATACTTCCATCATAACTTTTAAAGTTTTTACAACTGAATACATGTCTTAGGTTTAAAACCTGGCGAAAAGACAGAAATAGTTTATTTGTCGAATCAGTCAAAAGAGAATTGATTGTTAAACATAACTATAAATTAAGTTGCAATGATTTTTTACAAATTTATATATGAAAATGGCAGTTTGTTGCAAAAAATAAAATCAGGCGATAAATATAATTTATGAAGGATTTGAACTTATCCGATACGAAAACATATATCTGACACATATCTGAGCTTATGTTCCTTTTTTAAATCATTTATTTGTTTTTTTCTTTATTTTTTGATTAAGTAGGTACATATGTTTGTAGGGGTGCGCCGACAAAAGACAGTTGTTCAGTAAAACTGATTTAAAAGTTTAATTTTAAATACTAAAATAAAATAAAAGTACAAGTTTTAGTTAATTCAGAAATATAAAATTTCAATTAAACTTCAAACAAGATTAGCAAATAATAAAAAAAGGTCGATGCGTCGCGTTGATGTCGTAACCGGTGCGTGTTCGTAATTGTTCTTCTTTCTGGTCGTGTGTGATTTTGTCTAGCTGATGGTTTTTTGACTATCGAATGATTTATCAACGGAACAAAGGATTAACAGAAGATGATGCGTATGATATGGTATTGGCACATAGTTTTCCGACGTACGGACTAAGGGAATTGAAAGTAGGCACATTATACATGTATAGAATGAACCATTGTTAAAAAGAATTAATATTTGTATATAAAAAATCAAGTTAGTTTTGTATTTATTTCTTAAATTAAAAGTAGAGGATTTTGAAACTTTGTCCCCCCTGAAACCCAGCTATCCCACTAAAGAAAACTCAAAATCCCCCTTTTGTCATTTTCTGAAATGGTAACCCTATATATAGGTCCATAATGTGCAAACCCATGTATGTTCTGTATATTGCTCTCGTGCATTTTGATAAAAATAAAAAGATTTAAATAAAAGATCGATATTTTTTTCAAACTAGTTTAAAAGTTTAGGGGGGTAGGGGCAAAATAAAAATAATGCAATATTAAGTAGTTTAAAATATTCAATAATAGTACACATATCTAAGGTATTATACCGTGCAAGTTGTCAGAAATTTGAAAATGACTGTCTTTTTGATTTTAAATTAAACAAAAACAAATATGTGATGATTGTTTGAAATTAAATTTAATTTGCTACTGATTTTGATAACATGCACAGAACTGAAGAATAATGTAAACTCTGTAATATATGTACCTTGGTTTTCAATCAGAATTTAGACATACTGTAAATGTATGTAATCTCTCTATAGTCAGAAAATTTGTTTTTTTTTTGTTGACAAAAAAATCATATAAAATGTTAGAAGCTTAAAATTGTTAGAATGGGTATCAAAGGAGAACTCTCGTCAAAGGAGAGATGCTGTATGGTATAGGCTGAGTTGCGAAATGTAAAACAAAAAGTATAGATGCGGAAGCAATACCCTATCCATACCTCAAACGCATCAGCTACGCAAACCTGCTGCTTTGTAATGTCCCTCAACTTAGCAGAGCAAGGTCAGCAGAACAAAAAAAAATTGCTGGTCTTACAAGGTGCTTATTAAATGCTAATTAAGTAACCAAAAATAAAATTAAGTGCTAGTGTGCTTTTGGAAATAATGAATGTTCTGCTACCTTGATTTCAAGTTAGCTGACCGATTCTTTAAATGTTAAGGTAGAAAATTGTGTGAGTCCTATATTGACGAGCTACTTAAGTGCTCTACGAATCCAAAAAAAAAAATTCGAACAAAATTGTTGTTTCCACAAAAAAAAATGTATTAATAATTTTGAAAATAAAAAACATATATTTTGTATTGCCTTTCTGTAGATATGTGGTCAACTTAGAAACGGACCAAAAAGTCGTCTTGTTATAGACAAACTTTAAGTGGTAGGGCGGGCACCTACTCGTAATGTATGTTGGTTTAATTTGGTTTTGTCGTAGCCTAACACAAAAAAAAAATAATATTTTGCACTCTTTTGAAGAGCCAATTTTGAAGAAAATCTATCTGGTAACTCTCGGACACAATGTACAACAAGATGCGAATGCAGGCAATCGGGAATGTTAAGTGCAGTGATGTGTGGAACCTGCTAGGGAACATCCTGCAATAATATACATATATTGGCGAAGAAGACCATCTGAAGGAAATAGATGTCAAAGGAAGTCGAACGCACTAACCATTGTATGTATGAATTTAACTTCCTCGCCATACAATTTCACTCTTAACTTATGAGCTTTCAGTTTAAACCCCCCACCGACCTGCGTTCGCACCTGGCTACTACTAATAGATGCCAATGAGCTTTATTTAAATTATTTTGTATAACACTAATAAATGTTTAAAAGCCGATTTTTCAATAGTCAGTTAAGGAGCCGTTATTTACTGGAAGAATAAAGTTATTTGGCTCTTTAACAATCGGATATCAAAATTGAATTAGAATTGAAAAAATAATCTACATATGTGCATAAATGTACATATCTATAGAATATTTTAATTTGTACGTCATTTATGTTTTTGTTTATTGAACATTTCCAAAGTAATTTTAATTTTATATAATTTATAATTTTTTATAATGTTTGACTATGAAAATATTTATTCTTATGAATAATTTTATCTGAATACTAAATGAGCAGATAAATTTACTGTTCCTATTTCTATAGGCATAAATTATATCTGCCATTGAAAAATATGAACTATAATGTTGCTTTAGAAACAAGAAACTAACATAATCAGTGATGGTACAAGAAAACAAAATAAATCCTTAAGGTATCCAAAACAAATCCCTACTTTATGAACTTTATCCCTACACCTAACCTACACCTGGTTTAATGATTTAATTTAATATAATAATATCTAGTAAAAATAAAAAAAGGGAAGCTTAAAAACATTGCAAAATTTAAAATAAATGCAAAATAAAACAAACTTTTACACTTTTATGATCAATTTATAATATTAATTTTTTAGAACCGTTTTTCCGCTGCTTGCTTTGTTTTGTTTTTGATGTGTAAACATCTTAGCGCTAGGTATTAAGAAAAAAACAAACTCTCGGTATGGGTAAACTTGAAAGAGGAAAGACAAAATTACGGATACGACACCATCTTGTTTATTTAGATTTTTAACTAATGGATGCGAAAGGTTCGTGCATTGAATAGAGTAAATTGAGATAATGTGGTAAATGTCGGTAATGTGGTTGGGTATAGTAATACACCAACGACACCAACCAAGCCAACGGTTTGTGCATTAAATAGTGTCGGGAAAATTATCATCATCATATAATTGTGGAAAATGCAGTTTTTTAAGGCATGGTGCAACTGTTATGATTTTAAGGTCTAAATTGGGTATGATTTTAAGAGTTGCCACATTCTCTAAAAGTACCTTTTTTGAAAGTGGAGGGTGAGGTTAGAAACAAAATCAAATACATATTTACGCTCCGCCCTGAATCACATGAAATAACATAACATGTTCGACGGGCGCCTTTGGCAACCTCATCAGTTTACTATATACTGTAAGCTATAGTATAAACTATAGACTACACTGATGTTTGCACATCATCCCCTTGAGTCCCGGTACTCACACATTTTTTTTTTCTCACACAGTTTGTTTTATAAGCTAACGATAGAAAGAGACATTATATTATTGAACTGATTGACAGCGAGTTTGACAGAAGAGACCAGAAACAAAAAAGGTGGAAGCACATTAGGTATACTTCATTTAAGATGTGGTAAGATGATTAGAAAGAACAATTTTTTGGGATATAAGTATAATAATTGCAGGGTGTAAGGTTAAAAAAGAAATAAAAATTATTTATAATAAATTTTTTAAAAATCCTTACGCTTTTATAGAAAACTCTGATATATCAAAAATCTGTCATTTTTCCCCTACGTTGACTTTTTTAACACAAAATGTTTATCTTATGTTTATGTTTATGTTTCCGTAGTTTGATGTATATCTCTAAGTTTTTTGGATTAGCCGTAATATTTTTTTTTTTTGTAAAAACTGCAAGAATTCAGTTAACATTTTCACTTTTTCAATGCTTGCTAATTTTTTTTTTATTTAAGGGCGTTATATATATATAGTAAAGTCTGCATCAATTGAAATTTCTTCAGCTTTCTGAAATGTAGCGTTGTATTTTTTGTATTATTATTTGAAACTTTTATATTCGTGTACATGGTTCTTTATGCATTTTAATAAAATTATTCAAGATATATTCACAAGAAAAACTTCAAAAATACCTTAAAAAGTGTAGAATTTAACAATGAAAAAAACTATGTTTTTGATTTTGTTATATTTTACCTAAAATTCCGTTTTAACAGTAAATACTGTTATACTTCAAGTTTTTTATAAAAAATTGACAGACTTAACGGTACATAATAAAATAAAAAGATAACTATCTTGTTCTAAATTTAATTCTACATCGTTTGAGGTATTTTCTTAAATTTATCGTTATAAAAAAAAAAACAATAAAAAAATGTAAAAAATTTCAATTTCTCAACTTTGAATAAAGTTTTGACCTATTTTTAGGATTGCGGATTGCTCAGCAGCTAGAGGCGGGGATAGTTCCTCAAATCGCTCTACAACCCATCAAAATCTCAATCCTATTACCCAAATTTACCTATGTATGTACATATGTATCAGTCGACGCCGCTTATAACGACCGCCAAGGGACCAGGCAAAACTGGTCGCTATAGCCGGCGGTCGTTTTATCTGACGCGACGTAACAAACATAATAAATAAATAAAAACAAAAATTTCCATTTATTTGTGTTTGATTAAAAAAGTCAGTTAATTTTGTTTGTTTTTTCATTAATTTTAAATAATCAATTAGCTATGCAGGGTAGGGCGGGTCTAGTTGGCCCATGGGGCAAGTTGGACCACGCGAATTACTCGAAAAATAAAACTCCTACACAAACATGATTAATTACCAATGAAGCGTGCTCATTAATAAGCACGTGCAAAAATGGATTTAGTTGCATTTTGTCAGTAGAACGGTAGCCACACACCGATTTGTGTTTTTGTAGTGCCAAAGTAAAAAAAAAAACATGTTTTTTACTTTTTGTGTTATTTAAACAAACACGTGGGAGTCTCACAACAAGTTATAGTATTTTCTTGAGCCCTGTTATTATATTTTAATAATCCGCGATTAAAATTGGAATTATTTCAGTAGTTTTTATTTAGTGACGCAATATGTGGATCAAACTAGGTATGGGGCAGTGGTGGTCCAACTTGCCCCGTTGATTTAAAAATTCATGCTTTATATTGGGTTGACTGCTTTGCTCGCCCATACAAGACTGGAAATAGTCACATATTTATTTGCAATAATTGTAAAAGCGATTGCGATACGTTTTACGTATTAACTATTTGTATATCCTTTTTTATCCAATAAGAGGTTTTTGTTTTAATTCGTTAATTTTTTATTTGCTTTATATTCTTTTAATTTGTTTTTTTATATATTTATTTTTGTATACTAAAAAATAATTATTACTTTTCAAGTTAAGTAAAGTTTATTTAAAATAAAATTCAGTTTCTAATAAATGATGTCTTTGTTGTAATGATTAGATATCATTGTTCCACTTTTTGTTCATTGGTCCAACTTTCCCCGCTAGTGGGGCAAGTTGGACCACTTGGACTTGGTGCTCTTGTGGTAGTTAATTCTTTTGCTGTTACACATTTTCAATTTGATTACATTTCATTTAGAGACCAAAAGTCTATTCTTTTAATTGATCCCAGTTGCATAGTTGTATTATGAGTGGTTTGGTAATTATAACACTTCCAAAAAAAAGTGGTCCAACTATCCCCGCCCTACCCTACATATATGTACTGTACATATGTACATAATAGATAGGTACACATACGAAAAACTGAATGTGATTGTGTATCTGTTCGGGCAAACTGAAATTCAAGTAGTTATTCGCAGTTACATGACACCTTGCATTTGCCTGGGTTTGTTTTTAATTTTTTTTGTTCAACATCTCTCATTCTCATTCTTTTTTGGTCGTTATAAGCGGAAGTAGCAAAGTATTTTTTGTTAGAAATACGTCGTTATATCCAACGAGTCGTTATAGGCGGCGACTTTGTACTAGTAAAAATTGTAGGAAAACCTACCAAATGATGAAAATGTGGTCGTTAATAGCGGCTGGTCGTTATAAGCAACATCGTTATACTCGTAGGTGATGTCGACTGTATATGTTTAATGCAATGAGATTTGAACAACTAGCTATGCACCTCGAAAGTTAAAAAAAAAAAACAGTGCTAAAATTGAAATGAAAAATTAATAAGAATCCGAAAAGAATGAAATCGTGCCAGTGGAAATTTACTGAACTTTTGAGGTACGTTCAGTTTAAGCATAACACGATTTACTTTTCGGTTTTCTGGTTAAACGAACACCGGACAACAGAGACTTTCGTTTCTGCCTACTTACACTAAATTTACCAAAATATAAGCAAATAATTTTACAAAAATAAACACCTACTTAAATATCACTTGTATTTCAAGTGCATCCGTTGAAAGCTTATGAAAAACTTACAGGTATTCTGCAGTCGGCGTTTTAAAAAGATGTCAAATACATAGTGGGAAAAAGTGACAGTTACTTTAGCCTATACAGAAAAATAAATTGGGTGGCACAACGGCTCGTGAAAAACCAGGGCCTAGCGACTAACAACTCGCAAACATTCCTGTGTGCGCCTGTCGACAGGAATGGAGGGGACCTACAATTTTATGCCGAATCCGAACGGCTAGACAAGTAGCACTTATTCGTGACAAGTGATACTCTTGAAAAAGAAAGAAAAGAAAAGACGGCAAAGGAGAATTTATTAAATGGTCAAGAATTGCGAAATGTAAGCTTCTAAAAGAAAAACAAGAATAAATATTTTTCAAGAACAGTCATTTAGGGGAAGAATTTCGTTCATTGACATTAAAGCCGGAATCCAAAGATATCACTCTGCACAAACTTAACCATACTGAACTTAAAACTCCAAAATCAAAATGGGAAGCTCATGATGCCACTCTGCTCTGGGGAGTTACCTGTAATAAGAAGCAATGAATACAAGGAATTTTATAATTCATTGAAACCAGAAGAAAAATAGAATTAATATTGTTTTCAAAAATAATAAAAAGACAAACTATGTAGGATGTACATATGAAAATAGGACAAAAGTGAAATAATGTTTGAAGCTTTAATCTGAAAAAGAATATTGCTATTGAGATTTTTAGATTGGCATAATAACGTTTTTTGTAAGAAAAAATTGATGTAAAGTTTCTCACGAAGAGACGTAACTGATTCATCGATTTTTTTTTAACTGTTTTAAGCATACTTTGAAACTCATACCATTTAGAACGTTAGCAAATGGTTTCAATTTTGTAAAAAAAAATATCACCACAGTTGTAAAATACAAAAACAACGCCTGTAGAAGGGGCACCCAAAACATAGAATTGCTCTCCTGTAAAACATTAAAAAGGCAGACACGGTTCGTGAGATAGGGGACGATATATACCTACATACATACATAGCTAACTTATTTCCTCGCAGTCTTTGATGATCATTATAAAATATTCCTCCGAACTCTAATAATTCTTCGAATATTTCTGATATATTGAAGAGCAATTAGAAGAAATTGGTCCTTGGATTTTTTGCAGCTTTATTTATTTATTATCATGGTCATTCCATCTTCTACTTGACTTCGACCAAGAACATACAAATCTAGTATCTAAGAACAACAAAAAAATAAGGTTCTTATAATAAAATAATCGACCGCGATGGTAGAGAACCAAGGCGGTGGCCATTTATTTATTTATTATTAATGATTGCTTCAAAACTGTAAGATACAATATTTTATAAGTTAGTCTTAAGCTAATTTTACAAAACATAGAGCTTATACAAATTTCAGTTCAATACAATTGAAATTGATGAAAAAAAGATACATGTTTCAATCTGTACGAAATTATTTAGTTTAAGTTTTCTGAAAAATAATTTCTTAATTCTTTTTTATGCCTGTTGTGTTCTGCATTTCTTTTATGTAACGAGGTGAAGAATTGCACAAACGGAGGGCATTTACAAAGAATTGGCGTTCAGATGTAAGGAAAGAGTAGCGGGGATGAATCAATTGATGAGCTCTTTGCGATGATGCTGTTCTAATATTGTCATAACAGTATTGTGGTTGGCGAGTCAGCAACATGTCAGAAAGCAATGTCAAACTCCTAAGTTGAATGTAATTTTCAAAGGACATACCAAGCAGACAAGAGCGAAAAATAGACAATGTGTCATATTTTCTTAACCCAAAAAGGTAGCTCACAATTCTGTTGAAAGCGACGTTGAGCTTTTTTTTGCCTATAGCATTGCAATTGCAAACAATTTCGCATCCATAAATTAATATTGGTATTTATTATAAGTGTACCTATTATAAGTAATAAACCGGCTTTTACCGGTGTAACGTACATTGTGGGTAACATTTCAAACACATAGATATAAAGGTACCTACCTAAGTAAGAAAAAAATATTAGCATTTAGATATTAATGTTATAGGTTTACCTATGTCTTTTATTAGTTTTATTTCAGTTGTTGTAGCCAATATTACCTAGATAGATATCTATAGGTATCTATACCTATACAAATTTGTACGAGTATTTATCTAATAAAAAAACGGTTAGGTAGGTGCCTACTTATTAAAATTTCCAGTTTTACCTTGGTAGGTTAAGTACCTAGCCTACATAGGTAGATATCTATAAACCTACTTACATAATGAATAGGAATAGGAAAATAATATAGGTGGTATCTACCTACCTAAACTTTCAAAAAACTAAGATTCCACTTTATCTGTTATCTACCTAACCGTAGAAATAAAAGGCAAATCGAATTAATTAAATTCCATCAGTCGCTTAAATTTTAAATCACCAACAAAAAAAAAAAGATATCTACATACCTACCAAGGTATCTAAATATGGTTTGTACGTAGGTACCTAAGGGGTGTCTAATAATTTTTTTTTTTGTCAGATATTCACAATGGGTATCGTGCATCTTGTAGAGGATACCCACACAACGCGGCCGTTTTTTATGTAAATAACATGTTTTTTTTTTTCAAAGTCAACAAATGATCAAGAATTTCGCGTATCAAACGTGGTTCCACAGACTTTAAAAGAGTCTTTTGACTCTCTTGGTATGCTAATAATAAAATAGCACAAGTAACTGCCCCTTAAAATTTCAAAATATGCCTTTTTTACTCGATAAATGGCTGAAAACCCCCCAAAAATCTTCCATGGGTTCAGGAACGAGCAAATAAGACTCGTATCATAGGTAATTTCGTGTGCTGGATTCAAATCTATCATCCGTTTTTCGCCATCAGCTCTAGTTTTTGAGATATTCCAGTCTGAAGATGGAATATAACCATTTTTGTCACCTATTTTGGAAATTTTATAAAAATTCGAAATGCAAAATTCAAAACAAATACACTGGTTCATCAAAGTACTGTACTATGACTCATGTTCATGTATGAATCGGTGCATTTTTTTGAAAAAAAAAAAACATTTCAAATTTTTACAGAATCTCAAAAATAGGTGAAAAAATGGTTATATTCCATTTATCAGACTGGAATATCTCAAAAACTAGAGCTGATGGCGAAAAACGGAAGATAGATTTGAGTCACGAAATTACCTATGATACGAGTCTTACTTGCTCATTCCTGAACCCATGGAAGTCTTTAAAATCGAGAAAAGCTTAAAAATCAACCGATTTTTGGGGGGGTTTCAGCCATTTATCGAGTAATAAAGGCATATTTTGAAATTTTAAGGGGCAGTTCCTTGTGCTATTTTATTATTAGCATCCCTAGAGAGTCAAACAAAATCTTTTAAAGTCGGTGAAACCACGTTTTATACACGAAATTCTTGATCATTTGTTGACATTGAAAAAAACGTGTGATTTACATAAAAAACGGCCGCGGGGTCTGAAAGTACCATTTTAAAAAAATTCCGGGGCGTAGAAACACTTATGTGGGTATCCTCTATAAGTTCCACGATACCCATTTTGCATATCTGACAAAAAAAAATTATTAGACAGCCCTAAGGTACCTATCTACAAACAACCTATTTTTCTATGTTTAAATCAGACTTGTGTTTTAAATAAGTTCCAATGGTAAAACAAAACTCACTATTATCCTCATTGGATCCCTCACTTGGAGGTCCCTGTTGCATTTGTCTGTTTCCTGATGTTATCAGCAACCTATGATGTATTGCAACCGACGCAACCGCCGCCGCTGCTGCCGTTTGCTGTGCTGACACATTTCTCATCGCGGCATTTAATCCACTTAAGTTAGCGAATGCATTTGCATTTGCATTAGAATTAGCTGCCAAAGTGGCTGCATTATGCACCGGGTTTCCATCGAATCGATGCCTCCCCAAAAATTGTGCACCAGCACTACCAACACTTCCATTCATTGCAGCGGCAGCCGCTGCTGCCCCACCGAAAACTCCGGGTACACCGAATTGCAAAAATGGTCCCCATGGCGGCACACGATTTCCCGGTGCACCTAATTGTGCCGCTGCTGCTGCATATAGTTGCAATGCAGCGGTCGGATGCAACCCTTCCGTCGCTACATTTGACACCACTTCTGTTGACTGTTCCAGCACCATCATTCCACGGAAAAAAGTAAAAAAACACGATCACTACAATTTGTGTAATTAATTTATCTCAACCAATACACATCGATAAACAGTTCAACGCGAGAAAATATAATATCAATTAAAAGATTACAACCCCCGCCTCGACAAATCAATTTAACTACCCACACTGTCAATTCAATTATAGTAAATTAGAGTCAATTATGAATATGATTAACACACACATGCTGACTGGCAGTCTTAGCTCGACTAAAAAACTGCGATGTATCGACCGTTACACCCAACTTTCCGACTTAAACTAAAATTCAAAAATCTTGCAGAGCTCGTGAAGACCAGTGCCCAGTGACAGTATTGTATAACGTTCACGTTAAAAAGGGCGGGTTTACCATCCTTCCAATCGGATTTCTGCCATTGCTTTAGGAAGGAAGAGAGAAGGTTGGTTTCAACCAATATAAATGTGAACGAGATGGCGGCAAAACACCGCTCTTCAACACTTTTGTTTTTGTAGCTTCAACCAAAAATTATACTCATCCCTGTTCCCTGTGAATATATGATAAATCGCACCGCACTATTATGTAGATTAAAAGAGCTCACCAAACAACGAGTAAGATAAAAATACTGGGAAATTTCACTTGATGGGCGGAGTTAGATGTTCTTGTTTTATGTTCGTATTATTTTGTCATGAAATATCGTTTTATTCACCCGTGTTTGAGCTGAGAAGCAATATTTATGTAATGGACTTAGACTGGGGGAATTAATATTGGGAGTCACCACCACCATCAGGTTCTAAGGCGAGCAATTTGCTTTTAATTTGTTAACATAAACGCCTCGCTTTAAAGAAAATGCGCATGAATCATTTTCAGTTCACTTTTCGGAGGTTTTTCTATTTGCATGAATCCATTCTTTTGTCCTCCCGTAAGTACCAAACGAAATTCAGGCAGTATAGATACCTACCTTCCTACATATATTTCAACGAAAATTGTTTGTCTCGTTCATCAATTTAAGGATTTTCTTTCACGGCTTCTCCCTCGCCTACCGAAATTCGTCGTCAGGACTCATTCCTCACTCCACTCCACAAGGGTTGGTGTGACGCCGCCGTCACCTTTACTTGCACTTTGGGCCGGAATGAATCCCCCTCTTTTAGTTTGCCGCCATTATGTCATTATTTCTCTTTCACTCTTTCGCTTCGAAATGGCGTGGCGTATAATGGTTTTTGGGAACCATTTGGTTTTGGTCGTACGGGGGCGGCAGCGGTGGTGGGCTTGAGATTGTTTGATATGTTGGCAGGTTGCTTAATTGGTGTGTGCCGTAGTGATAATTTTATAAATGACGTCAAAGTTTTGTGGCAGATTTCTTTTAGGCTCTCACTCAGTGCTTGAATTATGGCGTTAAAATAATACGTTTTTAAGATGGTTTGACGCAACGCCCGGCCGCAATTATTGTTTGCTTTTATGTGATCAAACTTAATTAATTCTATTTCCACTTGACGTGCTCTACCTACTCAGGGTCAGAAAAGATGGCTGAAGTTGCGGGTGTATTTAGGTAGGTATTTTAGGTGTGAAATTTAAAATTGTCTATAGAAAAATAGTACTGTGTATAGGTTGGTATATTTTCGTCTGGGAAAACATGATGGTTAAATATGTAACATGGACTGTTTTAATAAAAAAATCAGAACTAGAACTACATACCTAGGTCGGTACCTACCAACAAACCATTATTGAAAAAAAAAACAGACAATTTTCATTTCGATTTATAATTTTTTTTAAGGCGTAGGTTAGGTATACCTACATACATAAGTAAACTTAACTGTAGATATTGGGAATGATTAATTGTGAACAAAACCATGAGCTACCCTGATGTGTATTTGCTGTCTATTTCCTTCCTTATAATTATTAAAATAGTTTTCAATATCAGAAACGCAAACAAAATATCATTTTTAGAGCTGCGATTTAACACGAGTTTTTTTTCTCGTAGAAATCATTTTACTGAAGCTACAAATTTGAATTTTTGACTTTTGCTTAGGGCTGGCCACGAGACGAGAAAAGTCTCGGTCTCGATCTCGGTCTCGCATGACGAGACCGAGACGAGACTGGCTTTTAAGCAACCGAGACGAGACTGTATATTTGGACCAAAATTTACAGAGAGTCTAATAAATTAAAAAATCCATTTTCAGTTAAATATTTATTTTCTTATCTACGTATTCAAACTGTAATCGAAATATTTCGGTCCAATAATCAACAAGTTCGACGGAAGTCGTATTTTTCGGAGACGAGACTGAGACGAGACTTAATTATACGAGACCGACACGAGAACGAGACGAGACTGAACATTTTCGATTTTAACGAGACTGAGACGAGACTTACAAAAGTCTCGCAGAGTCTCGTCGCGTGGCCAGCCCTTCTTTAGCTGTTAAAAGGCTGCGACTGAAACTCATTTAAGTCGCTTGTCGCAGTTTATTAATTAAAAAAAAAATATGTTTGTTGAAAAAGTTAAAATACATCGCCTTAAGGGATCTGTAAATGCTCGAACATGGTGCGAGAAAACTTTGTTCCACTAATCCCCGCAAACTGTGATACCAAGCTGAAATTATTTCTAGACTGTGTTCACATTTGACTGGCTCCTCCGAATTTACAAAAGAAAGTCAAACAAATCCACAATTTTTTTTAAAAAATTACTACTTTTCTCTCTCTTTCTAATCATGCCAAAAAAAAATAACACAGACTAATATTTGTTAAAAGTCAAGTGCCTTATATTTTTTTTTTTCATATTTAACTGTGCGTAGCTATATAAAAGAAAAGGGAAAAAATCTTAATTAACTATACTAAAGGGTTTTCCAATAGTGACGGGTTGATTTTGACAGCTCGTGGTGGCCATATTGTTTCTTTTACTTTCGTTCAAAATATCGTTTTTAAATCAGTTACTACAGACAAATCATCATGGTGAGTTGACACTGAAGGATGGCGCTACGTGCCACACAGCTTAAGACACAATCGATATTCTGCACGAGCGGTTTCATGGCATGGTTATCTCGCACCGAGGCGACGTGAATTGGCCACCAAGATCGTGTGATTTGACCCTTTTGGATTTTTTTTTGTGGGGCTTTCTTTAGTCGCAGGTCTATGCGAATAAGCTGCAAACCACCTTGACCCTCAAAGACAACATAATCGATGCCATCGGTCAAAGTCAGCCTGATTTATGCGCCAAAGTCATCGAAAACTGGACCTTTCGAATCCCTTTCCTTTCGAAGATAAAACCTTATTGATATCTTCTTTTATTCAATTTTAAAATCGACCCGCCCTTAATGGGAAACCCTAAAATACATTACCTTTGTTAAAAATAAGTTAAAATAATTTAAAATCTTTTAAAAAAAAATTTAACTCATTTAATTTCAAGACAGTCAAGAATCAAAAGTCGGCGTGAATGAGCAGACTATGAATGTAATACTAAATTTTCACTACGCCAAGTTAGGCAATTTCGTTGAAAATATATATTTCGAACTGGCAAAGCCAATTTAAGACAAAGTTACCTCATTTTTGGTTCCAAAGAAAATTAAAATAAACAACTGAGTCGAACGTAACTTTATTAGCTGGACCAGTGACCGCGCTCTTCGTTTTTATTCCTGACTGTTACATTTTTTATTTTGGAGAGCCTCAGCAACAGCATACAGCAATCTCCAGTTGCCTGACCAAAAAAAATCTGTTTAGCTAGCTATCAAAATACTGAGGAAAACAAATTTTGGATTCGCTTGATCATTTGTTTTGAATTTTATTCAGAATTTATTTTAATCCTATCAAAGTTTTTATTTCAGCGAATTGAAGTTGCAGGAAAGATAAGTAAAATATCATAGGTACTGTGTACTGTTTTTTGTTTCTTAATTTTAGTATATAGATATAAATATTCACTACTGGAAATGAAAACAATAGCTCTGATTTTGGGCATAACCCCCCCAAGTAACATTGTTGGAGCTAGTTGAAGATAAACTGCTCTTCTACTGCTCTAATATAGTATAATCTAAGGCTATAGCTCTGTAAGAGTTTATAATACAGCTCTCTCTATTTTTTTTTTAAATTGTGCTCTATAACAGAGGTCCTGGAATGGTTTCAGCTCTAACAACTAATAAATTAGAGCATTGTCTAAATATCAGCTTTAAACGAGTTATTATAGAACTTTCAACAACACATGGACAAAATATTAACGCATGCGCCTACCAAAACGTCGAAACATAGCTCTAATAGAACCACACAAAAAGTGCATATAGAGCTGAATACTAATACTTTCACACAGATGGTACATAATAAAAATATTACTCATGCGCATTGTAAAATGTCCAAAAAAAGCATTTATAGAGATATTGTTACCAACTTATATAAATTCAACAAAATTAATTCAACAAAAAAGAAAAAGAAAAAATAATCATGAGTCGAAAATAAATAAAGCCGTGTTTTTGAGAGTGTGACTAGCAACTCAGTAAAAGTTTTACACGGAAAACACAAACAAAATTCTCTATAATATTTTATTTTGTTATTGTTCTGCGTGTAAACATTTTGCTGAGTTGCTAATCACTCTCTCAAAAAACACCCTAACTACCCTAAGAAAGCTTTAAAACTTATCGAAATTTAACTAAAGCTGAATCACAAAAAAAAAACTTGCTCGTTATTTTTTAAGTGCATCTCAGGGACACCTACTCTTTAAATAAAAATATACAAGGTATTTGCTGTGCAGAATATTCACTCTTTCTTTTATTTTCTAAAACACCCTATTTTATATTAAGCACTGAAAGCAAATCTGTCACCTTGTGGCTATTCGCTCTGAAATAACGCTATTACAGCTCTGAAGCGCTATTACAGCTCTATGGAAAAGAAACTTTTACCCTAAAAAAAATATGGCGATGAAAAGCAAAATGATTCGAATAACCAATTTTTTTTTTCAATTTTTAAAAAGAAAAGGTCTCTGTTTTCGATTAAAAAACACAACACATATTGTTATTTTTAAACAAAGTATTTTATTAATAATTGACAATAGTTCTTAAGATTTTTTTGTTTTGTTCATATTAAAATTTTTCAAAATCTCAGCGAAATATTTATAATTTCGGAGGCGCGTTGTAATTTCGCAAAGTACCTTCAATACATTTGTGATAAAACAAAACGCGCACTTAAAATTCACAATTATTGTAACGAAAAATATAATAATTCCCTTATTCTGTTCGAATATAAAAAATAACTTATCTTGTTGACAATTCGCACTTAATGAAGTTTTACAATACTTATAAATACTTAAAATAAATAAATCCATCACACAAACATAAAATATGTTGTGCAACTATTATATATAAGGGCGAGTTCGTAATCGCAGAAATATGCGGCAGATCTGCCACATGCCTGCTTAGCTTCTGCGTATCGATTTTATTTTTCTTCTGCCCGCAGAAAGCAAGCAGGCGGCAGTTTTTTTAATAAATTTGTGTTCGTAAACATCGCAGCGCAAAATTAAAAATTATTTATAAAAAATCCGATTATTAAAATAAGGCGATTCTAGGGCTTTTGGGTGACATTTGGAAAGAAATATTCGTTGATAGACAAATATCCTGATAATTTATGTACTTCGAAGCCATTTCATATACAGGGTGGGTCAATCACAAGTTCCTTTTTAAAAATGCAATAAAGTGAACAAAATTTAATTTTTTCCATGTACTATGGCTTTATTACCAAAAACAAACATTCCCATTCATTATTGGCTGCCTCGGCTAACTTCGCAGCAGCGCATTCGGTCACTCCAGCTCACGGATTTCTTGGATGATATTGGCATTAAGTGCTTGAATCAATTCCGCATTGCTTGCATAACATCGGTCGTTTACGGTTCCCAACAAAAAATAAGTTCAAAGGGGTCAAATCTCAGCTCCGAATTGACATCGCAAAGACGGCTGATAACACGATTTTAGGATTCCGTGCGCAAAAGATCGATTGTGGTATGGGCTGTGTGGCATGCGGCGCACTATCCTGCATGAACCAAAGGTTGTCCAAATCCATGTCCTTAATTTTAGTAAAATAAAGTCGGTCAACATGGCTCAGTAACGACCATTGTTGACCGAAACGTTGTTCCCAGCCTCGTTTTCGAAGAAAAATGCTCCAATGATGCCACCTCTCCACAATCCTCACCAAACTGTTACTCTGTATGGATGCTTTGGGTTCTCGACAGTAACGTGTGCGTTTCCGAGCCCTAGATGCGGCGATTTCGTTTGTTAACGAAGCCGTCGAGATGAAAATGCGCCTCGTCAGAAAAGATGATTTTCACACGGCACTCACTTTGGAAATAGGGATGAGTTCAAAAATGCCGGAATGCTGTTTGACTGCAAGATACAATTGTAAAAAAATGGTACCATTAATGCAAGTTTTTAGTAAAATTTGATGCCATTGTTAAGAGGAAACATTAATTCAACAATGACATCAAATTTTACTAAAAACTTGCATAAATGGTACCATTTTTTAACTATTATATTTTGCAGTCATGCAGGGTTCCGGCATTTTTGATTTGAACTCACGCAAGTTTTCAATATTTCCCAATTTTGATCAAGCGTGAAGCGACTCGGAGGTATAATACTGACTTCCCGTAAAGATTTCGATTGGGAAACAACTGTCAGTGTAAAAATAACATATGATTCAAAAATAAACCCCTAGATGGAAGTAGCCCACCCTGTACATTTTTTCCTGTTTTAATTTTAATTTTTTTTTTTTCAGCAGAAATTACTTTTTTTCAGCAGAATATTTTTTTTTTCTGCACAAACTGCTCGACGCCGATTTGTTTTCTGCGTACTTTTGATGTTTACGAACGTAATTTGTTTTGCAGGCCTGCTGAAGTCAGATTTTAATTTTTGTTTACGAACACAAACTTTGCAGATCTATGTAAGTCAGACGTTTACGAATTCGCTCTTATTCTTCGATTGTGTTATGCACACTTATACCAACAAAAAGCTGTCAAAAGTGTTCCTTAGTAGATACAAAATGCATAATTAAAGAGCTTAAAATCTACTAAGTCCCTGATAACGAGCTGACTACGAACAGAAATTTGCTCTAAATGTCAAAGAATTCCCTGTATGAGAGCTCTAAAATTACTCTAAATGCGCAACTGGAGCTAATCCTCGAAGTGACAAGCTTTTAGACTTGCTCTGGAAGTGCTGTTAGAGCATTTGAACAGCTAAATTTGTTTCTTGGGCCCTTTACCCCCCCCCCTCTGTATACGCCGTTGCCCCGACCAAAAATGGTTCAACAAATTAAAAAAAAATATTTATTTTGAAGTCAATAACAGTGCAAGCAACGTTTCTAACTGGGCCACTTCTAAATTTTAAATATTTGCAGATATGTAATAAAAAAATAATTGTTTTGATCGTTCAAATCTCATTTCAGTCGCGTGTCTCCTCCTTGTTTCAGAGTGCAAAAATGGATTTTTTGTTTGTTTTTAAATGCATACATTTGAATTTGACTGAGTTCCAGGATTAAGAATATGTAGTCAAATACAACTTCCCTAAAAACTAAATTTATTTATTTGTGTCTCCATGTATTTGCATCATTTCCGTAAAAAAATGTTAAAGACTTATAAATTCAAATTAACGGCCGTCAGTTTATAGGATTTAGACTTAATGAAGAAACTCATTCATGCTTTCTTTGAAATGTATTCAATTAAATGGGTGGGACATCAGTTTCGTGTGTTATTTTAAAGTAAGTGGTTGTATTCGTCACTTGTTGCATCAATTTCGTCATTTCCGTAAGTGCAAATAGTTTTAGTAAGTGATAGTAAAAAAAAAAAATATTTTGAAACAGTCTTGTGAGTTTATGTTGCAGTTAGTTATACAAAATTTAAAAAAAAATATACTTTCTATTTTTCTTGTCTAAAAAGCTAAGAAACATCGATTTTCGTCATTACCGTCGCCTTTATTGGGTTACAGCGATGATGGTTACGATAATGACTTTAGATGTGTTTTTTCTTAAACAAATCATGAATTTATTGCAAATCATTCAAATTTTTGTGCGTGCAAGGCAATTCCAGACCGTAAATCTGAGATAGGTGGGGAAGCGAGAACGTAACAAATTATTTATCTTTACTAGTTAAATGTCATTTCCGTACCACACAATCATTTCCGTAAATCGATTTAATTTAGATTTTTATAATTTTAAATAAATTCCTGTACTACCGTAAGTCTTTTAAATGCATCCTGAATCACACGGCCCTTGTTACAAGGAATATTTTAAAGGAAAATTTTTGTACTGGTACATTATCATTTCCGTATCGAACGCGTCATTTCCGTATCAAGCCCAAATTCTCAAAAACGCTTAAAAAATCAAGTGCACGCACTTTAAATCATTAATTTATTCCATAATTTATAACAACACTTGAATGTACATAATTTTTTCTTAAATTTAGGTAGGGTGCTAAAAAAGGAGCTTTTAACAGGGAATTACCCAAATGGGAGTGAGATAAATTTCAGAGAAGTCAAAAATAGTCGGAAGAGTCAGTCCAATGTGAACACGCACCGTCCTAAATTGCTAAATTTCACTATTTATAGGTATATACTGTAGGGCCATCACACACAGGCTCAATTTCGAACTGGACTTCACTGGGGAAATGAAAGTTTGTAGACGAGGGAGGTGAAGAGTTAGGAAAGAAACGAGGAAAATGTTCATTCTTATTTCGAGCGGACTAATGCTGCATTTATACGAATGGCAAAATGACATTATATCTGTCAAACTATAGCCATTTTTTTTTTCATCGTGTAAACGCTCTAAGTACTGGCAATATTTTTGCCAAAATAAAATGGCAAAGATAATTTGGCATAAAATGCTGCCATTAATATGACTATGTGTAAACACTTTACTGTCGCCATTTTCCGAAATTATGCCATTCTAGATAAGAATGAACTTGCTCATTCTTTTATGGCATGTTGCCAGTATTTTGAAATCTGCCATTATTTGAACTCGTGTAAATGTATGTCATAAAAAAATTATTTCTGCCATTATTTTACCATTTTTTGGCAGAAATATTGGCATCTTTGCCATTCGTGTAAATCCGGCATACCAAAGTTTAATTACTAATGCATATACAGTTGTTTATTTCTAAGCAAATTAAACAAATCTGTTGTCATGCTAAACTGAAAATTTTAAATGAAATTAGGTATTTGTTTCTTTTTTATTCTCAAATTAAAAATATACTTCTACAATTAAAGCCGGTTCATGTAGGTACACAGAATTTTCAGCCAGCTTTGGTCACCCCGTGTGATGTTAAAAGAAAAGTTAGTCTGGCTTTAGTTCAGCTCTAAATTGAGCCAATGTGTGATCGCCCTTTGACATTACATACGGTTATCTGTTTATTAAAATTTAATATTGGTACTTAAAATTAAACTGTAATTATACTTTTTTGTTTTTGAAATTTAATATTGATATCATTGAATAAATATAAAGGGTCCGCCATCTAACGTTTTTTTTCCAACTAGTGCTTATTTCGTGAATGGTAACACTTAGCTCATGTCTGATTTGACAGATAATTAGTTTTATCCTTCCGCTAAACGAATATGGTTGTGTATACGCTTGAACAACGCTGGGAAATATTGCGACATTACTTTGCCGATTTTGCAAAAAAAATCATCTTTACAGATGAAGCTCATTTTGATCTTGGCGGGTATGTAAACAAACAAAATTGTCGCATTTGGGGCACATAAAACCCGCACGCATACATTGAAAAGCCGATACACCCAAAACCAGTCACTGTTTGGTGCGGATTTTGGTCCAGAGGCATATTTGGGCCATTTTTCTTCAACTGAGCAAGAAATGGCCGTCACAGTCAATGGCGATCGTTATCGGGCCATGTTGAACGAATTTTTGTTCACAAAAATTGAAGAGGAGGATATTGGCAACATTTGGTTTCAACAGGATGGCGCTACGTCCAAACACCCCAAGCTACACTCGATGTCGATGATGTTATTTTGCGGACCCTTTATAAGGAAGGTGAAACTCGGAAGAATGACCACTGGCTGATAGTGTTTCCATAGTGTCGCTTAAATAAATGTCCCTTATATTATGAGAGAGGGAATTTTCTCAATAATTCAATTTGTTTTTAAAAAATTCTATGGAAACGATTCTTGGTATTAGTTTTTTTTTATAAATCATAGGTATTCTAACTTAGTATTAATTATTTAATTAATCATAGAAATAATGACTGCTTTAAATATTGTATTGACCTCAAACTATAAGATCTATTGAGAAAGTAGATATATTTTTTTTTAAATTCATTGTTGCCTTAATTCCTCACGTAACAAAAACTTGCACCGGAAGTAAATATAAATCAATAACAAGGCCTACCTACCCCCTGTTCTGAGTTTAACTACAAATTGCAACACAATTCAATACAAATTCAGAATTTCAAACAAAATTAAACAACACAAAATTCGTTTACATTCATATACACATCCTTAGGGGCCAGTTATAGCGATCAGTAAAAACCATCAGTAAAAGTTGAAAACTGGAATTTTGTACGTACGGCCGGTTATAGCAATCATTAAAACTCTATCAGTAATTAAATGTCAAACTTCCAGATCGCTATAACTGGCCCCTTATGTATGAAATAAATTTCACGAATTTCCGAATTTTTGTTGAATTGGGTTGCAATTTGTAGTTTAACTCAGAACAGGGGTAGTTCTTGTTATTGATTAACATAAAACGAAAGCTGTATTGCTTAGGTGAATGTAACTTGAGTTCTAATGACCTGATCTTTTAATGTAGGGTCGCAGAAGGTATAACAGGCTATACATTCCGATACTAATTTTTTTTTTACCGGTGAGGAATTAAGGCAAAAATGCATTTTAAAAAATGCATATAAAACAATAAAAATAAATCTACCTTCTTCTCCCCCGAGAGTTTGACCTTGACGTTGGTGGGGGAGCTTATGTGGGGTTCTCCAGCAATCCAGCTGCGGAACCAAGCAAACTAACAAAACTCAAACCTATGAACAACAATGGAAAGTACGACAAAAATTGACAAAGCATTGGTACGCATATGTCCCAAAACGTCGGCAGAAGTCACGGCTGCCGGCGCGGGCTTGACTCCTTCGTTAACCGGAGGAGAAAAGTCGCCAGTGACAAGGCTTTCCACGAAACTAAACATCGAAGACGAACATATGAACGAAACGGACAAGACCCTGACTGAGGAAGAAGAGGACCTTCTTCTCGACCCCTTTGCCAATCTCGGAATGAGAGATTAAACTAGTGTCGGAACAGTGGACATTGATGATATCAGTGACTGCTGTTCTGAGGCTAGTTCCAATCTTTCAAGATTGTCTACTACCTCGAGGCATAGTAGATTAGCCAATAGCAAAAAGACAATCAAACGACTTGGTTCAAGGAAGTGGATTGACTTAACGGAACTGGAACGCAAACGATTACAAAACGCACAGGACTTTTTGCAGCAGGAAAGTACGAAGTAGAACGGCCCTCACGCCTGTTCTTCGGAGGAGGTTTCTGAGGCGAAAGCCTTGTGCGTAAAACAGTTGATGGGACCACCCAACACTTGCGAAGGGAAAACCCGACGTAAGGGGAAGGTGACACCATCATTCAGACAAATGACAGACAAACAAAAACCTAATCCAGGGGAATCGAAGCAGTCAACCAGTCGTTGCAAGGAGCCTCCCGCTCTTACGGGACTGGAAGATGCGCCGAGTAACTCGGGTGGGAATTTTGTGAATTTCGCGCACCTGAGAAACGAGCGGGGCCATATCTTCACACGCTACACAGGGGTTTTGAAGAAATCAAATCCCATAGGTACTACTGACACGACAAGCAGCATCAGAGATCCGTCTCTCTCTTAAGGTCTAGACAGAACATGGAGCCTCTTGCTCCTAATTGTCTCGAAGTTGGGAAGACAATCGATGATGGGGCCAGAGGGAAGGAAACGCAAGAGGAAAACATTATGGGCCATAGCCCTAAATGCAATCCAAGTGCGGAAAATTCCCTCGAACCAAGCAGAACAAACGTGACCAAAGACAGAGCTGTACCTGTAACACAAGTGCGACGTAAGGCAAAGGGTCGCCTAAGTGACAGGAAAATACAGCGCAGACAAAAACGAAACGCTGAGAAGATCATCCGGCGGCTCACCAGAAGGAATCCGGAGTCATTAACGACAAAGGAAAAGCAAGCCCTGGACAGATCGTATCAGCGTGTACAGGACGCAACAACGAACACAACAAGCAAACAGATAGTCGAAACGAACCGAAATCCTTAAGAATGGGCCACTGCCCCTCTTCGGTACCATCCAAACCCTGCAAGGTTTCAAGCTTTTAGCATGCGAGGATAAATATACCTATGCATGGCTCCAAGACTTCGTGAAGAAAGCCAATGTTCCCTGGCAAAATGCTGAACTCCGCCTTATTAATAAGGAGGAGATCAGACACATTACTAGGCCTAAGTCGAAATTGGTTATTAAAGGACCTGTAATCCCGAGGGACCGTATCGAAAGATATCTCAGATCCCTAAACACCGAACAACTCAGTCAGAACTGGGATGTTGTCGATGTGGGAGAACAGACCGCCGAAGGGACAGAAGTGACGGTGCTACTTTGCCAAAAATCGTTGCCACTTCTACGAAAAATTGGTTTCAAGGTTCGCATTGGTACAAACCGATGCAAACTTAGACTAGTAGCCAATCAGAACAAAAAGGTAAATGGGGGGTCGGTAGTTAAAAACTAATCATGAAATCTTATCAAAAAAATCTTGACCACAGTAAGGCTGCCAGTGCGCAGGGGCGTTAACACCATTTCTTCTTGGGGGGGTCATGCCAATAAAAAATATTTATAAAAAGTCAAGTGCCTTATATTTTTTTTGTTCATATTTTACTGTGCGTATACATAAAAAAACTGGAAAAAGTCTTAATTAACTGTACTATAATACATTACCTTTGTTAAAAATAAGTTAAAATAATTAAAAATCGTTCATATCCTGCAAAATGATATCTTACCTTAACTCATTTAATTTCAAAAACAGTCAAGAATCAAAAGTCGGCGTAAAATATCAGTCTACGAATGTAATAGTAAATTTTCACTACGCCAAGTTGGGCAATTTCGTCGAAAATTATATATTTCGAAATAAGATATTTTCAAACAAATTTGCAGAAAATAGGGGAAGATCTTACAAACGCACTCGATTGGAATCCATTTCAAAAGCTTTGAAAATCTTTAGTATGAACATAGAAAGAGAAAACAAGTATTTCACACCCAAAGCCAATTCAAAATAAAATGAGCTATACAAAATAATTAACAAATTTGAGACGAAAAATCTTTTTTGGTATTTGCTAAAGTTAACTCATTTTTGGTTCCAAGAAAAATCAAAATAAACAACTGAGTCGAACGAACCTTTATTCGGTGGACCAGTGAACCGGCTCTCCGTTTTTATGCCTGAATGTACAGCACACAGTAATCTCCAGTTGCCTGAACAAAAAAACTCAGTTTAGCTGTCAAAATACTGAGGAAAAAAATGTTTGGATTCGCTTGATCATTTGTTTTGAATTTCATTTAGATTTTATTTTATTCTAATCAAAGTTTTTATTTCAGATAGTTCTAATTCGAATTGAAGTTGTAGGAAAAATTAGTAAATTATCATTAGGTACTGAAAAATTTGTTCTGTTTCTGAAATTTAAGTAAATAGTTAAATATAAATATTTACTAATAAAAATGAAAACAATAGTTCTGATTTTCAAAGATGAAAATGACCACTTGGGTAAATTGCCCTTTTTATATAATAGCTAGTGGCAAAGCTAAAATACATTACAAATTCGTTTTTAATTGAATACAAAGATTAGTTTTCGTTGCTTTACAAGAAAAGTGTGAACAAAGTTCACGAGTGATTTTTATATCCTTCTGATTTGAAAAAAATGTACATATGTCTAGAGAGCGATGGGAAAGTGGAAGGCACCTGCCAAAATCATGAAATATACCTTTTTATCTTTCTTACCAGCAGGCGCGAACGCAGGGGGGGCTTTTAGGGGGTTCAAACCCCCCCCCTTCCGAAATGTATGAATTTAACTTCCTCGCCATACAATTTCACTCTTTCACTCTTAATTTTTGAGTTTTCAGTTTAAACCCCACGAAATTGTTTCCTGCGTTCGCGCCTGCTTACCAGTAAGCCTTTCTGATAAAAATAATGGACAAAGTTGTTAAATTCTGTGATCCTAGTCGCGTTTTCGATGGCGTTCACCGCAAGGAGTTCCAAAAATTAGGGCTGGCCACGAGACGAGAAAAGCCTTGGTCTCGATCTCGGTCTCGCATGACGAGACCGAGATGATACGAGACAAGACTGGCTTTTATGCAACCTTTTTTTCTTTTTTTCATAATCCTATTAGTTTTTACTTTATTGAGTGAAAATTTGGAAACAACAAACAACACAACTTTTATTTCTGTTTGGTTTAACAGATTTTGGCTTTCATCTAAAAGTGAAACCTAGCATATGCATATATTTTAAGATTTGAATGTATTATCATGAGAAGTTTGTTGCTATGTTAAATTTGAGGTACGAGGAAGAAAATCTAAGTATCATCGACTGAATACAAAATAATTTAGGTATTCCATTGCCATGAAAACTAAATTTCTTATTGAATTCCAAGTTACAAACATTCAAATTCCCTATTGAATTCTAAATTTACCAATCGAAAATCCTACTGGCTTTCTAGGTAACCAATTTGCTTTTTTTCTATGTGGTTACTAAATAATTATTTCAGATAAACAAAATAATCTTGAGCCTCTCGGGGGGGGGGGAGATGACCCCGTGACCTACCCCCCCCCCCCCCCCCCTGTATACGCCGTTGCCAGTGCCAACCTAGTCTATCTCTTGGAGAATAGACAAATTGTCGTCGCCCTCGTGCAAGAACCCCGGCTAGCAGGAGGCAAAATCGGAGGGCTGAATACAAAAGACACCATACTGTACAAAACTGCTCAGGTGGGAAGAAACAGTAGCTTTAGAACATGTATTTTTCTTCTACCCAAATACAGTAATTTATATCAAACGGCCGTCAAGTTTGGAGAGAGATGGGCTGCCACCGCTCATTATAGCATCATGCTTTATGCCTGGGGACGGGACGGAACGGCAACCAGCTGAACTAACACGCCAGTTAGTACTTCATGCTGCGGAAAAAGAACACGACTTAGTGCTGGGATGCGATGCAAATGCGCATCATTACCAGTGGGTTAGCACTGACATCAATAATAGAGGTGAGTCTGTTTTTGAATTTATTATTAAGAACAATTTATTAATAGCAAATAGGGGTTGAGATCCAACGTTTGTTACAAAAAAATTGTAAGAAGGTGCTTGATATTACTTTAACAAACAACTCAGGCTCAACTCAGCTATCTTTCTCTGATCACAAAATCATTGAATTTCTCATATCAGACACAATCGCCTTCAAGAAACCATTTAGAAACCTTCGTAATACGAACTGGGACAATTTCAATAGGGAATTACAGACTAGGATTAACTCCTTAGAAAATAATTCAGTAATTGGTCCTGATTCCTTAGATAGAGCCACAACAGAATTCACAGAAATTCTAAATAAAGCTTTTGAAAAAGGATGTCCCCTTAAACAGGGGAGGAAAGGCAATAATAAACCACCTTGGTGGACACACGAAATTGGCATTATAAGAAAAGAAACAAGAAGACTTTTCAATAGAGCCAAACGAACTAGAAATGAATTAGACTGGGAAGCATACAAAAACAGTCAAAGAGAATTCAAAGCTGAAACACAACGGGCGAAACGCAGCTCGTGGCAAACCTTCTGCACCCAAATTTAAGGAACAAACGAGAACCAGCAAGACTTAGAAAAATTCAGGCAAAAGAACCAGTTCGCCTAGGGTCTCTTAAAGGCCCTAATGATCAATGGACTGAATCATGTGGAGAATCACTGGAGCTCCTTATCAAAACTCATTTTCCTGGTTGTAACTTTGATGTTAATAACACAGAAGATGCAGCACAAACGGAGCACACGGTGCCACCAGATATAATAACGGAGGATAAAATAAACGGGGCGATAAACTCATTTTCACCCTACAAATCTCCGGGAACAGACGGCATCTTCCCCTTGATGTTACAGAAGAACACTAAACATGTCACCCAATATCTGAAGCGCTTCTATGTAAGCAGCCTTAAGTGGGAACACATTCCCTTGGCATGGCGTGAAGTAAAAGTAGTCTTCATACCGAAAGCTGGAAAACCAAGCCACACGGAAGCCAAAGACTACAGACCAATTAGTCTAATATCGTTTGTTTTAAAAACCTTTGAACGACTAATAGATATACACATACGAAGAATTCTAAAACCGAATGTGTTGTCACCTGTCCAACACGCTTACACGAAAGGAAAATGTGTTAAAACAGCACCCCACAACTTAGTAGGCATAGTAGAAACAACACTCAAGAACAAGAGTACACTCTAGCTGTTTTTCTGGACATTGAAGGAGCTTTCAACAATATACAAAATGATGCTGTAAAAAGAGCACTTGTATACCTCGAAGTAGATAATTCCCTCATAAACTGGATTATATGTATGTTAAAATACAGACGGATTTAATCAGAACTAAGGGATGCACAGATCAAAGTATCCACATCAAGGGGGACTCCACTTTTGTGAATATTGGTTATGAACGAAATCCTGATCGAACTGGAACACAGCGGTGTCAAAGTAGTCGCCTACGCAGACGACTTGGCGCTGCTAGCGACTGGTAAATTTCTTACCACAACCAGCGAACAGATTAACTACGAACAGCGAACAGATTAACTACCAACAAGCAACGAAGCCGAAAATGACAAAACGCTGCAGAAGCTGTCATAGTTGCGGAACCGGCAGGTACTTCACGCCAATAGCGCAGTGATGTTAGTGAGGAGAAAATAGCTAAAAAAAATAAAAATTTGTAATTTAAGTATTGTCGCATATAATGTGGAGGGCCTTAAAAATAAATTAATTTTTCCCACTTTTGTTAACTATTTGTTGAATTTTGATATTATATTTCTTTTTGAAACACATATTGTGGAAGATAAAAGCTTAGGGTTTGAAAAATGCTTTAATACTTATAACTGCAGATGGATACCAGCAATAAAAACTGCAACGCGTGGAAGAGGAAGTGGAGGAACAATGGTTGCTATTAAAAGAAATTTATCTTGGGAATATAAAATCAATCAATTCAACGATTATTATTTTTATATCGAAAACAAATAAAATGCTAACGGAAAACTGTTTGTTATACCCATTTATTTAAATTGTTCCAAATGGACTGTGGATTATAAAAGCTTGTACGATATGTTAATTTCACTACGAACACATAACCTAATAATAATCGGAGACTTAAACGCCAGGACCGGTAATTTAGAACCCACTTTTAACAAAGCAGCGCAGCAAAGAAAATCAAAAGATTTGAAGATCAATTCTGAAGGAAAAATTATTATAGAGCTTTGCAATGATTTTGGTCTTAATATCTTAAATGGATGTTGCTTTGGAGATTTGGAGGGAGAATTGACTTTTGTTGGAACGCAAGGTGGTTCTACAATTGACTATTGTCTTACTGGTGGAGACTGGTATTCCACCACAAAAGATTTTTGTGTAGGGGCCCTTAATCTTTCTGATCATCTGCCAATTTCTATTAAAATTGAATTAGATGATATCAAATTTTCCCCGAAGGATTCAAATAACAACAACTGCCAAGTCTTATAATGGAATAATAAATACACGAATGAGTTCCAAACAAGAACAAATGATCTAATTTTAAAAAAGGAGTCCCAACTTTTAATCAAATACTTCCCGCTCCTAGAGCTAGAGAAGATTATTATCGATGCAGCCAGTTTAATAAAAAAAAAACCCACTTCCTGGAAAAAAAAGTGATTGGTACGATTTTTCGTGCGAAAAACTACGAAATAAATCTTTGGCTTTACTGAATTCGATGCGAAAATACAACACATTGAGCTCGAAATCTGCGTATGTGGAAGCTAATAGGGCGTATAAGCAGCACTGCAACGACAAATAAAGAAACTTTGAAGAAAATTTGGCTAAATCTCTAGGACAATGCAAGGGTTCGAATGAGTTTTGGTATCTAACAAAAAAAAATCAATGGCAATAATCTTACTAAACGGAATTCGTTAATAAACCTCGACGGCCTACGTGAACATTTTAGTAATCTTTTAAGTGCACCGACAGTGGAAGAGCATTGCAGTTTTAAATACGCCCGTCCCTATCTTAGAAACGCTCTATTGGACGCTGATATAAGCAAAGAAGAACTGGAGGTAACATTGAAGGCCATGAAAGATGGTAAAGCGGCTGGATCAAATAGCATTCCTGTAGAATTTTTCAAATATAACTCACCTGGATTTAAGGAAAAACTAGCAGTAGCTTTAAATACAATTTTTAACTTCGGTATCCCCCCAGATAACTTTTACGAAGCGTTGATTTGGCCCATACTAAAAAAATGAGATCCTGCCGATCCCAAGAACTACAGAGGAATATCGTTTCTCAATGCTTCGCTTAAAATATACACCTCACTATTATGCGAAAGGCTCACCGACTGGGTAGAAACCAATCAAATTTTAAGTGAGTACCAAGCTGGGTTTCAAAGGAGTTACTCAACGGTGGATAATATCTTCGTTTTGACTGGTCTAGCAAGAATCAAACTTAGCAACAACAAAAAACTTTACGCATTTTTCGTTGATTTCAGAGCCGCTTTTGACACTATTGATAGAAATGGTTTGTTCTTTAAGCTTTATAATTTAGGAGTGTCAAATAAGTTTATTAATGCCCTGGAAAAACTGTACCAACATTCATTTGCTCAGGTGTTTGATGGAAGGGATACATCCGAAATGTTGGAAATGAGCCGTGGTCTAAAGCAAGGTTGCAATCTCAGTCCTTTGCTTTTTGCACTATATCTGGATGACCTTGTTCAATGTTTACCTTGTGGAGTTGAAATCGGCGGCACCAGAATTAAAGTTATTATGTATGCAGATGACATTGTCTTATTAGCGGAGTCTGCCACTTCACTTTAGCTGATGATAAATAGGCTAGCAGATTACTTTAATTTAAATTAAATTATGGAATTGAAGTTATTATGTATGCAGATGACATTGTCTTATTAGCGGAGTCTGCCACTTCACTTCAGCTGATGATAAATAGGCTAGCAGATTACTTTAATTTATGGAGTTTACAAGTTAATATAGACAAGTCAAAGATTACGAGTTTTCAGAATGGTAGTGGAAGAGCTGCAAAAGATGAGAAATGGAAATTCGATGGAAGGGATCTGGAAGTAGTAAAAGAATACACTTACTTAGGCATGGAGCTAACGTTTAATCTTAATATGGAAAAACATTTTAAATCGAAAGCTAACAAAGATAAAACAGCAATTTGTACAAACTGGCAAAAGATATTTCATAGTAAAAATATTGCTTTGAGCTCTAAATATCGGGTTTTCAACGCAACCGTGGAATCAGTCTTGTTTTATGGAGCACAAGTTTGGGGAACATACTAATTTAAAGCTGTAGAAAATATACTATGTTTCTTTCTTAGAAAAATCTTTACGCTTACACCAAAGTATATGTTTTACTTAGAAAGTGGTCTGTCAACACTATTTATTTCAACTCTAAAGCTGAATGCGGATTACTTGATTAGGATAATAAACATGAAAGCTACAAGACTACCAAAGCTGGTCTGGCAATATGTTGTGCAATATAAGAAAATCTGGTACCAGGATTGGACAAATGTGGTATTACCTTTAATCAAACAGGAACTAATCATTTGGAACTAAACAAGTCACTGTACGAAATTATCCAACTAACGGATGAGAACGAAAGGTATGCATTCAAGTAAAGAGCAAGAGCATCAACGGAAAGGTCATTTTACTCGAAAGTCATTTACAACCTCAAAGAACGGAACTACTTTACCCCAAATTTCTCAGTGGAAACCATTAGCACTATTTTCAAAATTCGAGGGGAGATGCTGCGTCTTAATTTTGTTCCACGTCGCAGTGATTTAACAGTAATTTGCAGTCTCTGCAACTTAAACAAAAAGGAAGATGTTGGTCATTTTTTGGGAGTGTGTCCAGTTTTAAGTGAAATTAGAAGAGCAGTCTTTGGTCAAAATATTTTGTCGGAAAACGCAGTGCTAAGAATCCTTAACGGTGAAAATTGGATGCAGCTTGTGGAGTACTGTAAAGAGGCGACAGCATACCGAACCAGAATAATAAGTGAAAGCTTTTAGATTAAATTTTGTTTTAACTAAACTAAAAGTCAAAAATCATTTGTAAATTTTTAACTAAGGGTCAAAAATCAATAATTGTAAATCTTTTTTTTTTTTTTGTTTGTTTTAGCTAAACTAAAAGTCATTTATTTATAACTGAATTATTGAAAAATAAAAACTTAAATTGAGCAATATGGATTAAAATGTAAAGCCATTCAGGCAGACGACATAAATTGTCATGCCTCAACTATTCATGATGTCAAAATGTAAACAAAAGAAAATGTATATAATATATAATTAACCTCAATGAATAAAAATTAAAAAAAAAAAACTACGCTCTATCGAAAGTTTTTAGCTAGACGAGGAAATGTGGAATCTCGGTCAACCCGCAAAAAAGGGAACTGGTACTTTTTACTAACAAAAGGAAAATACTAGATTTTGTCCTACCATCAATAGATGGAACCCGACTTAGTCTTTCAGAACATGCCAAAGATCTGGGCGTAATTCTTGATAAAAAGCTAAACTGGGGTTTGAACACTAAAGAAAGAGCCAAGAAGGCCATGGTCCCTTTTTACTCCTGCAACAAGATGTTTGGTAAGACCTGGGGTCCAAACCGTAAGATCAAAATGTGGATGTACACGGCCATTATAAGACCGATCCTTACATATGGTAGCCTGGTTTGGTGGAGCGCGATGGACAACGAAACTAATTGCAAAACGCTTAATAAAGTTCAAAGACTAGCATGAATAGGAATTACGGGGGCAATGAGATCCACACCCACTGCGGGAATGGAAACCATACTCAACCTAAAGCCCCTAGATCTACTTGTACAAGAAACTGCGGCCTACAGCGCCCTAAGACTAAGCCAAACCAATAGCTGGAAAAGAAACTCGGTAGGTCACGCACAAATTATCAATAAATTTACGGAGGGGTATGTATGCACAGACTACACAACACCCCGTACAGATTTTGAAAAACCGTTTTCTGTCTCCATCCCCACAAGAGAGGAATGGGATGCTGGTTTTCAACAATCAAATGAACCGGTGGTAGAAATATACACCGATGAATCGAAGATGGATACGGGTGTAGGGTGCCAAATCTTATAGACTCCGCGACAACAGCAGTGTCTTCCATGCGGAGGTTCAAATATTAATGATGACGATACCACTAGCTGATATCACTTTTTACATTGATAGCTGGGTGGCGATCAAGGCCATCTCTGCCACAGAAATCAAATCCAAACTGGTTTCAAGCTGTCGTGAAGAGCTAAGAGTTCTTGCCACACAGCACAGCATCAGACTCTGTTGGGTCCCTGGATACTATGGAATTGAAGGAAATGAAAAAGCCGATGAACTGGCAAGCACTGGTTCATCGTTAGATCCAAGCCTAACAGACTCCATTGTTAAAATTCCACCCTGTGCCATTAAACAGGCGATTAACAAGAAAATAGTGGAACTTACCAATGACAGGTGGAACTCACTTGCAACTTGTACCACTACAAAGAACCTGTGGCCCATTTACAATAAGAAAAAAACAGAAAAAATTATGAACCTGAAAAAGAGATCCCTGCATCTTCTGATAGGAAATATCACAGGACATAATCTCTTAGGGTATCATCAAAACAAAATGGGACTCAATACTGTAGACCTATGCAGAGGCTGCGAAGACGAAGAAGTAGAGGAGGACAATCTTCACTACCTAAGTCATTGTCCGGCACTCTGCAACATAAGGAAACAATTTTTGGGTAGCTACTTCTTCAAAGATTTAGCAGAAATCTCGAAGTCAACAGATAATAACAGCAAATTTAATGAACTTCATCAACGCCTCGTAATGGCTCGATGCTCCATAGGATTTCATAGGTTATTTATTTTAAAGGGATGGTCCAATCCATCGGGGTATCACAGAGGATCAACATTGATCTAAGTGTGACGGGAACAAGATCTACCGGCAGCCCATCTACCTAACCTAACCTATCTACCTTCTTAATAGATCTTCTAGTTTGAGGGCATATTATTTGAAGCAATCATAATTTCTATGATTAATTAAATACTTAATACTAAGTTAGAATACCTATGATTAAAAAAAAATTCATTTCCATGTTTCAATCCTTTTTATAAAATATTTACTATAAAATATTGTTATAAAATATTTTTGCATTTTAATGTATCCATTCTTCCATAATTATTAAAAATTTTAAACTTTGAAGCAACCAATTTCAATTCGTTTTCTGAATGCACACATTTTCAATTTTCCAAACTTCAAAAAATGTCAAGTGGACAAATCTTATTTCTCATTGCACGGATGCGTGGATCGCTCTTGTATTTTTCTGTTTCACTGGCTGGTAAATTGATAATATGTAGATGTATATACAATATTTTTGGTATTTCTCAAAAGTAAAATGTCTGAAGAAAATGGAAGCAAGAAACGTTTCCAGATGTTCTGGCAAGAGTTCTGGCATTTGTTTATAACTTAGTTTTTAGTATAAAACATTATGTATGTGTATAAAAATACGAACTTGGCATTGTTTTGTTGTACCTAATGTAAAGGGTCTTACTAAGTTGAAATCCTAAACCCGCTGTTATGGGTGGGTAGACCTTATTTTGTTTATCCAAAAGAGCACTCTCTATTTTGGCTGAAATGGCTGCCAAACAAGAAATGTACTCCACGATTTTTAAGAAAATGATTGTATGGAATTTTTTTTTTAATGCTTCATAAAATCCACACATCAATGGGCAGTAGCAACTAGCAACGCTGTTTTCTTCCCATGATTGAATCTTTTCCACAGTTACATATTTTGTTGAAAAGGTTTTTTTGATAAAATTGTCTTTTTCACAGCCGAATCATAAAATAATTAAAAGTATAGAAAGCAATACATTACAACGTGTAGAATTTTATATTCCGTCTAAAATATTGTTAAGATATGAGATTTGATTGACAAAATAACGGGGTTGGGGTTGAAGTATTTGCATACACGTTAAGTAAGTTAAGTCTGAAGCGAATTGGACAAAAACTAAGTTGGGGGCTATGAATATGGACATGTTTCATGCAACAACAATTTTTCCCTAAAAATAAACCCCAGAAAATTGGGAAGAAAAAAACAGCTTTGGAGCAATAAGGTCTGAGAGTATTGGACAAAAAACCAAGCCAGGGTTAAGCAACTTACTTCCGAAAAACTAACCTTATTCCAGAGAGTTTTTGGGACTCAAGTCTAGGGACTGCCAAAGAAAGTAAAAAGAGATAAAAATGGCCGGGGCTTAACATTAACTTGTCAAATGCCCCAACTGTTTATACTAAAAACAAAGCTAATTTACAGAAAGAAACGCATTTGAGGCTTAAACCATTTGATAACAACGGGATGTCAAGTTTAGTGTAAATGTTAAATACAACAGGAATTGTTTCTCACGGCCTTGGCTGGGCTTAGAAATTTTCGGGGCTACGTTTTCAAAATTTGAAAGGTCCAAGTCAATAATTGTACATACAAAATGTCATACAAAATGTCTGAAGAAAATGGAAGCAAGAAACGTTTCCAGATGTTCTGGCAAGAGTTCTGGCATTTGTTTATAACTTAGTTTTTAGTATAAAACATTATGTATGTGTATAAAAATACGAACTTGGCATTGTTTTGTTGTACCTAATGTAAAGGGTCTTACTAAGTTGAAATCCTAAACCGGCTGTTATGGGTGGGTAGACCTTATTTTGTTTATCCAAAAGAGCACTCTCTATTTTGGCTGAAATGGCTGCCAAACAAGAAATGTACTCCACGATTTTTAAGAAAATGATTGTATGGAATTTTTTTTTTAATGCTTCATAAAATCCACACATCAATGGGCAGTAGCAACTAGCAACGCTGTTTTCTTCCCATGATTGAATCTTTTCCACAGTTACATATTTTGTTGAAAAGGTTTTTTTGATAAAATTGTCTTTTTCACAGCCGAATCATAAAATAATTAAAAGTATAGAAAGCAATACATTACAACGTGTAGAATTTTATATTCCGTCTAAAATATTGTTAAGATATGAGATTTGATTGACAAAATAACGGGGTTGGGGTTGAAGTATTTGCATACACGTTAAGTAAGTTAAGTCTGAAGCGAATTGGACAAAAACTAAGTTGGGGGCTATGAATATGGACATGTTTCATGCAACAACAATTTTTCCCTAAAAATAAACCCCAGAAAATTGGGAAGAAAAAAACAGCTTTGGAGCAATAAGGTCTGAGAGTATTGGACAAAAAACCAAGCCAGGGTTAAGCAACTTACTTCCGAAAAACTAACCTTATTCCAGAGAGTTTTTGGGACTCAAGTCTAGGGACTGCCAAAGTAAGTAAAAAGAGATAAAAATGGCCGGGGCTTAACATTAACTTGTCAAATGCCCCAACTGTTTATACTAAAAACAAAGCTAATTTACAGAAAGAAACGCATTTGAGGCTTAAACCATTTGATAACAACGGGATGTCAAGTTTAGTGTAAATGTTAAATACAACAGGAATTGTTTCTCACGGCCTTGGCTGGGCTTAGAAATTTTCGGGGCTACGTTTTCAAAATTTGAAACGTCCAAGTCAATAATTGTACATACAAAACATTTTTGTACTAGGCAATAACATACAAATTCTGCAAATTCCAAAAGCGTGAGTTTTCTCTGTGCTCGCCCAGAAAATCATGCAAAAACAAATGAATATTTTCAATCCCTCTAGACTCTAGAACGACGTGCAAATTTGTTCGACATATTTTTTTAGCATGAATAAAAAGTGTATGCAGCGTAAACACAAAAATTAATTCACGCTGGCAGGATTGGGCCACGGCTTATTTCTTAGAGCAGCTTTGTCTTATGTCCTAAAGTGTCAGTTTGAACAAAATAGTTTCTCGTTGATTTGGCTAATTCAGGCAAAATGAGATCTCAGAGGACTGATACCGTGTCAAAGCACATTTATGATCTTTTGTCAGTACTAACACTTAAATATAATTTTTCGGAACTAGCCAATTATAAACAGTTTTCAAATCTTGTCAAACATGGGAAGTTCAAAACATACCCACAGCTTATTTAAAAATATAATTGCTCTTTATATTTAATAGAGTTAAACCATTACTAAAAGTATAAAAAAACGGATATCATTAAAATGAAAGTGGAAATGTCAAAATTCGTTGTCTTTTATATAACTACACATGTATCTCCATATATCTTTTCAACAAAAAAATACTTAAACCTTAAAAGTTAGACCGCACTCGCCGGAACTGCACTGCATCGGAACTACACTTCACACGAATTCGTATGAATTTGTATGAAGTTCAGTTGCCGCTTAGTGCGATGTATCTCCTAAAATTTCATAAAAAATAATGTTTTGCCGCGTTGTCGTGAAGTGTAGTTTGGCTGAAGTTGATACGGTCATGCATTAAACCTAATTTCTCTATTATATGTTATAAATTATAAAATGTATCGTAGGACAAGCAAATTTTATTACTTAAGGTCTCAAACTGGATCTCCAAACTCTAAGCCCCCCCCAGAGCCAAATCCTAGATCCGCTACTGGTGTGTACCGAGGCTTTTCTTTGGTACACGGTACACAGCGCTTTTTTCAGTACTGTACCGGTCATTTCGGTACAGGTATGGTACCGAAACCGACAGGTATCACCAGAATTGTTTAGCAAATTAACGATTCGTGGAAGGTGATTTGACCGTTTTTCGATTTGTATTTTTGTTATTTCGACGAAACGTAATTTTCAAAACACGTTTCGTCGGTTTAATGATATGACAAATCTTCATTTTGCAATTTTTATTAACTTTTTTGTTTAATAGGATTTTTGAAGTTTGGCAATTATTTATTTGGCATTCTGTTGTTTTGCAGTTTTTATTTGGCATTTTTTTGCTCTGCCTTTTTGTTACTCTGCAGTTTGTTCTTTTTAATTTTGCATTCGGTTTTTAGCAATTTTTTGACTTACATTAAATAAGATGCCTTCTCCCAAACCCACGCGAAAGTGGCGCGGAACATTCACCGACGGCAGTAGTATATGGGCCCGTTGAGCATGGGAACCAATTTTTTGTCAACTCAGTAATGTTTGTTTACAGAGGACAAATGTAGGTCATGTGTATATGTGGCGGCACGCGCGGGTGGTGTCGGTGTGTTTTGATGTTGGTGGCGGCGGTAGCGTCGGCGTTCGGTGATGTTGTGTGTTTGGATAACTGAGTATCGTTGGAGATGGTGGTATGTGGTGTGGATGGGAGAGAGGATAAGCTAATGAGGTTATTGTTTTGTTTGGGAGAAGTGGATAATAAAAAATGATTTGGACTGTAGGGCGATTCAGCGAGCAGTGATCGTGTTAATTATGTACTTTTGTTTTTATTGATGATGGTTGTTCGATTTGTGTGCTATTGAAGAAAATAGAAAATATGTAATCGTGTTCGTTGTTGTCATAGAGCCGGTGGTGTCTGTGGCTTTTGATGTTGGTGGTGTCCGGGGGCAGTCGGGGGGATGGGGTGATGTTGTGTTTTTTGGATAATTGAGTATGGTTGGAGATGGTGGTATGTGGTGAGGTTATTGTTTTTATTGGAAGATGTGGATAATAAAAAATGATTTGCACTGTAGGTGCGACTCAGTCAGGAGCGATCGTGTTGATTCCTTTTGTTTTTTATTGATGGAATCGTCGTCGTCGTCGTTGTCATAATGGTTGGCGTCGTTGGGGTCTATGTAGAGTGATGCTGTTATCTGTACATTTATGATAAGGGGAATGGTCAGACGTTTAGTCTGGGGGGAGAAGGGTGATAAGATATTTTGGATCGATCTTTGGTGGTGGTTGTTGGCTGGTGGTGTGGCGGGGCGTCGTCGTTGGGGATCTAGAGCGACGCTGTTATAATGACTCATGCCATAATTCAGAGATTTATGGTATATCTATCTATAGTATACATAGGTATGTATATTTATGTTAAAGGGATGGTCAGAACATTTAGTTTGGGGACAAGGGTGATAAGATGTGAGGATGGATAGTTTGGGATCGATGAGTTGTACCTATACGTTCGTTCGTTTGTGGTATAATGCTCGCACATGAAGTTTGTTTATTATTTTAGATTTATATTTTTCCGAAGAATTTTTTAATTAAATTCTGCTGACAAAGGGTGATAAGATGTGAGGATGGAATGTTTGGGATCGATGATTTGAATCTATACGTTCGTTTGTAGTATAATGCTCGCCCATGAAGTTTGTTTATTATTTTAGATTTATATTTTTCCGATGATTTTTTTTTATTAAATGCAGCGGTTGCCACTTCTTTACATTATTGTTTTAGGTTCCTCTGATTTTTGTTTGTAAGCGGCAAAGCATATTCGAAGTTTAATGTTTTTTTATGACAAAACGGAAAACTTAATGGATTTAAATTTTCGGGATTAAAGTTTTGTTATGTTATGTTATGAAATCCAACAGTAAACTTTAACATTTTTTTTGTGTCTTTCCTATATGGCTATATGTACTTATGTATTTGATTTTTATGATTCAAGATAGACGAAAATATCGTATAAAAGACAAATGAATTTTTGAATTTGAAGTAGTTCTGATCGAACAGTGAAAGTCTTTTTGTAGAAAAATAAAAAAAAAAATGTTCATCAACAAAATTAATAATTTTTGCGCCTTTAAGCCATTGGTTTCCTTAAGGGATTTGACCATGGAACCAGTGACAATTGTCAACACAAAAAGGTGCTCTACAAAATTCGGAGAGAAAATATTGGTCGAGACGGAAACTTTTAAATGTTTCCTTCCGGCTAAATTCAGCCAGCTGAGCCCAGAGGAGGTAGAGAAGCTGGTAGGATACCAGATGGTGGTAGAGCAGCCACCCCCGGTACCATACGGGGCTTATAAAATATGGTTCTGCAAGCCCACAAAACAAAAACGTCGAAGGGACGAGGAAGAAGAAGCAGAAGAAGAAGAAGAAGACATTGCAGATCCTCAACCTTCATATTCGAGGAAAAGGATGAGGATAGTTAATTAAAAAAAAATTTATAAAAAAAAAGACAAAAATAAAACTATTTTTATTTTAAAATTTTAAAAAGACATTGTTTTATTCAAATTATTTTTAATAGGTATCCAAGAGTTGTGAGCGGATGAAAAACCGAGCCACTTCACAAATATGTTTTTTCTTTTGCAGTACTTTTTCAATTAAGTATGTGTCGGGAAAGTTTGTTTTTTGTAGTTCTAGTTCGTAGAATCCACCTTTGATTGGATGGCCTTGATAGTCTTCTAACAGATATGTTACTGGATTTGTACGTTGAATTTTGACTATTTTAAAAATTTCCGTTGTCCAGTTTGGGGTATATCCTTTATCAAATACATGCTTATATTTACTAATTCTGACAAAGTCTCCAACCTTGAACTTATGAGTAATGTAAATTTTGATGTGATTATATATTTTGGAGAGTAATGTTTTTCGTTTGTCGCATTGACTTGAGATGGTTTCATTTTTATTGTACGATGTTTTGAATTATTATACCTTGTAGTAAGGATTTCTATTATATTGATCCATTTATACGTTCCATTGATACTGAATTCTTTCCACATGCGAGTTTTCAAGGTTCGATTAAAACGTTCGACAATCGATGATTTCAATGTAGTCAATGTTGAATAATGGTTGATTTGATATTTTCGCATTAAAGTTTGAAATGACGTATTGTAAAATTCTTTTCCATCATCTGTTTGTAAGTTCTTAGGCCAGCGACCTTTATTGAATATATCTTGCATGGCGATAGTAACCATTGTTTCAGATTTATTTGTAATAGGAGTCGTCCAAGCAAATTTAGAAAATGTGTCAATAACTGTGAGAAGATATCGATAATTTTTGTTATCTGAGGAATACGCGCCCATCTCGACTAGATCAGCTTGCCATAATTCATCCAGACCCTTAATAATAACTCGTCTTTTTGGAAAATTCCTGCGAGCAGGCTTATGTAGTTTTTCGACAACATTTCTTAGACTCATCTTTTTATTGAATGATAAAAACAAAGTGTTTATTCTTTTTAAGTATGTTTATTAATTTAAAATATATATTTATAAATGATTACAAGATGTATGTAAGTATACTATTTTAACCTCTTATACAGTAACATCAATTTTTTTATTCTTAATATTCTATTTTCGATCAAGCAGCAAGCGCATGTGTCTGGTCCAGCTTTATATAAGTTTGAAGACCATGGACAGTTATCAAAATGGCAACCATGCTTTGATGTTGTGTTAGATACATTAATAAAGCTTTTCAAGAAGATTACATTATTCAACAGCTCCTCATGATGTTCTTCCAGCATATAATGATGATTTGTTTTCAAAAATTGCAAAACAATCAACAATTAATAAAGTATCTATCGTAGGCATAATGATCGTGTTGTCACACCGAGATGTTAAGTTAAAGACTGAAGTAAAGAAATGATTGGCTTTAAGTAAAATAGTAGTTTTCCCTTGAGTTATAATTTTATTTTTGAATTAATTGTGTCAAACAAGAGTTACTCAAATTTTTTAACAATTTCAATTTGAATGTATTCTCTAAGTTGCTCATCTATTTCATCAACATATTTTTTGGTAGCAGCGTCTCCATTATCTTGCGGATCTTGGACATTTTTGAGTCGTTTAGAGATTATGTCATAATCACCGCTTTCTGTTTTGAAAAATCCGTTACCAAGAGGTCCTGGCTCTCCCTGTGCACTTGATGCCCCTGGCGGTCCTTGTCCACCTTTTGGTCCTCTGGGTGAAGCCCTATTTGAAAAGCGACCAAATTTATCAACAGTCATCTTTTTTTGTTTTTATTCGATGATATTGGCTCCTTTAAGTTCTTCAATGATTGACACAATTTCGTTAGAATGATTGTTGTTTCCAGCTTGTTGTGAAGAAATAAGAAGTCTCATTCGATCTACGAGTTCATTTAGATTATCCCAAAATATAAAGTCTTTTTTCAATTTTGATAATTGCATTAATCCACTTCCTGAAGGTGGTTGTAATAGTGGGGATGGTGACAATGTAGTAGAAGTATTTGATGTCAATCCAGATAATTTACTTATTATTTTTGTATACTTATAACCCCGATCGCCTCGAACTTGTCTTTGTGAATCATGAGCAACTCTATGCGCATTGGTGTCATATAATATGGTCTTGTAGTTTTTTAAATCTTCATTAGTAAAAATGGTTTTATCGGGTTTTTTCTTAAATATAAGCTCATATAACCCATTTGTTCCATTGAAAGTTTTATTTTTAATTTTTATATCTTTACCGAGAATATTGAAGTCAGCATTACCGATATACCACTTTCCTTCTTTTGCATAAATACCATACGTTTTATCAATAGAGCTGGAATTATTATTAAATAAATCAACATATTTTTTAGGCGTTGCATGAATTTCTGTATGTGACAATCGTTCCGCGAAGCTGCGATGATTAGCGCTATAGTTTAAGCTTTTCTTTGTTCTTTTTGGGGTATTACTATGATCAACGAAAACAAGTGAAAAATCAAAAGAAGTCTTTGGAGTAATAAATTCATCATGTAAATATTTGTTTTTATCAAAATTATTTTCTTGTCGTTGATGCTGTTCAAATTCGAGTTTTTTTTTCTTGAAAGGGACCTCAATAAGGTTATTCTGGTCTTGTTTGGTACCTGATTTTTCGTTTACTAATTCGTTCAGTGGTTTCATAAGTGGCTTAAACGTTTCTTCAAGTTGAGTTTCGTAAGCTTCTCCGTCAGTCTTAAGAGATTTGTATTTCTTTCGTAGAGCGTCGGTGGTTTTAATTAGTTCTTTTGTTAGTTTAACATCTGTATTCATCATAATGTCAGAATTATTTTTTGCTGACAGGAGCAGGTGGTGAATAAATTTCGAAGTTATTGAAAGAATCATTCAAGTGGTTTTAAACTGATTTGAATATTGAGGTTACTTATATTAACTGTAAAATACTGGGTATCAAACCGATAATAATACAATACAATACAATAACTGTATTTATCTGTTCATTGAACTGCTCTGTACTGCTGTTAAAACTGATTGCAATCGCTTTTAACTGCATTTATCTGCTCATTGAACTGCTCTGTACTGCTCTCAAACTGATTAAAACCGCTTATAACTGCTTTTGTCTGCTCAATGAACTGTGATGTACTGCTCTCAAACTAATTACAACTGCTTATAACTGCTTTTATCTGCTCATTGTACTGCTCTCAAACTGATTACAACCGCTTATAACTGCTTTTATCTGCTTAATGAACGGCTCTGTACTGCTCTCAAACTGATTACAACCGCTTATAACTGCTTTTATCTGCTCATTGAACTGCTCTGTACTGCTCTCAAACTGATTACAAACGCTTATAACTGCTTTTATCTGCTCAATGAACTGCTCTGTACTGCTCTCAAACTGATTACAACCGCTTATAACTGCTTTTATCTGCTTATTGAACTGCTCTGTACTGCTCTCAAACTGATTACAACCGCTTATAACTGCTTTTATCTGCTCATTGAACTGCTCTGTACTGCTCTCATACTGATTACAACCGCTTATAACTGCTTTTATCTGCTCACTGAACTGATCTGTACTGCTATCATAGAACATCACATATGCTATGAAATTGAAAAGTGTTATCTGTTTTATAACTTGAGAAAGCAGTCAAAGCCTTTTCTATAACGACCTTCATTCAAAGAACTTTCCTTGTCAATACCCAGGAAACCGTAATTTGTATTCCAGCATTCTGCACATACCTTTTGAAATGTATTAAATGTCATATCCGAATTAACATGATCATTATATATTGTTATATTTTACTAAGGGTTCGCAAATAAAACTTATTTCCTTTATTCAAACTGAAACTGCAATTAATTCACAAAATGAAACGCTTTTTATTTCAAATACTTTTTCTTTCTTCTTTTATTATAACCAAGCACAAGTATGCAACTCTTTATTCACACTGACATTTATTCATTCACTTTCAAAATCAAACTGCCTTTTCGGACTGGTGCCCCTCTATTTATATCCGAAAATAAAGGGTTCTAGAAGGTTCTAGGGTCTGCCAGATGGTGCTTTCCAAAAAGGTTTCGTCAATTATTCCAGTACGAACACCAACCGTGCTGGATGTAATTATTGATTTCACTCAAAGATGGCGCGGAAAGTTGTACTAATGTGTGGTTGTTTACATAACTGGGCATATTCACCACAATGCCCCCCTCTTAGGATTGATCGTCCCGATTTAATCCATTATTCCCACCGTTATAACGATGTAAACGGTCGCAGTGTACTACTTTAAGCTTACCCCTTACTCCTCTCTGAATGCGGTAAACCACATCATTGATTCGCTTCACAACGGTATATGGGCCTTCCCAGTTTTGTTGTAGTTTTGGTGACAGTCCCTTTTGTTCGTGAGGATTGTAAAACCACACCAGGTCTCCTTCTTGGAATCCCATCGTTGTTGCACGGGCGTCGTACCGTGTTTTCATCCTATCACTAGCGGTTTTTATGTTTTTCCTTGTCCGTTGATGAATGTCAAAGCGTCTTTCTTTGAGGTTATCCACATATTCATCTGACCTTTCCGGTTCCATGGTATGGCATCCAAATTTGACTTCACTGGGCAGCCATATTGTTGTGCCAAACAGGATCTGCGATGGTGTATGTCCTGTTGAACTATGAACCGCACTGCGATAGGCCATCAAGAACAATGGAATATGGCGGTCCCACTCTCGTTGGTAGTCACCTACAATCTTGGACAGATGTTCTTTAAGAGTCCTGTTGAATCGTTCTACCATCCCATCAGATTGTGGATGAAGCGGTGTTGTCCTCGTCTTCTTGATGCCAAGGAAAGAGCAAACCTCCTGAAAGATGTTAGATTCGAAGTTCCTTCCTTAGTCAGAATGCAGTTCCAAAGATACGCCGAACCTGCTCACCCAATTGAAGATAATCAGATCAACAACTGTTTTAGTTTCTTGATTTGGGATGGCAAATGCCTCAGGCCACTTGCTAAAGTAATCCATGACTACAAGGATGTATCAGTTTCCGCTGTTGGTCTCCGGAAACGGACCTGCGACATCTACTGCTATTCTTTCGAAAGGTGAGCCCACATTGTACTGTTGCATTTTACTTTGAAGCTTTCTACCTGGTCCCTTGGTAGCAGCACAAGTATCACATTTTCGGCACCACTTTTCGACATCATCTCTTGCATGTAGCCAGTAGAACCGTTGTCGTATCTTCTCCAGCGTTTAATTGACTCCCAAATGACCTCCAGATGCTCCATCATGCATCTCTCGAAGAACGTCATTAACCTTTGATATAGGCACTATCAACTGCATCAGATAAGACTTGCCATCTGCAGATTCCCATTTGCGCCTTAGTACTCCTTCTTGCACATGAAGTGAGTCCCACTGTGCCCAATATGCTTTGAGAGCTGGACTTCTATCGCAGATGTCACCCCATTCTGGTTTTTCTCCGTGTTCCTTCCATGCAAGAATGGGTTCTATATCCGAGTCTTCTTGTTGCGCAGCCCTCAGTTCTTCATTGCTCCAACCGTAAATGGGATCGGCTCTTATTCGTTGGATGGCAACCGCTTCCTTTTCTTCTTGACGCGTGCAATGCTTACAGTCCTGTTTACACGGTCGTTGAGACAATGCATCTGCGTTTGAGTGCAGCTTTCCTCTTCGATGTTGAATTTCTGCAGTCTGCAGTCTCTCGATCCATCTTGCTACTTGACCTTCTGGATTTTTGAAGTTCAAAAGCCAATTAAGCGCACCATGGTCTGTTCCAAGGAGGAACTCCTGTCCATAGATGTACTTATGGAAGTGCTTTGTTGCCAAAATCAAAGCTAGAAGTTCCCTTCTGGTGACGCAATAATTGCGCTCTGGCCTCGAGAGCACCTTACTGTAGTAGGCGACGACTTTTTCTTCTCCTTCATGGACTTGCGACAGTACAGCTCCAATTCCGACGTTACTGGCATCGGCATCGATGATGAAAGGTTTTCCAGGAGTCGGATAGGTCAGCACAGGAGCATTACACAAACGTAGCTTGAGTTCCTGAAAACTTTTCTCGCACTCACCTGACCATTTGAACGGCTTCCCCTTTTCAGTAAGTTGATGCAAGCTCTTAGCGATTCCAGCAAAGTCCTTCACAAATCGCCGATAATATGTCGCTAGACCAAGAGAGCTACGGAGCTGATGTTTATCCTGTGGTGTTGGCCAATTTTTCACAGTGTCAACTTTCTCAGGATCAGTCTTTACTCCTTGGGATGTGATGATATGTCTCAGGTATTTAACTTCGGTCCTGAAAAGCGCACATTTATCTGGATTTAATTTTAAGTGTGCTTCTCGAAGCCTCTGAGATACAGCCTTAAGGATTCACAATGCTCGTCAAAAGTTTTTCCATAAACAATGACATCGTCCAAATATACAAGGCATGATTTCCAAGTAAGGCCTTAAAGAACACACTCCATCAGACGCTCAAATGTTGCCGGAGCGTTGCACAGTCCGAATGGCATCACTTTAAACTGCCACAGACCATTTCCGGTTGAGAAAGCTGTCTTCTCTCGATCTTCTGGATGGATTTCTACCTGCCAGTAGCCACTCTTCAAGTCTAAAGTCAAGAACCATTGAGCTCCTTCCATTGCATCCAATATATCGCTGATTCTGGGCAGAGGGTAGCTGTCTAGTCCACACAAAATTGGGTACTTCCATCTTTCTTTTTGACAAGAACAACTGGTGACGCCCAAGGGCTTTTGGAATTTTCGATTAGACCATCTTTCTTCATTGTCGATATCATTTCTTCAACTCCGGCTTGTTTGGCTAATGGGAGACGTCTTGCTGGTTGTCGAATCAGTCTCGCATCACCAGTGTCGATTCGATGCTGTACCAGTTGTGTTCGACCATACTGCCCACTCGGTGAAGAAAATATATCAGCGTACTCATGAAGAAGGCTTCTAGCAACACTAAGCTGATGTTGACTTAGATTGGATGGCTTGAGAATTTTGGTTTCATGGAGCTGAATTTTCCGGGGTCCATTGGTTCTTCTGTGTTAATTTCTGTGATTTTAGTTATTGCGGTCACAGATTCGCATTTTCCAATTACTTCTCCTTTCTTGAGCTTGACCTCGTACGGTTTGATGTTCAGAATCCGTACGGGTACCATGTTGTTCATTGGTTCCACAAGAGTCTTCCCTAAGATGATGTTTTGGGAAGATTGCTCAGACTCTGGTTCCACCATGAGGTATCGATGGCTATCTAGATCGCCCTCTATTTTCGTCCAAACAAACACTTCTGAAGAGGCAGGCAAGCATATGTCTTCTTTGATGACAATTCTTAGAGTTGATGAGTTTTCGTTGCCATAAGCCATAGGAATCTCTACATTTTGGTACTTCAACACTTGCTTACCGATATCCAGAATCACTCCGTGCTCTTTCATGAAGTCGATTCCAATTATGCACTCATCACATATGTCTGCTACCAAAAATAGATGCGAAAACTCTAATTCTGCCAAACGAATTTTAAGACGAACTTCTCCATATACTCTTGCTGCCTCACCTGTCGCAGTTTTAAGACGGTAGCTATTGGTGTTATGTAGCCACGTCATCTTGACCAAGTCTCTCCGCACAATGGAGGCTGTGGCACCAGTGTCAATTGTAGCCACGTGTTTCTTTCCATTTAATGTTGCGTCCACTGTCAAACTCTTATTGATTCGTTTAGTCTGCGAGACTTGGATTGTGGTTCTGGGCCCATCGATACCAGGGCGAGCAGGAGCGATGATGTTATTGCTTACCTGTTCGCGGGTATTATTCCTGTTTCCACAATGTTGACAGGCGACTCTTCTTGGTGGCAATCTGCACTGACGCTGAAGATGTCCGATTCTGTTGCAATTCCAGCATCGAGCAGGTCCTTCTCGCTCACTTCTATGGAATTCAGCTTTCTGGCAAGAACATTCCTCAACTTCAAGTTCTCTTACCCGATGAACTCCAAAGGAAGCCTGTTCTGATGCTTCCATAGTCAGAGCGAACGCTAATGCTTCAGAAAGATTGCATTTCCCAGCAGTTCGAATTGCTCGCTGGAGGTTGATGTCGGAAACTGCACGGACAAAAGCCTCCGTTGCTAGCTGGTTGGTAATTTCATCTCCTGCAGGCGGGTATGCTACGTGTGCCAACCGTTCGATGTCTGCTTGGAGTTGTTGCAGACTTTCACCTCTTTTCTGGACTCTGGTATTGAGCTGGACGCGGAAGACTTCTTGCATATGGCCGTTCAGGTCTGCTGGTATGGTTTGCAAAAGTTCAGCAGCAGAACCTCTAAGGGCAAGCGTCAGGGCAATAAACTTGTCTCCGTCATCCCAGCCATTTTTTGTTGCGGCTGCCTCAAACTGCTTCTTGTAGATTAACCAAGAAGACTGTCCATCAAAGGTTGGTGGGTGCATTTCTTTCTTCTCGCAACTACCCTCTCTTACCTTCATTTTCCTAACCTTATCTAATTCATTGGCAAAGTTCTGCATTTTGTCTTCAAATTTCTCAAACTGTTTTTCGACGTTTTCAACACGTTCATCAAGAGCCATGAATTTTTTTTCAAATTAATTTAGCTTACTTTCGATTAGATTTTTCTGGTCGTCTAGAAGGTTCCTTTGCTCATCGCGTTGTTCCTCTAGAAGATTCTTTTGCTCTTTTCGTTGGTCTTCAAACTGGGCGAGCAGCTGAGCCATCATACTAGAAATGTCTAAGCTTGTACTTACTTGCTCTTCCGGCATTTCAATTTCAAATAGAAACGTGTCTGTATTTTCATCGTGTTGCCTTAAATCTTCCTGAAAACGGATAATGAGGTCGTTTTTTGTTCCAGCAGTAGGAAGGCCTCGTCTGTTTAGTTCTGCTTTAAGTTCAACACAATTCAATGCATTCACAATTTTACCCATTTTTTTTTTTTCTATTTTGTTCTTATATTTGTTTTTTTGTGTCATTTTTCACAAACACCTTTCTTATTTGTTCACTAATCTACACACTTTATCAATTTGTTTTTGTTTACCATCAATTATCTGAATTCACAGATTAAATAAGTTTTATTCCACTTTTTCTGACACCAATGTTATATTTTACTAAGGGTTCGCAAATAAAACTTATTTCCTTTATTCAAACTGAAACTGCAATTAATTCACAAAATAAAACGCTTTTTATTTCAAATACTTTTTCTTTCTTCTTTTATTATAACCAAGCACAAGTATGCAACTCTTTATTCACACTGACATTTATTCATTCACTTTCAAAATCAAACTGCCTTTTCGGACTGGTGCCCCTGTATTTATATCCGAAAATAAAGGGTTCTAGAATGTTCTAGGGTCTGCCAGATGGTGCTTTCCAAAAAGGTTTCGTCAATTATTCCAGTACGAACACCAACCGTGCTGGATTTAATTATTGATTTCACTCAAAGATGGCGCGGAAAGTTGTACTAATGTGTGGTTGCTTACATAACTGGGCATATTCACCACAATATGTTTTAAATTCATATCATCCTGTTTGAAGATGATGAGAAAGTTCGCATTGTCTCGAATTAGGTGTTTGGATATTCTTGTATACGTCTGGCACAAATAAAAACTATCGATGTGAAGATGTCGCCCCATACTAAAGTATACTCTAATTATATTTTGTTTTTCACAGGCAACGTCGTCAAAAATAAATATAGAATTTGGCTTAGCCTTTTCCAGTGGAATTACATCACAGTTATTGGAAAACGTAAAAAATCCCATATTTTGTATGAGTCTTATTTTGTTTATTGGGTTTATTTTTGTAAAAAGGCATACTTTGGCTGATGTAGAGATTTACAGCCGTATCTATAAAATTATCTTAAAATGCCTTTTAGAGGTTATTTAGTTAAGCTTGCTTAAATATTAAAGTTGCCTTTAAATCACGTTACTTAAATTTGTATCTATAATCAATATTCCTTTCATACTTAACTAAACAACCGTAATGTAACGTAACGCAAGAAAATTGACAATTCTGATACAAATTTCTAGTACATTTTTCACTCTCAGGCTATTTCTGTCAGATTGCAAAAAAAAATTTGCAAACACAAAAGAGTGCACAAATAATAAGACAGAAAGAGAAGCAACTGGGTGCATGTGTGTATGCATCGTCAAACACAGAAGACAGAGGAAATGAAACCATTCCACTTTAGTTTTTTTTTTTTGATTTTGTTTTCAGAAATTTCCTTCCTATATTGGTGAGAAAGTATATCATTTACTAGATTATTTTCTTTAACAAAAAAAAAAAAAACAAAACAAAACAATTTAAATCCGGCCATCGCAGTACACACATAAATATTTCCTTACTCAACCTACGCACAATTTGTTTTGATAAAAAAAAAAAACAATTCTCATATGTCAAAATATATTTAAGTTGGCTTTGCGTAGCCTTTAAACGCTTTGGATGGTGTTTAAGTTAAGAGGTGTTTAAGTTACGTTGCTTAAATGTGGAAATTGATTATAGATACCGATTTCACACTTAAGTGATATTTAGAGGTAGTTTAGAGTTAAGAAGCCTTTAAAATTTCTTTATAGATTCGGCTGTTAGAGTATATATAGAATTCAAATTTTAATCCATTGGGATGTTGTAATAAACTCATCATGACATTTGTTTTTCCGCAGTTTGATGGTCCTGTAATTATAGCTGTTATACTATTGGGGAAAAGTTTACCATGTTTTTTTCTTTCAATATTTGTACCCAGTTCCATATTTTTTACTGGTAGCTGGTATTGTTGCTTAACGAAACGCATAGTAATGAAAACTAAATAATTTCCTATAAATTCATGGTTTATATTCAAAAGTGTTATTTCGTTTCTAGACGTTCTAATGCAAACATTATCATACAAAAAAAATGTTTGATTTTTCGACAAATCCCACCAGTCAACGAAACATTGTGAAAGGAAAAGGTTTACTAAATTCTGTAATAAACAAACTTTCTATTGAACTACATTTACCTGGTTATCAGTACTGTGAACCAGGAAAAAAACTCCAAAAACGCTTAATTCGAGATGATCCTGGAATTAACTTGCTTGATCAAGCGTGTAAACAACACGATATCTCTTATTCAAAATTTAATAATACATCTGATCGACATATCGCCGATAGAATTTTATCTGAAAAAGCTTGGGAAAGAGTTAAATCCAAGGACGCTAGTATAGTTGAGCGAGCCAATGCACTTCTGGTTACCAATCTTATGAAGGCAAACACAAAATTTGGTATGGGTTGCACTAAGAATAATGATAAAAAGCCAAGGAACAGATCGAAAAATAAAAAGTCCGAAACAGATAATAAGGCTAAGCCTTATTATCTGTAATTGGAAATAATCTCAATCGTAAAAAACCATTCAACTTGGAAAAAGCAATAAAAATTGCTATATCAACTGCTAAGAAAACTGTTAGGAAAAACAGTTATAACATTAAGACACCCAGAGTTATGTCTGTACCAAAAATTGGTGGAGCAATACCATTCCTCATTCCGCTGTTTGCTGGACTTTCAGCTCTTGGAGCTTTAACGGGAGGCGCTGCAGGTGTAGCCAAAGCTGTCAATGATATAAGCATTGCTAAGAAGAACCTGGAAGAGAAGAAGCGTCATAACGAAAAAATGGAATCCATTGCATTTGGACAAGGCTTATACCTTAAACCTTATAGAAAAGGGCTTGGGCTTTATTTAAATCCACAGCCAAAAAAACTATTAAGTTCGCTACCCAACCGTGCATTAAACGAAATAGATTTAAAAAATCTGGCAAAGAAAATTCCTAATTTCCCAGGTATTTTTATGCGAGATAATTTACCAAAAACTAAACCTATGAAAAATGAGTGTGGAATTGTAAATCTTGATTCCTCAATCGGTCCTGGAACGCATTAGGTAGCGTATTATAAAAAAGGCAATAAAATTGAATATTTTGATAGCTTTGGAAATCTTCAGCCTCCTACTGAAATTATTAACTATTTGGGCGAACAAGTTAATTATAATTATACAAAATATCAAGATTATGACTCTTTTAATTGTGGTCATTTATGTTTAAGATTTTTATATGATTGTTATTTTCAATAAATAAAGAGTTTTATAAACCAATGCTTTCATTGTGTATTTCATCATCATCATGGCAATGACACTTACACTGAGCGGGAGAACTTCCCTTCTATCAGCCGAATATTTTCCACCTCTGAACTTGGACAAAGACTATGTTTGTGGATTGATTGATTTTCAAACGTACAACTCTATACCGAATGTTGATGAGAGTAATAATTTATTTCATGTGGGGAAACATGAAATTGAAATTCCTATAGGATCGTATGAAATTGAAGCTATTGCAGCATATATATCCGAAGAATTAATTTTGCGAAATTCCACCATTCTTATTGGAATAGAAGCAAATAATAACACAATGGAATGTGAGATCCACTGCAGCGAGAAAATATATTTCAATAAGGACAGAACCATTGGACATTTATTGGGATTCAGTAAACGTGTTCTTGAACAGAAAAAGACTTATTTCTCAGATTTACCTGTTGACATAAATAAGGTTAATGTAATATGAGTCGAGTGTAATATCATTACTGGATCTTATTTTAATAATACTCCTATCCATACAGTACATGAATTTTCACCTGAGACAGGGGTAGGGTATAAAATCATAGAAGTCCCAAAAAATGAATGAACGATATATTGGATATTACTCATGGACCAAACTATGATAACAGCATATCTAAGTTTGAGTACCATAGTTACTCACCATTTCTTCAGTCTTTCAATCCAAGCGATGAAATCCGTATTGTCATACAACATCAGGACTTGTGCATTTTACCCAGTGAAAGCTACATTTATATAGAAGGAAGCCTAACAAAGGTAGCTGGAACGGTGTCTTCTACCGGAAAACTATCTAATAATGCTATGGCTTTTCTTTTTGATGAAATACATTATGAACTCAATGGCGTGGAAATCGATAGTAATAAAAATCTGGGAATTACTACATCATTGAAAAATTATTTATCTTTTACCAAGAATGAAAGTAATAGGTTTGAAAATGCTTCATGGTGTGGAAACTCTACTATTTCAACTCCATTTGGTATTTTTTAATTTTTGTATACCTCTAAAACTTCTATTGGGTTTTGCTGGATACTATAAAAAGATCATAACAAATGCAAGACATGAATTAATTCTAATTCGTACTCGAACTAATGAGAATGCTTATTATTCTAAAGAAAAGGAGGAATTAAATCTTTCAATTTTTAAATTGCAGTGGAGGGTTCCACACATCACCTTATCCGATTCAAATAAACTTACATTGCTGAAACAAATACAATCAAAACCAATTCACATTCACTTTCGAAATTGGGAAATGTACGAATATCCAACACTGCTAACCAACACCGATCATGTATGGTCTGTTAAAACTTCAACTCAACTTGAGAAACCAAGATATGTTATTATTGCCCTACAAACCGCTAGAAAAAATGAAAGGGATAAAGATGCCAGCAAATTCGATCACTGTGATGTAAGCAATGTAAAACTACATTTAAACTCTGAATCCTATCCTCGTGAAGATTTGAATCTAAAATATAATCTAGATCGATATGCTATTCTCTATGAAATGTACAGTAAATTTCAAGAATCATATTATCAGAAACAATCACTACCGCTTTTATCGCGACAAGAGTTTAAAGATACCGCCCCAATGATAGTAATTGATTGTTCCCGCCAAAATGAATCTATTAAAACCGGACCTGTGGATGTGAAAATTGAACTCAAAACATCAGTTTCAGTTCCACCTCTAACAACTGCATATTGTCTAATTCTTCATGATCGTATAATTGAATATAATCCAATAACTGGAGAAGTTACTAAACCCACTTAAATTGAATTTCACGGTGGAAACTAACCAGTAAAAGAAGTGAGTTTGACGAGAACATATCTGAAACATGAATACTTATATTTTGGATTTTCAAGGGTACGGAGGATTTAACAACAATTTCATCGTGAAAGAAGTGGCCGTATTTCATGATGACCATCATCATCTTTTTATTGTTACACCTCCTTTTGAATTAGATTATATGTCTGCATCATTTACAAAACAACCTCGTTGGCTGTACGAAAATTATCATGGTTTAACCTGGAATGACGGATTTACAAAATTTGCTGAAGTAAAGGAATTTCTTCGAAAAAATCTCCAAAATGGCATTGTTAATGTTAAAGGATCATTAACTTAGAAGATATGTTCAGCTGCCCAAATTTAAAAGAACTTATAAATATTTATCCTAATCAAATAAAATGTCAGAGCCACGGAAAATGTTGCGCCCTTCAAAATGTGTATCTTTTACATATGTTCATTAATGAATCTAAACAAAAAGATATGATTTTTAATGTACAGATCATTTCTATACTCAAATGTTGTGTGTGATTATGTAACAACTTCAAATAAATAAACAAATAAACAATGTTGAATTTTTAATATTTTTATTTCATGTTTTGATGTTTACAGTAAGAGCAAATGATGAAGGGAATTATTGATCTGAGAGAGAACGGATATAGTTAAGGGTTGTTTTGGCGATAAAATCCGAAGGGGAGAGAGCTATGATCAGCAAGAAATTGGCGTTTTTCTGATCTGGATCTGTATGTTTTATACTCCGTTTTTGTAACCACTTGATGCTCCCGAGTTCTGCGAATGTTTTCGGATATAATCTGTATATCGTTGTCCGAATCGGCATTTAGAACAGCTTCTGTTATTGCCTCAAAATTTACCTTTTTCGAGGTTGAATAATTTAGGCATATTCCTTTTACCTTACATATGACTTTTTCCGCGTTATCATTGGTACTAAGGACTTTGTAGGCATAATTCTTAGGTCGGCCACTCGAAAATTCTGTTATGTAGATTCCTTCCCCAAAGCATTTTAGTTCATCGGTCATATCACCGATCATGTCTCTAGTTTCGGGGTCACTTTCTCCTTCTCTAATTACGTAGATAACAGAGTCTGTATCATAATACAATACCCGCCTGTCTAGTTTCTCCAAATATTCGTAGAGCTTGAGTCGTGCATGTGTTGTTGTGAATGCAGCAATACAAACATTAGCTGTGTTCAACGGCTTAGCACTTTCTTCTTTGTATTTGAAATTCACTACTATTTTCGATTCATTTAGGGGAAATATGGAACAAACGATTAAGGAAGGATTTATAAGTAGTTGATACAAGTCAGCGGGGTTATTTAAAATCGATGTTTTCAGTTGATTTTCTCTTTGTCCAAATTTTCCCCAAAACGAATTGAGTATGAGTTTAGCTAACAATCTCTTGCCCTCATTTTTGCTTATTTCTGAATAGTCAAGCAGAATATTTTCGTTTTTCAGAAAATCTGATATATATTTTTCCTTATCGTCTTCCGATGTACAGGTAGAAGGCCATCCTGATGCTTCTTGTTTGATTTTCAAGAATTTATCCATCATAGTATTGAATAACCCCGTTTTGTCCGAATTTGTTTCATACTGCACCACATCATATTCCCATATTTCGAAAATTGAAAAAAGTTTGTAGCCTTTCATCATGGCTTTCACTACTTCTTCAATAACCCATGTTCCACAAATTGCTCTATCATTTTCGGAGTGGGAACAAATCTCATCAAGATTGGACCCTTTTTTACTACATTTTCTACACAGCGTGAACATCAGTTTGTTGTTTTGTTTCATTGGTAGTATAGGATGAAATAATTTATCTGGAGGTAATATTCTACACTTAATTACTCCAGTGATGTTTTCAAGATTCAAGCTTGAACAAATGGTAGAATCAGTATGAACTTTTGGATGTCCGATGGGGAATTTTCCGTACTTACACACCCAAGGATACAGAGAACAAACATCAATATATTTTATCTTTTCCCCTTCCTTGCATTTATAGTAGCTAAAGATGTTACCATTTCCACCACCATAAAATGCATCTCGAGGATCAAGTGATAATTTGTCGATAAGATAATGATTGTTCAAGAATTCATGATGGGTTTCTTTCAACAACGACATTTGCTTTTGAAAATCGCATTCCCATATTTCGATAACATCATACTTAAAGGACTTTAAACGCTGTGTTTTAGCTATTGTTCTTTCATGTCTTCGATTTAAGGTGTCATATGTGTCAACAGATAAAGGTTCATCTCGTTTATACCTTTGACATACAGGATGTCCATGATAATAACAACCATGAAATTCAAATATTTGTCCAGTTTCCTCACAGAACCAATCAACTTTTACTCCGCCGATAACTGCTTCTTTTCCATTAGCTGCGTGATCAATATGAATGCCTCTCTTCTTTGATTCCCAAATCAACCATTTAAGAGCTACTTTTGATTGATTATCAACATTTCTATATCCGTTTTTGGGTATAATTGCAATTGTGTTTTCTTTTAGGAAGTTACGTCTGAACACGAGATTGCAAGCGGATTCTATTGTTGTGGCCTCCAAAAATGGTTCCACATTGCACTGAACAAGAAACAAATTCCGAAATTTCAAACAAGTGTCAGTCAAGATTTTAACATCACTAGTACAATATGCTATCAGATCACGCTCCATTTTAAATTCATCATCTTTATGCTCTTCATACCAAAGTAAAAATTCCTCACGCTCAGCTGATTTCATTGTGTCGGCCCCATTATATTTCCAATGAGGTAGTTTTCGCACGTATGATGAATTTTCTGATGTGTTAAAGAAGTGTGGGAAATAACCCTTCTTAAGTTCTGGCCCCAAATCGAAAGCCTTTGGTAATTTTGATAACGCCATTGGGAAGTAATTAAGTGAGTCAATAAACTTCACATTACCAATTTGCATCCAAATAATTTCGGACCCCCGCACAATCAATTCTGGCTTTAAGTTGGTATTTTCGATGACATAGTTTAAAAGGAATTGGTGATCATAATCCTGTCCGTTGTGAGCAATAACAGTGACATTTTTAAACACTTGTCGGATTTTCAAGATGTAGTCTATAAAACTCAATACAACATTACTTGTTAAAACATGATTTCGAAATTTACATTTTTGGCAAAAATGTAAGTTTTCAACGTCGATACATGCGTCACATCTTTGTTGAAAAACACATAAATTCAGTTCATGTATTTAAGTTGTGGTGTCACTTGATTCCGATCTTACTTCTCTTTCCTGACAACTCTCAAAATCGTAGAAAATGTACAGATGATTTTGAAGCTTTGGAGTCCTTCTATTTGGTAATATGAAGCATTGATGGTTTGCTGCTACGAATATTTTACATATCTGACAAAGGTATTCTCCACAGATGTGTTCTCTATTACCCACTATTTTCAAGCATTTAGTACAGCGCCTTACTTTCTCACAGACAGATTGTTTTCCTGAACTGGAAGATTTGTGGTAGTCGAAGCATATTTTTCCTCGGAAGTTCCGATTGCAATCTGCACAAAGAATCTCATTAGAAGTGGTCCTACAAGCTGGTGTTGTTTGGCATTGTGGGCATTATTTAAAACACCTATGAATTCTTAAGTTGTTGTATGGTATATGACAGTCTTCACAGTAGTAGGAACAGCAAAAGGCAGCAGTCAACGAAACTAAAACATTGAAATGGTTTTTGTGATGTAACAAATTTATTCTTTTTTCTGCTGTTTCCATTCCTTCGAAAATAACAGTTTTTCCCTTCGAAGCATATTCATAGATAGTTATCTTATAGGATTTAAGATAATTCTGAAATGCTCTTAACTCCTCTATACTGCATCCATCGATTGGAACAATGACCTGAGCATCGTTAACCAATTGCTCTGCTTTTTGTGTCTGGAGTTTGCCTACGTCATTTTGTATTTTCTTAGCATTATTCATCTTGTCCGCATAGGCTAGAGCCACTACTAAGGCACGAGGTAAGCACATGTTGTCCTTATTTTTAATGGATATTATTCCACGCCTTTTCAAAATTTCCTCGGCATATGAGTTGTAGGGCGATCCTTCAGGGCGATTTCCGCTGCCAGATGGTAGTTGTATAGATGTCACGGTCAGTTCAAAGGTATCCGTACTAAAGCCTTCGGAGCTGCTTTGGAATATTCTTTCTATCATATCCCATAGATCGGCTGCCTTGAACTCTGATGCGTCCTTGAAGTTGATCCAACCACTTCCACGCTCCTTGGAAAATCCTTTGCCATGAAAAGTCACGCCAACCTTATCCATAGCTTCTTTCTATCATATCCCATAGATCGGCTGCCTTGAACTCTGATGCGTCCTTGAAGTTGATCCAACCACTTCCACGCTCCTTGGAAAATCCTTTGCCATGAAAAGTCACGCCAACCTTATCCATAGCTCTCAACCCCTGAAATGCTAATTTTAATGCCTCGTTTACCCCCTTTCTCACCCAAGTTGTAGGTTCAGCTCCCTCAGGAATTGGTTTTATTTTAAACGCAATTTTGTTGGCCTTTAAGTTGAACAGCTTCACTATGGTTTCACTCTTAGAAATGACCTCAAATTCCTATTAAATAAGTTACAATTAAATTATTAGTATTTGTTTTTTACATAAATGCTTTTTAATTTTTTTGTTCACCTTTTCTTCTATTGGGGAAAGGAATTTAATATCCACTGATTTCCATGGATTTGATGATTTGTATACCTTCATCAAATGTCCAGGAAACTGCGCCAGTTCATTGTCTGAGAGTGCGTCAAAATAAGACGCTAAAAACACCTTCGAAGACTCCAACTCCAAGAGTATTCTGCTCCCGTACTTTGTTTGTACTCTCATTGCACTATGAATTGTATAGGTTGAGGGGTGAAGTTCGTTGAGATTTTTTAATGGCTTAACCATCCCCAAATTGTTCAGCTTATTAACAAATGATGAATTCATTTTTTTTTTTAAATAGTTTTTAATTTTTCCGATCACGTCAAAATTCACATTGATACTTACTAGCTCTTATTGAACTTGAAGTGAGGAAAACTTGATATTCCCATAATCCATAGACATTTTGATACGAGAATTAGGGGCAACCGCAGAATTTAATTAAAAAATTCTTCGGAAAAATATAAATCTAAAATAATAATCAAACTTCATGTGCGAGCATTAAACCACAAACGAACGAACGTATAGGTACAAATCATCGATCCCAAACTATCCATCCTCACATCTTATCACTCTTGTCCCCAAACTAAATGTTCTGACCATCCCTTTAACATAAATATACATACCTATGTATACTATAGATAGATATACCATAAATTTCTGAGTTATGGCATGAGTCATTATAACAGCGTCGCTCTAGATCCCCAACGACAATGCCCCGCCACACCACCAGCCAACAACCACCACCAAAGATCGATCCCAAATATCTTATCACCCTTCTCCCCCCAGACTAAACGTCTGACCATTCCCCTTATCATAAATGTACAGATAACAGTAACGATTCCATCAATAAAAAACAAAAGGAATCAACACGATCGCTCCTGACTGAGTCGCACCTACAGTGCAAATCATTTTTTACTATCCACATCTCCCAATCAAAACAATAACCTCACCACATACCACCATCTCCAACCATACTCAGTTATCCAAAAACACAACATCACCCCATCCCCCCGACTGCCCCCGGACACCACCAACATCAAAAGCCACAGACACCACCGGCTCTATGACAACAACGACCACGATTACATATTTTCTATTTTCTTCAATAGCACACAAATCGAACAACCATCATCAATAAAAACAAAAGTACATAATTAACACGATCACTGCTCGCTTAATCGCCCTACAGTCCAAATCATTTTTTATCATCCACTTCTCCCAAACAAATCAATAACCTCACCAGCTTATCCTCTCCCCCATCCACACCATCTCCAACGATACTCAGTTATCCAAACACACAACATCACCGAACGCCGACGCTGCCGCCGCCACCAACATCAAAACACACCGACACCACCCGCGCGTGCCACCACGACCTTCATTTGTCCTCTGTAAACATATATTGCTAAGTTGACAAAAAATTGGTTCCCATGCTCAACGGGCCCACATACTACTGACGGCAGTTTTTGTTGTTATTTACTGCATTGTTTATTTGTCATTTTTGTTATCATTGTGAATGATTCGCCCTACAGAGCGAATGTTCCGCATTGGTTTTTTTCCTAGTGCGATATTTACCAATTTACAAACCACGAAATGTTAATTTCGTATTGACTTAAAAATAACATAAGATTGTTAATTGACATTTTGAAATAAAGACACTTTTAGTTAAATTCCAACAAATATTTAATTTTAGATTATCTAATTGAATTTATGTTTACCAATTATAAAAATGACGTCCGTGCCGTTGGCTCACAAAATTTGAATGAATTCCCCGCTTTTTGTTTTTTTCTTTCTGAAGTTGGTTGCGGTTCTTATTTCCAATGAAGTTGCCAACAGTTCTTTATTTAAGGTGTAGATCCCATCATAAAAGTACAAATTAGGCATAATGGTCTACTTACACTTTATCTACTCAATTGATTTTACTACATCTCGGTCAATCTGACAATTTGATCGACCCTGATCAATTATAAATATTTTCTTAAATTTAGTTTTGACAATTTCATTTCTTAATTACTAATCTTAATTTTACAATTTTATTTCTTATTAGTCAGTTTTACAAATAGTCTTCCTGCCATAAACGAATATTTTTTGCTTCTATCAAACCATCATAAGGCAATTGGGTTATAGGACAATTTTCTATAGCTCGTACAACATACCTGTCATGTGGCAAGACTTTATGAATAACGTAAGGTCCCCTGAACTTAGGGATAAACTTTTTGTTAGTACCGATTTTGGTATCAATATTCTTTATAACAACAAAGTCTCCCATATCGTAAGTATGAGCTGGCTGATGATGCTCCTCGAAGTATTGCCGATTGTAATCCTGAACCTTTGATATTTCTTTAGAAGCGGCTTCCCTGATCGTGACAAGATCTCTCTTAAGTGGGTTTAAATTTTTCTCTTCAAGAAATTCAGTGAGCTCGTCTATAACAATTCCTCTTTGATCAACCCCAAAAAGCAATTTACTCGGAGTAGTCCGGGTAGACCTATGAACTGTGTTATTCAAAGCATACTCAACTCTTGACAGTTTTTGCACCCAATCAGAATGTTCAATTGGCTCACTCAACTTTCCTAACATACACTTAAGCACTCTATTAACCCTCTCTACCTGACCATTAGCTTGAGGTGAGTGAACTGCAGTCTTAACATGTGTGATATTTCGGTCCAAGAGGAATGAGCTGAATTCTACAGAAGTAAAACACGTTCCTCTATCTGTTACTATTCGGAAGGGCCTACTATAGTACTCAAAATACTTACAAAGGGAAGAAACCACTTCCTAAGTGCTGGTAGAATTAACTGCATATAGCTTAACATATTTCGTAAAGGCATCAAAAACCAGAAGTATATGTTTTCTCTTCGAGGTATGTTTTCTCTTCGAAGGAAGTGGTCCAAAATGATCAAGGTGAATTGTATGAAATGGTATGGGCTCCTTAGGTATGTTAAAAATATTGCGATCACGTGACTGTGCCGGAGATGAATACATAATACACTTTATACAATTTTTTATAAATTTATCGATTTTTTCTTGCATATATGGAAACCAAAAGTGCATACGCAGTTGATCATAACACTTTGATATTCCCATGTGTCCGATTTTCTCATGTACTTGTCTGATAATATTTGTTACTAGTTCGGCTGGCACGTACATGACTAATTTACCATCACGGTCTCTTCGATATACCACCCCATCCTGAAGGACATACAAATTAGAGTCTTCATTGCTCAACATCTCTTAAATTAACGATGATAGGATCTCTACTCTGAGAAGCTCTCAACTGAAAGTCAATATCTTCCGGGTCCACTACAGACACTACATAACACCTACTAAGCGCATCTGCGTGTGCCATTCTTGTTCCACTCCGATGTTTTATCTTATAGTTGTAATTTTCTAACTCAAGGGCCCACCTAGCTATGCGTGTATTAACATTCTTTTTATTAAGTGTTAATGTTAGTGAGCTACAATCCGTAACTATCGTAAAGGGGATTCCTTCCAAATACACTCGGAAACGCTGAAGTGCGGCAATAATAGCTAGAGTTTCCAGCTCAAAGCTGTGATACTTAGATTCTTGGGGCGTAGTACTCTTTGAAAAATAAGCCACAGGATGGAATCGTTCATCTTCTTGTTTTTGCAGAAGGACTGCGCCGTAGCCCACTGAACTGGCGTCGCAATGCAACTCAGTTTCTTTTGTTGGATCATAAATAGCTAGCACAGGTGAGGATGTAAGCATTTCCCTCAGCCTCAGAAAAGCCCTTTCACATTCGGCGGAAAAGACGTAAGGTTTATTTTTTTTTAGTAACTCATAAAGTGGTCTAGCTATCGTAGAAAAGGAATTTACAAAGCGCCGAAAATAAGAACTTTACCCCAAGAAAGAATGTAATTCTTTGCTATTTTTAGGAATGGGGTATTGTCGGATAGCCTTCAGGTGAGAATCACTTGGTCTTATTCCATTTCCATCAACCCGATATCCTAGATACTCAATAGTGGAATGTACAAAATAACATTTTGAAAGCTTCAACTCAATCCCATTCTCTGAAACGCATTGTAAAACCTCTTCCAATAAACTGATGTGGTCTGGCAAGTTATCACTAGCTAAAACTATGTCGTCCATATATATAACAATCCGCTTCGAACATGTAAATTTCCGGAAGATACGTGAAATGAACCGCTGGAATACACTGAGGGCGTTCTTAAGCCCAAAAGGCATCTTCAAGAACTCGTACTGTCCATTGGGTGTAACAAAAGACGTAAGATAAGTTGAGTTCGAAGATACCTTCACTTGATGAAAGCCACTCTTAAGATTAAGCAATGTAAAAAGTTTCTTACCGGCAAAACATTCAAGGCAATCTTCGATCAATGGGAGAGGTAAATTGTCTCTTACTGTACATTTATTTAGGGCCCTGTAGTCTACACACATTCATATTTCCCTGATTTCTTTTTCGTTAAGACAATAGCTGAGGCGTAAGGAGATTCACTATGTATTATGACCCCGTCACTCAGAAGGTTGTTTATAATTACATCAACTTCACGCTTTTCAGAAAATGAAAGCCACCTGGGGGGGCAGAAGACGGGGGTATCATTCAGAAGTCTTATTTGCATTTCATATTCCAAAGGTACCGCTTTCGATTTATCAAAATTAATATATTTATCATAAATCAATTCACGCACTTTCCTTAAGTCATCTAACTTTAATTCTGGTCCTATGCTTAAATCATCCCCTGTCTCTAACTCTATATCACATATTCCAAAGTTCTCCCAACAATCGGCTTTACCACGAGGAACAATGACACTTTTAGTTAAATTCCAACAAATATTTAATTTTAGATTATCTAATTGAATTTATGTTAAACAATTATAAAAATGACGTCCGTGCTGTGGCTCACAAAATTTGAATGAATTCCCCGCTTTTTGTTTTTTTCTTTCTGAAGTTGGTTGCGGTTCTTATTTCCAATGAAGTTGACAACAGTTCTTTATTTAAGGTGTAGATCCCATCATAAAAGTACAAATTAGGCATAATGGTCTACTTACACTTTATCTACTCAATTGATTTTACTACATCTCGGTCAATCTGACAATTTGATCGACCCTGATCAATTATAAATATTTTCTTAAATTTAGTTTTGACAATTTCATTTCTTAATTACTAATCTTAATTTTACAATTTTATTTCTTATTAGTCAGTTTTACAAATAGTCTTCCTGCCATAAACGAATATTTTTTGCTTCTATCAAACCATCATAAGGCAATTGGGTTATAGGACAATTTTCTATATCTCGTACAACATACATGTCATGTGGCAAGACTTTATGAATAACGTAAGGTCCCCTGAACTTAGGGATAAACTTTACCGTTAGTACCGATTTTGGTATCAATATTCTTTATAACAACAAAGTCTCCCATATCGTAAGTATGAGCTGGCTGATGATGCTCCTCGAAGTATTGCCGATTGTAATCCTGAACCTTTGATATTTCTTTAGAAGCGGCTTCCCTGATCGTGACAAGATCTCTCTTAAGTGGGTTTAAATTTTTCTCTTCAAGAAATTCAGTGAGCTCGTCTATAACAATTCCTCTTTTATCAACCCCAAAAAGCAATTTACTCGGAGTAGTCCGGGTAGACCTATGAACTGTGTTATTCAAAGCATACTCAACTCTTGACAGTTTTTGCATCCAATCAGAATGTTCAATTGGCTCACTCAACTTTCCTAACATACCCTTTAGCACTCTATTAACCCTCTCTACCTGACCATTAGCTTGAGGTGAGTGAACTGCAGTCTTAACATGTATGATATTTCGGTCCAAGAGGAATGAGCTGAATTCTAGAGAAGTAAAACACGTTCCTCTATCTGTAACTATTCGGAAGGGCCTACTATAGTACTCAAAATACTTACAAAGGGAAGAGCACACTTCCTTAGTGCTGGTAGAATTAACTGCGTATAGCTTAACATATTTCGTAAAGGCATCAACAACCAGAAGTATATGTTTTCTCTTCGTGGTATGTTTTCTCTTCGAAGGAAGTGGTCCAAAATGATCAAGGTGAATTGTATGAAATTGTATGGGCTCCTTAGGTATGTTAAAAATATTGCGATCACGTGACTGTGCCGGAGATGAATACATAATACACTTTATACAATTTTTTTTATAAATTTATCGATTTTTTCTTGCATATATGGAAACCAAAAGTGCATACGAAGTTGATCATAACACTTTGATATTCCCATGTGTCCGATTTTCTCATGTACTTGTCTGATAATATTTGTTACTAGTTCGGCTGGCACGTACATGACTAATTTACCATCACGGTCTCTTCGATATACCACCCTATCCTGAAGGACATACACATTAGAGTCTTCATTGCTCAACATCTCTTAAATTAACGATGATAGGATCTCTACTCTGAGAAGCTCTCAACTGAAAGTCAATATCTTCCGGGTCCACTACAGACACTACATAACACCTACTAAGCGCATCTGCGTGTGCCATTCTTGTTCCACTCCGATGTTTTATCTTATAGTTGTAATTTTCTAACTCAAGGGCCCACCTAGCTATGCGTGTATTAACATTCTTTTTATTAAGTGTTAATGTTAGTGAGCTACAATCCGTAACTATCGTAAAGGGGATTCCTTCCAAATACACTCGGAAACGCTGAAGTGCGGCAATAATAGCTAGAGTTTCCAGCTCAAAGCTGAGGACAGGATGGAATCGTTCATCTTCTTGTTTTTGCAGAAGGACTGCGCCGTAGCCCACTGAACTGGCGTCGCAATGCAACTCAGTTTCTTTTGTTGGATCATAAATAGCTAGCACAGGTGAGGATGTAAGCATTTCCCTCAGCCTCAGAAAAGCCCTTTCACATTCGGCGGAAAAGACGTAAGGTTTATTTTTTTTAGTAACTCATAAAGTGGTCTAGCTATCGTAGAAAAGGAATTTACAAAGCGCCGAAAATAAGAACTTTACCCCAAGAAAGAATGTAATTCTTTGCTATTTTTAGGAATGGGGTATTGTCGGATAGCCTTCAGGTGAGAATCACTTGGTCTTATTCCATTTCCATCAACCCGATATCCTAGATACTCAATAGTGGAATGTACAAAATAACATTTTGAAAGTTTCAACTCAATCCCATTCTCTGAAACGCATTGTAAAACCTCTTCCAATAAACTGATGTGGTCTGGCAAGTTATCACTAGCTAAAACTATGTCGTCCATATATATAACAATCCGCTTCGAACATGTAAATTTCCGAAAGATACGTGAAATGAACCGCTGGAATACACTGAGGGCGTTCTTAAGCCCAAAAGGCATCTTCAAGAACTTGTACTGTCCATTGGGTGTAACAAAAGACGTAAGATAAATTGAGTTCGAAGATACCTTCACTTGATGAAAGCCACTCTTTCTTAAGATCAAGCAATGTAAAAAGTTTCTTACCGGCAAAATATTCAAGGCAATCTTCGATCAATGGGAGAGGATAATTGTCTCTTACTGTACATTTATTTAGGGCCCTGTAGTCTACACACATTCATATTTCCCTGATTTCTTTTTCGTTAAGACAATAGCTGAGGAGTAAGGAGATTCACTATGTTTTATGACCCCGTCACTCAGAAGGTTGTTTATAATTACATCAACTTCACGCTTTTCAGAAAATGAAAGCCGCCTGGGGGGGGCAGAAGAAGGGGGTATCATTCAGAAGTCTTATTTGCATTTCATATTCCAAAGGTACCGCTTTCGATTTATCAAAATTAATATATTTATCATAAATCAATTCACGCACTTTCCTTAAGTCATCTAATTTTAATTCTGGTCCTATGCTTAAATCATCCCCTGTCTCTAACTCTATATCACATATTCCAAAGTTCTCCCAACAATCGGCTTTACCATGAGGAACAATGACATCAAAAAAGATTGTTAATTGACATTTTGAAATAAAGACACTTTTAGTTAAATTCCAACAAATATTTAATTTTAGATTATCTAATTGAATTTATGTTTAACAATTATAAAAATGACGTCCGTGCCGTTGGCTCACACAATTTGAATGAATTCCCCGCTTTTTGTTTTTTTCTTTCTGAAGTTGGTTGCGGTTCTTATTTCCAATGAAGTTGCCAACAGTTCTTTATTTAAGGTGTAGATCCCATCATAAAAGTACAAATTAGGCATAATGGTCTACTTACACTTTATCTACTCAATTGATTTTACTACATCTCGGTCAATCTGACAATTTGATCGACCCTGATCAATTATAAATATTTTCTTAAATTTAGTTTTGACAATTTCATTTCTTAATTACTAATCTTAATTTTACAATTTTATTTCTTATTAGTCAGTTTTACTAATAGTCTTCCTGCCATACACGAATATTTTTTGCTTCTATCAAACCATCATAAGGCAATTGGGTTATAGGACAATTTTCTATAGCTCGTACAACATACCTGTCATGTGGCAAGACTTTATGAATAACGTAAGGTCCCCTGAACTTAGGGATAAACTTTACCGTTAGTACCGATTTTGGTATCAATATTCTTTATAACAACAAAGTCTCCCATATCGTAAGTATGAGCTGGCTGATGATGCTCCTCGAAGTATTGCCGATTGTAATCCTGAACCTTTGATATTTCTTTAGAAGCGGCTTCCCTGATCGTGACAAGATCTCTCTTAAGTGGGTTTAAATTTTTCTCTTCAAGAAATTCAGTGAGCTCGTCTATAACAATTCCTCTTTGATCAACCCCAAAAAGCAATTTACTCGAAGTAGTCCGGGTAGACCTATGAACTGTGTTATTCAAAGCATACTCAACTCTTGACAGTTTTTGCACCCAATCAGAATGTTCAATTGGCTCACTCAACTTTCCTAACATACCCTTAAGCACTCTATTAACCCTCTCTACCTGACCATTAGCTTGAGGTGAGTGAACTGCAGTCTTAACATGTGTGATATTTCGGTTCAAGAGGAATGAGCTGAATTCTAGAGAAGTAAAACACGTTCCTCTATCTGTTACTATTCGGAAGGGCCTACTATAGTACTCAAAATACTTACAAAGGGAAGAGCACACTTCCTTAGTGCTGGTAGAATTAACTGCGTATAGCTTAACATATTTCGTAAAGGCATGAACAACCAGAAGTATATGTTTTCTCTTCGAGGTATGTTTTCTCTTCGAAGGAAGTGGTCCAAAATGATCAAGGTGAATTGTATGAAATGGTATGGCCTCCTTAGGTATGTTAAAAATATTGCGATCACGTGACTGTGCCGGAGATGAATACATAATACACTTTATACAATTTTTTTTATAAATTTATCGATTTTTTCTTGCATATATGGAAACCAAAAGTGCATACGCAGTTGATCATAACACTTTGATATTCCCATGTGTCCGATTTTCTCATGTACTTGTCTGATAATATTTGTTACTAGTTTGGCTGGCACGTACATGACTAATTTACCATCACGGTCTCTTCGATATACCACCCCATCCTGAAGGACATACACATTAGAGTCTTCATTGCTCAACATCTCTTAAATTAACGATGATAGGATCTCTACTCTGAGAAGCTCTCAACTGAAATTCAATATCTTCCGGGTCCACTACAGACACTACATAACACCTACTAAGCGCATCTGCGTGTGCCATTCTTGTTCCACTTCGATGTTTTATCTTATAGTTGTAATTTTCTAACTCAAGGGCCCACCTAGCTATGTGTGTATTAACATTCTTTTTATTAAGTGTTAATGTTAGTGAGCTACAATCCGTAACTATCGTAAAGGGGATTCCTTCCAAATACACTCGGAAACGCTGAAGTGCGGCAATAATAGCTAGAGTTTCCAGCTCAAAGCTGTGATACTTAGATTCTTGGGGCGTAGTACTCTTTGAAAAATAAGCCACAGGATGGAATCGTTCATCTTCTTGTTTTTGCAGAAGGACTGCGCCGTAGCCCACTGAACTGGCGTCGCAATGCAACTCAGTTTCTTTTGTTGGATCATAAATAGCTAGCACAGGTGAGGATGTAAGCATTTCCCTCAGCCTCAGAAAAGCCCTTTCACATTCGGAGGAAAAGACGTAAGGTTTATTTTTTTTTTAGTAACTCATAAAGTGGTCTAGCTATCGTAGAAAAGGAATTTACAAAGCGCCGAAAATAAGAACTTTACCCCAAGAAAGAATGTAATTCTAATTAATAATTCTATTTTTAGGAATGGGGTATTGTCGGATAGCCTTCAGGTGAGAATCACTTGGTCTTATTCCATTTCCATCAACCCGATATCCTAGATACTCAATAGTGGAATGTACAAAATAACATTTTGAAAGCTTCAACTCAAACCCATTCTCTGAAACGCATTGTAAAACCTCTTCCAATAAACTGATGTGGTCTGGCAAGTTATCACTAGCTAAAACTATGTCGTCCATATATATAACAATCCGCTTCGAACATGTAAATTTCCGGAAGATACGTGAAATGAACCGCTGGAATACACTGAGGGCGTTCTTAAGCCCAAAAGGCATCTTCAAGAACTCGTACTGTCCATTGGGTGTAACAAAAGACGTAAGATAAATTGAGTTCGAAGATACCTTCACTTGATGAAAGCCACTCTTAAGATCAAGCAATGTAAAAAGTTTCTTACCGGCAAAATATTCAAGGCAATCTTCGATCAATGGGAGAGGATAATTGTCTCTTACTGTACATTTATTTAGGGCCCTGTAGTCTACACACATTCATATTTCCCTGATTTCTTTTTCGTTAAGACAATAGCTGAGGAGTAAGGAGATTCACTATGTTTTATGACCCCGTCACTCAGAAGGTTGTTTATAATTACATCAACTTCACGCTTTTCAGAAAATGAAAGCCGCCTGGGGGGGCAGAAGAAGGGGGTATCATTCAGAAGTCTTATTTGCATTAGTATTCCAAAGGTACCGCTTTCGATTTATCAAAATTAATATATTTATCATAAATCAATTCACGCCCTTTCCTTAAGTCATCTAATTTTAATTCTGGTCCTATGCTTAAATCATCCCCTGTCTCTAACTCTATATCACATATTCCAAAGTTCTCCCAACAATCGGCTTTACCACGAGGAACAATGACATCAACATCCAATTTTACAGGCCTTATCACTGGGGCTAATTCTACTTGTAAATCGTCATCATATAGCCTTACACCACTTACAATATTTTGTTTTACTAATTCATTTTTTTTATCTATATTGCCCGGAAAATAAGTGTACAAATAAGAACGATTTAATGGCAAGTTTTTATTAATGTCTGACGTGCAAGTTGGTTTACAAATTTTATGTTTTTTTGTTATTCATTCTTAAGCTAATTTCGAAAATTTGAAGAACGTCTCGACCGAGTATCAACTTTATAGGTGTGATTTCATCTGGAATGATCATAAGAGTAACTTTATTTATTTTGCCAGCAATCTTAAGATAACAATTTAAAGTGCCGTATATTAATATTTTAAAGTTCCCGATTCCTCGATAATTCGAATACAACAAACTTCCAACTTGGACATCTTCAGGTATCATAGATTTTCCGACAAAGCTAACCGGACTACCGGTATCAAAAAGACACTTAAGTTCAATAAACTTTGTGCACTTAATTTCACTTATGATAAAAGCAATGCTTACCAATTGTACAGCCTTCAAGGATTGTCCTATCTCATCATAATCGGAGTCATCACGTAAACCCGCATCTCGCTTCTCCGTCTCGATGGCACCCACTTGCTTCCACTTTGGTGCTTTTGGACACAGTTTGTAGGCATGGCCTAATTCTCCACAACGGAAACACGAACCTGGAGGTCTCTTTTCTTTTGGGCAATTAGCAGACATATGTCCGTACCCTGAACAATTGAAGCATCTTATTTGGTTCTCTGTAGTTGCTGAATTGGAACTCTTTGCTGAAGTAGCTTGCACTGGTTTGAGAGGACCACTCTTTACCGAAGTATTCATAGCACTTCTTTTTTCATACCGCGGCAACAAGGTCTTCAATTCACTAATTGACTTAGCGGAATACAAAATAGACACTGTTGATGAAGTGTCTGACAATCCATCGATGACATACTCAATCAAATCGTTCTCGTCCACATCGGCGTATGTAGCAATTTACTGCATAGACAAGACATAATGCAGAAGTGTTTCGTCTCGGCTGGCGGCGGGTTCGGCGACTAAGATGTCGATATACTTCTTGACGCGTCAACCGTTTGTCGAACTCAGAAATAGGGGGTCTCTTAAAGCGTCCCATGTATCCACTCGTACTGTTCTAAGAAGCATTCTTGCAGTGCCTTTGAGCAATCTGCGTGCACAAACATACTTGGATCTGTCATCACATCCCAGGGAGTGTGTCACATCTTCGTAGTCGGCAATCCACTTATTTGTGCCATAAGAATCGTCACCTGAAAACGGAATGACTGCGTTTTCTATGTCACTGAAGTTGACTCGCTGGCTTGGTGGTGTCATCATCGGTCCAATTTCTGCAAGTTCTCGCTGAAGGTCTGCAATGCGTTTGCGTCTTTCTAAACGTGCTAACAAGAGTTCTTCATCGGCATCTGAATTTGTCGTCGTGCTACTACTTGCACCCATATATTCACTGCGAAATTTAGCGTCGGGAGTTACATCATGAGAGTCATTCGGAAGTTTAGCTGAACTCGTTTTGTGGGCATCATCGGAAGGCGGAATCGGAATGACGTAAGTTTTCTGCGCGGAGATTTGTGTTTCTTCAAGTGTCTCGTCAGGGGTATCATAATTTTTCTCGTCTGAAGCACTGTTCGATAAAACATCCTGCTTATACAATGCTCGTAGCTGAGCTACCGTGGCTGAAGGTGGCACTTCGATGTTCGCCGCCAGAAGCGCATCCAAGAGTTGCGTTTTCGTTAATTTCTTTGAACTCCTTGCATTAGGTTGTTCAAACAATTTTTTCGTTTTATTGTTATGGAACCCGACATCTGATGTTGAAATAAAGACACTTTTAGTTAAATTCCAACAAATATTTTATTTACGATTATCTAATTGAATTTATGTTTAACAATTATTAAAATGGCGTCCGTGCCGCTGGCTCACAAAATTTGAATGAATTCCCCGCTTTTTGTTTTTTTCTTTCTGAAGTTGGTTGCGGTTCTTATTTCCAATGAAGTTGGCAACAATTCTTTATTTAAGGTGTAGATCCTATCATAAAAGTACAAACTAGGCATAATGGTCTACTTACACTTGATCTACTCAATTTATTTTACTACAATTTAAAATATTTAACGACTAAGGCGAAACAAAGAAATGCCAAGCGAATTTTGGCAAACAATGGTGACCCTTAAATTATATTTCATACAATAGGTTACGTAAATGGTTCCATTAGATTAACAGCTTTAAGGTGTCTGGCTGATGTTAGGCAGCATTGTAGATGTCTGGCAGGTGTCAAATTAAGTTAACGACACCATCTCATAAAACATATCAAATTTTTTTCTTTAATATCTACCTTAACGTAAATTACAACTATTTTTGGGAGCTTTTAGGTAAGTGGTTGCCGTGTCGTTGGGATGCCATGAAGGTGTATGAAAAGTGTCACACAAAGTTGGTAGGGCTGCCCACGAGACGAAACTTTTATAAGTCTCGTCTCGGTATCGTTAAAATCGAAAATTTTCAGTCTTGTCTCGTGTCGGTCCTAAAAGTTGGTTACATTATCCTCTTAAACATACCAAAAAATCTACTTTAGCAAAAAAACTTTATTTTACAACATTTGTATCCACCTTAATGTATATGTATCTTCATCTGCATAATGCAGAAAAGTAGAGCAGGACAGATGTATACAAAAAATCCGAAAGAGAGAAAGAAAACCATCAAGCAGATGAACATGTTCGTCTTCATAACTTCAGTATGGCACTTTCCTATATTGCAGAAACGAAGTTCTTCTGCATTTTAATCTTTTCTCTCTATCTAATAAACATACATTTTGTATTTGGCATCCCTTTTTTTTTTGCAGACACCAAATGCAGATACAAGTAAATCCCCCACAATACTCCTAGTTCTGCCCTACAATAGTAAAAATTCACAGACGAATCTTGGCTCTGATAAAATTACGTGTGTGTATAGTAGCGTTGAGCGTCTTACAGCTAGGCGGGATAAATGGCTAAAACATTGAGAAATTCCGGGATTTCAACAGTTTGCCCGGAACAAAATGTAAAATCATAAAATGCGTGTATGTATATTAAAATAAATAATTTCTTTCAATAAAAGCTAATTAAATAGATACATTTTCTGAAAACAACGTTGCATAGGTACGAGTATTTTGATTTAAAAATAAAATTCATTGACGAAACTTAAAAATAAAACCATCTACATACTTCAAAATGAATACATTATAATAGTTTAAATTATTTGGGGAGTTTGAGACATAACCCGGTAAAAAACATGTTCCGGCGGGATAGTTGAAATTATGCTTGAAAGCCGGGACGTTCCGGGTAAACCGGGACGTCTGGCAACGCTAGTGTATAGGTATGTACTTATGAGGAGGTGCCACCTTTCCATAGATGTATCATTTTTTACGAAAACTCAAAGTTGAAAAATCGAATTTTTAAACTCGTTTATCTCCTAAAATAACAGAGTTAGAGCGTAAATAATAGCATTTTCGTGATCTAGAAAGTGCCACCTTTCCATAGACATATTATTTTTTTAAGAAAGCTCAAAGTTGAAAAGTCGAATCTTTAAACTCGTTTATCTCCTAAAATAACAAAGTTTAAGCGTTAATAATAGCATTTTCGTGATCTAGAAAGTGCCACCTTTCCATAGATGTATCATTTTTTACAAAAGGTCAAAGTTGAAAAATCGAATCTTTAAGGTAAGACCGCACACAACTGCAGCGGAACTACACTTCACGACGCAGCAAAACATTATTTGTATGAAATTGTATGAGCTATATCGCACTAAGCGGCAACTGAACTTCATACAATTTCATACAAATTATTTTGAATCGCAGTTCCGCTGCAGTGCAGTTCCGCCTAGTGCGGTCTAACCTTTAAACTCGTTTATCTCCTAAAATAACAGAGTTAGATCCTTAGTTATAGCATTTTCGTGATCTAGAAAGTGCCACCTTTCCATAGATGTATCATTTTTTACAAAAGGTCAAACTTACGAAAACTCAAAGTTGAAAAATCGAATCTTTAAACTCGTTTATCTCCTTAAATAACAGAGTTCGAGTGTTAGTTATAGGATTTTCGTGATCTAGGAGGTGCCACCTTTCCATAGATGTATCATTTTTTACGAAAGCTCAAAGTTGAAAAATCGAATCTTTAAACTCGTTTATCTCCTAAAATAACAGAGTTAGAGCGTTAATAATAGCATTTTCATGATCTAAAAAGTGCCACCTTTCCATAGATGTATCATTTTTTACGAAAGCTCAAAGTTGAAAACTCGTTTATCTCCTAAAATAACAGAGTTAGAGCGTTAATAATAGCATTTTCGTGAACTAGAAAGTGCCACCTTTCCATAGATGTATCATTTTTTACAAAAGGTCAAACTTGAAAAATCGAATCTTTAAACTCGTTTAGGAGTTCGAGCGTTAGTAATAGGATTTTCGTGATCTAGGAGGTGCCACCTTTCCATAGATGTATCATTTGTAACGAAAGCTCAAAGTTGAAAAATCGAATCTTTAAACTCGTTTATCTCCTAAAATAACAGAGTTAGAGCGTTAATAATAGCATTTTCGTGATCTAAAAAGTGCCACCTTTCCATAGATGTATCATTTTTTACGAAAGCTCAAAGTTGAAAAATCGAATCTTTAAACTCGTTTATCTCTAAAATAACAGAGTTAGAGCGTTAATAATAGCATTTTCATGATCTAAAAAGTGTCACCTTTCCATTGATGTATCATTTTTTACGAAAGCTCAAAGTTGAAAACTCGTTTATCTCCTTAAATAACAGAGTTAGTGCGTTAGTAATAGGATTTTCGTGATCTAGGAGGTGCCACCTTTCCATAGATGTATCATTTTTTACAAAAGGTCAAAGTTGAAAAATCGAATCTTTAAACTCGTTTAGGAGTTAGAGCGTTAATAATAGCATTTTCGTGATCTAGAAAGTGCCACCTTTCCATAGATGTATCATTTTTTACGAAAGGTCAAAGTTGAAAAATCGAATCTTTACACATTACCAGGAGCAAGAAAATGTAATCTGATCTTGCGCAAACAAATATGTACTGCCATTTGCATTTTAACCACAAACATTCTTCAAATTATCCCAAAATAACATCCATCACAATCGTGCTAAGTTATTTCTCGCACACTAACTAACATCACTTTCATTGTTGCATTCAAGGAAAATTTAACTCAAGTTATCGTAGAATTAAAAATCCCACTAGACCCATGCAAGGTCAATCCTACCTACCTAATTTCCAAAAAAGAAAAAGTCTCAACACAAAAAAGTTCCGTGCCACCTCATATGTGGAAGATTTATTTCATGCACACTGAGTCCCAAAATTTACATAGAGAATATGCCAACGAAAAATACTTATTCATACTGAATCATGTGGGCTAGAAGCATTGTTACCTCTGAGAATTTTAAAAAAGAGTCAAAAAAAGGAGTCCTGGGCGAGAAAAAAGAGTCCCCATAAAATTGTAATAAAACACCAATACATGTATTTTTAAACGTTATCATTCAAAAATTTTCTTAAAACTAAACTAAAAGCTTCTATTTGAAACAAAACAGAAAATAAACTTTATTTTATATAAAAACAGCATAAACTTGGAAACAAAAATTATATTAAGGGTAAATTTTTCAATAGTTTCTTAAACCAAATATTCATATGTATATACAGTTGTATGAATAAATTTACTTTAAAATGTATATACCTACAGATATATAAGTCGGTTACTTACTTCTTAAGTATTGACCTCAACCAACGAAAGAATTGAAAAATGAGCTCCTTACGTATAACAAATTAACTATCTTATATAAGCAGTTAAAACATCACAAATGTGTAGGTATATATGTAATTTCAAATAATTCTAAGAAGTATTTGTTAGGAACTTCTTTTCTGTATTTTAGAATTAAAATGTGGGTCTGGAGTCGAGGCTTCAACTGGCTTAACCTCCAGCAAATTTAATGCAGAGAGCATTGAGTTACAAGTGTCTACCTTAGGGCGGTTTGTAACTTTGTTTTTAATTAAAGCTAGTTTGGAAAAAATCTTTCAGCGCAAGCGCTGCTATATAGTTAGGGCGTTAAGGCAGCGAACCTTGCACTTCATTCTGACGGGATGAGCTTTGGTACACTAATAGTCCACATCCTAAATTTACTTTTAAGAAGTGTTGCCATGGTAGCAACACTGGCTGACCGGAGATAAAAGGGTTGCCTTCTGACCATGTTTTAACACGAATATGTTAATTTTTTTAACCCTCCCCCACCCTTGTACGCGGGGGGAGCAAAACACCCTCGTCGGTTAGGGGTTTTTATTTGTCAGAAAATAATGGTTATAAAATGAATATTCATAAAATTTTAAGATGAACGTCGACGTAGAATTTCATACTCTACAGCATATACTAATTTCAATATAATTTTCCTAGAAAAAGTTATAACCTTTTTATAAAATGATGACTAAATTTTCAGTGAAACGAGCATAAATTACCAAATTTCAATGGTATGGTGATGAAACGTGGCACACATGTCTCATTTGTCGTAAGAAATAAGAATTAAATAGTCAGTTCAAATATCTGGGTCGAAAGGGTGTTTTTTTGAGTGAAAGGGAAAAGTGGATTACTATTACCAGTAAACCCCTCCCAAAACTGTTATGTTGATGAAAGATCCATGCAAATATATTGGTTCCAGGGTTTTTTTTTATGCGGAAAGGAAAATATGGGTTATAAACCCAACATTTTATTTTTATGTAATCGAGGTACAAATATGTTATATGGTACAGGATTTTAATGTATTTTTTAACGCTGTATTCAATTTAAATAAAATCAAAAACCACCTTTCGCAATAGATATTTGATTTATCTTTTTTTATTTTTGGTAATAATAAGAAACAACACATTCCTACCAACTTTCATCAACGTACTAGTTCTGCGGGGGGTTTACGGGGCATAGTTTAACCCTTTTCAGTTTCACTCAAAAAACACCCTTTCGCCCCAGTTATTTGTATGGACTCTTTTGATTCTTATTTCTTACGACAAATGAGACATGTGTGCCAAGTTTCATCTTTGACAAAAGGTCAAAGTTGAAAAATCGAATCTTTAAACTCGTTTAGGAGTTAGAGCGTTAATAATAGCATTTTCGTGATCTAGAAAGTGCCACCTTTCCATAGATGTATCATTTTTTACGAAAGGTCAAAGTTGAAAAATCGAATCTTTACACATTACCAGGAGCAAGAAAATGTAATCTGATCTTGCGCAAACAAATATGTACTGCCATTTGCATTTTAACCACAAACATTCTTCAAATAATCCCAAAATAACATCCATCACAATCGTGCTAAGTTATTTCTCGCACACTAACTAACATCACTTTCATTGTTGCATTCAAGGAAAATTTAACTCAAGTTATCGTAGAATTAAAAATCCCACTAGACCCATGCAAGGTCAATCCTACCTATCTAATTTCCAAAAACGAAAAAGTCTCAACACAAAAAAGTTCCATGCCACCTCATATGTGCAAGATTTATTTCATGCACACTGATTCCCAAAATTTACATAGAGAATATGACAACGAAAAATACTTATTCATACTGAATCATGTGGGCTAGAAGCATTGTTACCTCTGAAAATTTTAAAAAAGAGTCAAAAAAAGGAGTCCTGGGCGAGAAAAAAGAGTCCCCCATAAAATTGTAATAAAACATCAATACATGTATTTTTAAACGTTATCATTCAAAAATTTTCTTAAAACTAAACTAAAGGCTTCTATTTGAAACAAAACAGAAAATAAACTTTATTTTATATAAAAACAGCATAAACTTGGAAACAAAAATTATATTTAGGGTCAATTTTTCAATAGTTTCTTAAACCAAATATTCATATGTATATACAGTTGTATGAATAAATTTACTTTAAAATGTATATACCTACAGATATATAAGTCGGTTACTTACTTCTTAAGTATTGACCTCAACCAACGAAAGAATTGAAAAATGAGCTCCTTACGTATAACAAATTAACTATCTTATATAAGCAGTTAAAACATCACAAATGTGTAGGTATATATGTAAGTTCAAATAATTCTAAGAAGTATTTGTTAGGAACTTCTTTTCTGTATTTTAGAATTAAATTTGGGTCTGGAGTCCAGTCTTCAACTGGCTTAACTTCAAGCAAATTTAATGAGAGAGCATTGAGTTACAAGTGTCTACCTTAGGGCGGTTTGTAACTTTGTTTTTAATTAAAGCTAGTTTGGAAATAATCTTTCAGCGCAAGCGCTGCTATATAGTTAGGGCGTTAAGGCAGCCAACCTTGCACTTCATTCTGACGGGATGAGCTTTGGTACACTAATAGTCCACATCCTAAATTTACTTTTAAGAAGTGTTGCCATGGTGGCAACACTGGCTGACCGGAGATAAAAGGGTTGCCTTCTGACCATGTTTTAACACGAATATGTTAATTTTTTTAACCCTCCCTTACCCTTGTACGCGGGGGGAGCAAAATACCCTAGTCGGATAGGGGTTTTTATTTGTCAGAAAATAATGGTTATAAAATGAATATTCATAAAATTTTAAGATGAGCGTCGACGTAGAATTTCATACTCTACAGCATATACAAAGTTTATATTTATCTATGCATTAGATTTTTGTATAATCGCTTTCAAAATGGGGAGAGGGGAAGGTGGAAGTATATTAAACCACTTTATATTCGCCTTGGTATAATCTAAGCATATGGCACATGAACTTACGGTAATTTTTAATGCCCAATCTTATGCAATCAAAATAATTTCAATATTATTTTCCTAGAAAAAGTTATAACCTTTTTATAAAATGATGACTAAATTTTCAGTGAAACGAGCATAAATTACCAAATTTCAATGGTATGGTGATGAAACGTGGCACACATGTCTCATTTGTCGTAAGAAATAAGAAATAAAAGAGTCAATTCAAATATCTGGGTCGAAAGGGTTTTTTTTTTGAGTGAAAGGGAAAAGTGGATTACTATTACCAGTAAACCCCTCCCAAAACTGTTATGTTGATGAAAGATCCATGCAAATATATTGGTTCCAGGGTTTTTTTTTATGCGGAAAGGAAAATGTGGGTTATAAACCCAACATTTTATTCTTATGTAATCGAGGTACAAATATGTTATATGGTACAGGATTTTAATGTATTTTTTAACGCTGTATTCAATTTAAGTAAAATCAAAAACCACCTTTCGCAATAGATATTTGATTTATCTTTTTTTATTTTTGGTAATAATAAGAAACAAAACATTCCTACCAACTTTCATCAACGTACTAGTTCTGCGGGGGGTTTACGGGGCATAGCTTAACACTTTTCAGTTTCACTCAAAAAACACCCTTTTGCCCCAGTTATTTGTATGGACTCTTTTGATTCTTATTTCTTACGACAAATGAGACATGTGTGCCAAGTTTCATCACCATACCATTGAAATTTGCTAATTATGCTCGTTTCACTGAAAATTTAGTCATCATTTTATAAAAAGATTATAACTTTTTCAAGGGAAATTATATTGAAATTATTTTGATTGCATAAGATTGGGCATTAAAAATTACGCTTAGTTCATGTGCCATATGCTCAGATTATACCAAGGCGAATATAAAGTGGTTAAATATAAGTCCACCTTCCCCTCCCCCCATTTTGAAAGCGATTATACAAAAAAAAAAAATACATATATAAAAATAAGCTTTGGATATACTGTAGAGTCTGAAATTCTACGTTGACGCTCATCTTAAAATTTTATGAATATTCATTTTATAACCATTATTTTCTGACAAATAAAAACCCCTATCCGACGAGGGTATTGTGCTCCCCCACGTTCAAGGGTGGGGGACGGGTACAAAAATGAACATATTCGTATGGCTTCAAGTATTCCGAATCCAACGAGACATTCCACAACATAAACCGATATCTGGTTCTCGATTTATAGGCTAACTAATGTAAAATTTCGTGTTAAAACATGGTCAGGAGGCAACCCTTATATCTCCAGTCTGCCAGTGTTGCCACCATGAAAACACTTCTTAAAAGTAACTTAGGATGTGGACTATTAGTGTACCAAAGCTCATCCGGTCAGAATGAAGTGCGAGGTTTGACCTAAAATATGGCCTTAACGCCCTAACTAATAGGTCAAAGTAAGAATTTTTATAACAAATTCATGTAAATATTTGAACAAAAACTCATCTAAATGGTTTTTTTAAATTGCCCACCTAAATCACAACTTTTCAATGTCATTGATTTAAAAGTACATTTTATAATCGTTATATCGGGCTTTTATTTCTAAAGACTTATGGCCAGCTGCACCAAAATGCTCTAAAACCAGTTTTTGCTAAAAGGCTATTTAAATTTATCGACATGATAAATTTATTTGGGTTGCACCAAACATCTTCACAGACTTTATAGCTAAAATAGAGTTCATTCACCATCCCTGCATTGAAACATCTGCTTTCAAAACTGAACGAAAAAGTTTCAACTATATAGTGCAACTGAGATAGCAATACGAGAAATTTCAATGAAATTAAATAAACATTGGGATGCGCTACGTACCAATCCATACAAACATAAATATGTAGGTACGTGGTACATGCAACTCGAAAACAGAAAAAACATTGTGAAAAATATGTATGTTTGTAACTCGGCAGCTTATTATTAAGCTTTTGGCTGGGTTTCAGTTCATTAATATATTATAATGTTCATTTTCATTGAGTAGGTATTGTATGGTGTTGTTTTCCACTTCACTCAAAATATACAAAATATTGGATTTAAATTCCAACTCATGCATCTTCATTTTTCACCCTTCCAGTGTTTTTTTCTTTAGATTTATTTCTGGGTTCTGTCCAATAAAATTAGTTTTAAAATTTAACTGGAGGAAAATGGAATTTTAGTTTATTGGTTCGTTTATTGGGCTTTAAGAATTAAAAATGATCGGTGCAATTGATAAATGTCATTTTAAAATCTAACGAAGCAATGAAAATAAGAGCTTGTTGCAACTGGCAATTATCTACATAAACCTACTTTTGCCAAAAAGTTCAAAAGTTAGAGACAAATATCTATGCTGAAGACACCTGCTTCCAAAAAAACAAATGAAAATTGTGCATAGTGGCTTAATTCACGTGTTTCTTTAGCGAACATTGTAATTTCTCACTTTTGTACTTTTGACAAAAAGTAGGTCTATGTAGTTAAGTCTTTAGAAATAAAAGCCCGAGTAAACGATTATAAAATGTACTTTGAACTCAATGACAAAGTTGTGGTTTAAGAAGTTAAGCTCTTATAACTTATATTCTTCAATCACTTTTTCTGGGAGAAGAGTAAAGTTCGGAAATTCTGATGTTATTGAAAATTATACACGAATTCCACAATTCACATACAGAAAATTATAAACGAGCCAGCGAAATCCAATGAAAATAAATGGAAGTGTGTAGAAAAGCAAAAACTTTCCAATAATTGTCTTCCAGTTTGTTTTACGAAGTAGGTAGGTAGGTATCTGCTAAATGTGCAACATATTGACAGAATACATGAATCATAAATAAGAATTAAGCTCTGCGGAAAGAGTCGACAGATTTCATTTTGAAAGTATTCAGCGAATATTGTGCATTTACTAAAAAGAGTCCCAAATGTTTAAAAGGAGTCAAATTGCAATGATTTTTAAAAAGGGGAGTCCCGGAGTCCCAGCGTTTAAAAAGAGTCAAAATGACTCTAAAGAGTCCCAAAGGTAACACTGGCTAGAACGTGCAGGTTTTGTATTATGCACCGTACCTCTGTATGTGACTTCTCATCTACGAAAAAAAAAACAACAAAAAGAGTCTCCGAAAAAGAGAACAGGTAGAGGTTGCTGTGCTACCTACTACTATAAAAGTCAATGGATGTGCAGTTTTTTTTTACACACTGTATCGAAACGAAACTAACATGGGAAAATATTTAAAAAAAAACTTATTTATACGGAATCATATGGGTTAGAGCGTGCAGGTTTTCTTATTGCACACTGTAACCGTGTAAGTGTTAAGTGCCTGCTCACACAGGAGATGGAAATTTTAATAGAATGGAAAAGGTTAAGTTGGTTAAGATTAAATAAATAGCTATTAGTTTTTAATAGAAGTGACGTATTTTGTGAAAGTGTTTCTGATAAAAAAAGCCTTCGGGCATAATTTAGAAAAAGGGGAAAGCTTGTTGAGGCCGAAAACAAAAAACAGAGCAAAAATTTCGCAAAATTTTTAAAACGCAGATGGGGAAAATGTAAGTATTAAAATAAATATTTACGCTCATCCCTGACTCACTGACTGCAATGCGATTTTACAAAAAAAAACTTTTTGTTACAAAAAAAAATTTACTTTTTTACAAAATTTTGTTTTGACTTTTTTACAAAAAAAACTTTTTTACAAAAAAAAAATTAACTTTTTTACAAAAAAAAAAATTAATTTTTTAATTCTTTTTCCTAAATAAAATTTACTGAAGTTCCTATTTATTTTTTATATGTATGTATATATTTTTATATTATTTTGTTTTTAAATTAATTAATTAATTTATTTTTTTTTTAAATGAAGTTTATATATTTTTTTATTTTGTATATGTATATATATTTTTATTTTATTTTGTAGAAAAGGGGTATGCATGTGTATCAGTGTATGTGTGAAAATATAAAAAAGGGGCGCTTTCTACAAATCTTGCACAGTGCGCAAGTTTGGCTTGGGCCGGCCCTGTACCTTACTGTTAAACCGTCAATGCTACCGAAAAAAGTGTAGTTACGCTTTCTATTTGTAGACCACAAATGTGTTTAAGACACATTTTTTCCTACGACAGTTATACTAAAAAAAACAATATTTTAAATATTTTTTTTTAATAGCTAAACTTCCTTGGTCGTAGGAAAAAAGTTTATGAATCTTTTGTAGAGAATTTTATGATTTACAAACTGTACTCAAACTACTTTTCAATAGCATTTATCGATAAAAACTTATTTGCTAGAAACTGATTTTTTCGACACTTGACCATGCGAAGAAAGTTGTGCTCATGTCGGATAGACGGGAACTTTTTGCCATTACTGCGTTATGGTCAGGCGCGAACGCAGGAAAAAAATTCGGGGGTTGGGGGGGGTTCAAAAAATTTCGGGGGGGGTTTTAAACTGAAAACTCAAAAATTAAGAGTGAAATTGTATGGCGAGGAAGTTAAATTCATACATTTCGGGGGGGGGGGGTTGAACCCCCAAAACCCCCCTGCGTTCGCGCCTGGTTATGGTCATTGGAAGGTCCCAACGAAGTTTAAGCGTTATGGGAATTTTGTTCATGTTTTGAGATTTGTATGTCTATTTTGACTGGGGTATAATTATGAAATAAAAAGAGAATGGGCCTTGCCAAAGGCCTTCATCTCTCAAGCATGAACTCTCTAGTCCCTACTCCCTAACTGCCTTAATGATATCAAAAACAAACTATGAAAAATACCCGATAAAAATCTAACAAGCTATACCAAATAAATTAATACTAGTATACTCTGTTCAACAAAAATTGTCAGTACAGGGAAGATAGGACGTTTGTATCTCTGTCTGGTCGCATTGGCTTAAGATAGTCGCGACGTGAAAACGCGACGTGAGCGTGACGAGAACTCGTCGTAGTTGCCAAGCCGATTTCAAATCATGTAAGCATACGAGGAAACGCCAGGGTATGCACAATGAAACGTTTCTCGTCGTCACGTCACGCCGGAGTTGGGAAAATTAAAAAAACGCTCTCGTCGACATTTTTTATGTTTTTTTTTTTATATTTGACTGATAGTGAATTCTGTGAAAACAACAGAAAAGTGTTAACAAAAATAAATCTAAATTTTGTTGACAATGAAATTATATTTATAGATCTATTTGTGTTGACAATATTATAATGTTGTATTGTTTTAATTTCTTTGCATTTTTAATCGAAAATCATTTCACCAGCCCAATGAACAAACACAATTATAATATTTAAATAATTAAAGTAATTTCAGTTTGATTTTTTTCATTATTTTGAACGCACACTGCACACCAAGAACAAAAATAATAAATAATTTAACGCTGTCAAAAAACTCGTCGTCAAGAAACTCGTCGCATTGTGAATTGGGGAACGATTTTATAACTAGAAAAAAATGACAGCGATTCACGTCACGCTCTCGGCACGTTTTCATGTCGCATTGTGAATCGAGCTTCATGGTGGAGTGTACGACATTTTGCAGGGCATTACAACAACAATTCATGTACGTTGTTCAGTGGTGTAGAATCTTTTTTATTGGTAGTTTTCTCAATTGAGTGTCGTGAAAGCATTCACACGCGCCACTGATTTGAAAAAAAGCTCGCCCATAAGCCACGTACTGACAATTTTTGTTGAACAGAATATAGCAAAAATAGGTACCACTTCCTACATATATGTATACTATACAAAGGCGCGGATCCAGGATTTCGTTCAGGGAGGGGGGAGAAATGTTCGTGTAATTTTGCCTACCTTTAAAAATAAAAAAAAAACGACTATCGAATACTTACGCCATTTGTAATGATTTTCTTTAAGTCTGTCTTAAAAATATTAAATATAAACTCAAAATCAAATATACAAAAAAACCATTTGTTTAATTTAAATGAAATAAGCATCTTTAAATATTGCTCTGGATGCTTAGCTTAAAGCTATAAATAGGAACTAGTATAGAACCTACATATTAAAAAAAAAAAAACAACAAATAAATTAATTTAAACAAAGTACGGTATGTACTGTACATTGTACACGATATACAGTTCTTAAATAATTAATTCTAATCTTTTAGTGGGGCCGGTTTTTGAAAACCTATTAATTACTTTTTCGACATCGATCGGGATTTGTCTGTGAATATGCATGAGTGCCAGATCGCGGAGGCGGTTTTCACCCATTGTTGAAACTTAATGTTTTAAGGCGCCTCACTGCCAAAGATCTTGTTACCGGAAGCGTTGCAAGAATATGAAGAAAACTTTGTATTGTTCCAAAAACATCCTTATTGCATTCGATAATCAAATCCAGGGCAGTAACGTTAAGACGATTGTTCTGCTCCTTTTCTTTCACCCATTTTTGGCGCCACCAAATCATTTTTAAGCAAAAAAAGGCAGTTTCTATATTTAAGCCTAATAGTTGTCCAAAGCAACCCAATAGGGACTTAACGGTGGTATCAAACCTATCAGTATTATAACTGAATGTATTTTCCGGGACAAAAATCGTAAGTGTAAACACATCTAAGGTTTCGGGTTGAAATCTTTCACGCAAATCGGTTAGGACAAAGTCAAGTAGAGGTGCATATAAGGATATTCTGTAGTACACTTCAGCTGAATTTGTGTCGAAATTGACGCGGTATATTGGAGATCCACAACTACGTGGGATACGAGGAATTTTCAATTTTCAGATGTTGAAATTAGTATCTTACGTTCTCTCGGCAACTAGAAAGAACGGAAATCGCGTTCTTTACCAGCATTGCGCTGCTGTTTAGGTCAAGAGCTGTTGTTTGTAGCAATTTCCTCAAGGACTGTGTTAAAGACAACATATCAATTACACACAATGGCGCAAAATTTTAAACAACCTAATGTTAAGGGCTTAGCAATATACTAGTAAGTAATTTTCTAAATATTTAGCAATTTACTAACTATTTCAAAATTGAAAACCTTTTCTTTCGATTTGCTAGATTGTAAATTGCTAATTCCCTTTTATTAAAAACGGTGCATATGAACACGTCTACGCAGTGACAGTTCGTGGAAAAAACAAAGCAAACAAAACTAAATCTTGGGAAATGTCAGTCAGAAGTCTGCATCATCGAAAGCTGAAACTGGTGAATAGTGCACATATCTTCCGAAAGGAAAATTCTCTCATGAACATAGTTAACATTCTAGACGGAGAGCTGGCTACAAAAAAAAGTTAGTCATCGGTACACGATTGATTTTTACTGGAGAGAATGATTTAGTGTAGCTGAGCACAAATAAGCACGTCTGCCAGCGCGATTCAGAGGCTTAATGGGGTGGGCGGGGGGTCAAAGTTGTCAAATTTTGGTGAAAAAAAATTATAAGGTACATGGATTCTAATAACGCAAATGTGTTGTGTCCATCGTCAATAAACGCGAAAAAAAATGGCAGACGGTTTGGGAGAGGCTAAGTTGCCGTCAGACGTCGTTAAAAATGTCAAATTTTGTTAAAAAAAAGTCATAAGGTACATGGATAACGAGTTTTTTATTTAAATACTTATGTATACAATAGAGAGCAAAATCCAAATAGTCTAGTCATTTGGAAGTTTTGCTTGGAAAGTTTTGGAGTATTTTTGAAAACTTTTCATTTTTATAGATTTTTCACTTTGCCATCTAGTACCTTTGCCGCTAACGCCGCCATTCTAGATTAAATGTCGAAAATATCAGTTTTTCAAACTCCGCAACGGTAAATGCAATCGAAAAGTATTTCATACCAAACTTGTAGATTTTGCTATTCCGAAGAAAAAAAGTTATGACAATTTTTTTCCTAAGACTTACCGTTGTTTGTAAGAAAAAAATAATAATTTTTTCCTATAGGGGGTTGCATAATGTACACACCTTGCATTTAGATGTTTTCAAAAATATGAACCGTTTAGAAGTTATACGTGAAAAACGTTAATTTTTTCAGCTGAATTTGTGTCGAAATTGACGCGGTATATTTGAGATCCACAACTACGTGGGATACGAGGAATTTTCAACTCAACATTCAACTGATCACTTAAATATTTTTCACGCTGCCAGATGTTGAAATTAGTATCTTACGTTCTCTCGGCAACTAGAAAGAACGGAAATCGCGTTCTTTACCAGCATTGCGCTGCTGTTTAGGTCAAGAGCTGTTGTTTGTAGCAATTTCCTCAAGGACTGTGTTAAAGACAACATATCAATTACACACAATGGCGCAAAATTTTAAACAACCTAATGTTAAGGGCTTAGCAATATACTAGTAAGTAATTTTCTAAATATTTAGCAATTTACTAACTATTTCAAAATTGAAAACCTTTTCTTTCGATTTGCTAGATTGTAAATTGCTAATTCCCTTTTATTAAAAACGGTGCATATGAACACGTCTACGCAGTGACAGTTCGTGGAAAAAACAAAGCAAACAAAACTAAATCTTGGGAAATGTCAGTCAGAAGTCTGCATCATCGAAAGCTGAAACTGGTGAATAGTGCACATATCTTCCGAAAGGAAAATTCTCTCATGAACATAGTTAACATTCTAGACGGAGAGCTGGCTACAAAAAAAAGTTAGTCATCGGTACACGATTGATTTTTACTGGAGAGAATGATTTAGTGTAGCTGAGCACAAATAAGCACATCTGCCAGCGCGATTCAGAGGCTTAATGGGGTGGGCGGGGGGTCAAAGTTGTCCAATTTTGGTGAAAAAAAATTATAAGGTACATGGATTCTAATAACGCAAATGTGTTGTGTCCATCGTCAATAAACGCGAAAAAAAATGGCAGACAGTTTGGGAGAGGCTAAGTTGCCGTCAGACGTCGTTAAAGTTGTCAAATTTTGTTAAAAAAAAAGTCATAAGGTACATGGATAACGAGTTTTTTATTTAAATACTTATGTATACAATAGAGAGCAAAATCCAAATAGTCTAGTCATTTGGAAGTTTTGCTTGGAAAGTTTTGGAGTATTTTTGAAAACTTTTCATTTTTATAGATTTTTCACTTTGCCATCTAGTACCTTTGCCGCTACCGCCGCCATTCTAGGTTAAATGTCGAAAATATCAGTTTTTCAAACTCCGCAACGGTAAATGCAATCGAAAAGTATTTCATACCAAACTTGTAGATTTTGCTATTCCGAAGAAAAAAAGTTATGACAATTTTTTTTCTAAGACTTACCGTTGTTTGTAAGAAAAAAATAATAATTTTTTCCTATAGGGGGTTGCATAATGTACAAACCTTGCATTTAGATGTTTTCAAAAATATGAACCGTTTAGAAGTTATACGTGAAAAACGTTAATTTTCGACATTTTACGTTTTTTGAAATGTCGATATCTTCTTAACGGTGAGTCGTAGGAAAAAAATTGTATGTATATAAGAAATACTTTTCGATAGCATTTACCATTCCGGAGTTATAAGCGAAAAACTGATATTTTTGTCATTTAACCTTGAATGGCGGCGTTAGCGGCAGAGGTGCGAGGTGGCAAATTGAAAATTCGGAATGAGCACCCCAAAATCTATAAAAATGAAAAGCTTTCAAAACAACTCCAAAACATTCCAGGCAAACCCCTTTTTTTCGACCAAATGACTGGACTAAAAATGGCAGACGAAAAAGTAGAGGCTAACACCGCGGCAGACGTGTTTGAAAAGTGCACTGTTAAACCAGAAAAATTGCATTATTTCTGCCCCAAAAAATCCAAACGAATATTTTGAAATGAAATTATCTTTATTTTAGCATGAACAATATAGTAGTTAAAGTTCATTGCCCAATCGCACAACCGCCAATAGTTATTCAAGGTTGAATGTCAAAAATATCGGGTTTTCACTTATAACTCCGAAACGGTAAGTGCTATCGAAAATCATTTCATACAAAACTTATAGACCATGCTGTCCACCAAAAAATTAGTTATGACCATTTTTTTCCTACGACTTACCGTTAAGAAGGTATTGACATTTAAAAAAATCTAAAATGTCGAAAAAGCTATATTTTCACGTATAACTCCTAAACGGTTTATATTTCCGAAGACATATGAATACAAAGTTTGTACATTGACTGACCCCCTACCAGACAACATTACTATTTTTTTTTCTTAAAAACAAACATTTTAGAGATATAATTAATTTCAAAGTTTCAAAAAGGTATAAATTCCTGTTTTTTCCCTTTTTACTCTGAAATGGAAAAAACGAATTCAAAATACATTTTCATATCATGTTGGTTCCTTATCTAATCTACTATTAATTGAACTCCGAAAAAGTGGTCCAAGACTGATTATTCAAATAAAATAAAATGAAATTTTCTCCTTCTTTTTCCTTACTACTGCGTTGTTGAAGAACCCAGGTAATTTTCGCATACACAGGAAAATTCTCTCATGAACATAGTTAACATTCTAGACGGAGAGCTGGCTACAAAAAAAAGTTAGTCATCGGTACACGATTGATTTTTACTGGAGAGAATGATTTAGTGTAGCTGAGCACAAATAAGCACGTCTGCCAGCGCGATTCAGAGGCTTAATGGGGTGTGCGGGGGGTCAAAGTTGTCAAATTTTGGTGAAAAAAAATTATAAGGTACATGGATTCTAATAACGCAAATGTGTTGTGTCCATCGTCAATAAACGCGAAAAAAAAATGGCAGACGGTTTGGGAGAGGCTAAGTTGCCGTCAGACGTCGTTAAAGTTGTCAAATTTTGTTAAAAAAAAGTCATAAGGTACATGGATAACGAGTTTTTTATTTAAATACTTATGTATACAATAGAGAGCAAAATCCAAATAGTCTAGTCATTTGGAAGTTTTGCTTGGAAAGTTTTGGAGTATTTTTGAAAACTTTTCATTTTTATAGATTTTTCACTTTGCCATCTAGTACCTTTGCCGCTAACGCCGCCATTCTAGGTTAAATGTCGAAAATATCAGTTTTTCAAACTCCGCAACGGTAAATGCAATCGAAAAGTATTTCATACCAAACTTGTAGATTTTGCTATTCCGAAGAAAAAAAGTTATGACAATTTTTTTTCTAAGACTTACCGTTGTTTGTAAGAAAAAAATAATAATTTTTTCCTATAGGGGGTTGCATAATGTACAAACCTTGCATTTAGATGTTTTCAAAAATATGAACCGTTTAGAAGTTATACGTGAAAAACGTTAATTTTCGACATTTTACGTTTTTTGAAATGTCGATATCTTCTTAACGGTGAGTCGTAGGAAAAAAATTGTATGTATATAAGAAATACTTTTCGATAGCATTTACCATTCCGGAGTTATAAGCGAAAAACTGATATTTTTGTCATTTAACCTTGAATGGCGGCGTTAGCGGCAGAGGTGCGAGGTGGCAAATTGAAAATTCGGAATGAGCACCCCAAAATCTATACAAATGAAAAGCTTTCAAAACAACTCCAAAACATTCCAGGCAAACCCCTTTTTTCGACCAAATGACTGGACTAAAAATGGCAGACGAAAAAGTAGAGGCTTACACCGCGGCAGACGTGTTTGAAAAGTGCACTGTTAAACCAGAAAAATTGCATTATTTCTGCCCCAAAAAATCCAAACGAATATTTTGAAATGAAATTATCTTTATTTTAGCATGAACAATACAGTAGTTAAAGTTCATTGCCCAATCGCACAACCGCCAATAGTTATTCAAGGTTGAATGTCAAAAATATCGGGTTTTCACTTATAACTCCGAAACGGTAAGTGCTATCGAAAATCATTTCATACAAAACTTATAGACCATGCTGTCCACCAAAAAATTAGTTATGACCATTTTTTTCCTACGACTTACCGTTAAGAAGGTATTGACATTTAAAAAAATCTAAAATGTCGAAAAAGCTATATTTTCACGTATAACTCCTAAACGGTTTATATTTCCGAAGACATATGAATACAAAGTTTGAACATTGACTGACCCCCTACCAGACAACATTACTATTTTTTTTTTCTTAAAAACAAACATTTTAGAGATATAATTAATTTCAAAGTTTCAAAAAGGTATAAATTCCTGTTTTTTCCCTTTTTACTCTGAAATGGAAAAAACGAATTCAAAATACATTTTCATATCATGTTGGTTCCTTATCTAATCTACTATTAATTGAACTCCGAAAAAGTGGTCCAAGACTGATTATTCAAATAAAATAAAATGAAATTTTCTCCTTCTTTTTCCTTACTACTGCGTTGTTGAAGAACCCAGGTAATTTTCGCATACACAGGAAAATTCTCTCATGAACATAGTTAACATTCTAGACGGAGAGCTGGCTACAAAAAAAAGTTAGTCATCGGTACACGATTGATTTTTACTGGAGAGAATGATTTAGTGTAGCTGAGCACAAATAAGCACGTCTGCCAGCGCGATTCAGAGGCTTAATGGGGTGGGCGGGGGGTCAAAGTTGTCAAATTTTGGTGAAAAAAAATTATAAGGTACATGGATTCTAATAACGCAAATGTGTTGTGTCCATCGTCAATAAACGCGAAAAAAAATGGCAGACGGTTTGGGAGAGGCTAAGTTGCCGTCAGACGTCGTTAAAGTTGTCAAATTTTGTTAAAAAAAAGTCATAAGGTACATGGATAACGAGTTTTTTATTTAAATACTTATGTATACAATAGAGAGCAAAATCCAAATAGTCTAGTCATTTGGAAGTTTTGCTTGGAAAGTTTTGGAGTATTTTTGAAAACTTTTCATTTTTATAGATTTTTCACTTTGCCATCTAGTACCTTTGCCGCTAACGCCGCCATTCTAGGTTAAATGTCGAAAATATCAGTTTTTCAAACTCCGCAACGGTAAATGCAATCGAAAAGTATTTCATACCAAACTTGTAGATTTTGCTATTCCGAAGAAAAAAAGTTATGACAATTTTTTTTCTAAGACTTACCGTTGTTTGTAAGAAAAAAATAATAATTTTTTCCTATAGGGGGTTGCATAATGTACAAACCTTGCATTTAGATGTTTTCAAAAATATGAACCGTTTAGAAGTTATACGTGAAAAACGTTAATTTTCGACATTTTACGTTTTTTGAAATGTCGATATCTTCTTAACGGTGAGTCGTAGGAAAAAAATTGTATGTATATAAGAAATACTTTTCGATAGCATTTACCATTCCGGAGTTATAAGCGAAAAACTGATATTTTTGTCATTTAACCTTGAATGGCGGCGTTAGCGGCAGAGGTGCGAGGTGGCAAATTGAAAATTCGGAATGAGCACCCCAAAATCTATAAAAATGAAAAGCTTTCAAAACAACTCCAAAACATTCCAGGCAAACCCCTTTTTTCGACCAAATGACTGGACTAAAAATGGCAGACGAAAAAGTAGAGGCTTACACCGCGGCAGACGTGTTTGAAAAGTGCACTGTTAAACCAGAAAAATTGCATTATTTCTGCCCAAAAAATCCAAACGAATATTTTGAAATGAAATTATCTTTATTTTAGCATGAACAATATAGTAGTTAAAGTTCATTGCCCAATCGCACAACCGCCAATAGTTATTCAAGGTTGAATGTCAAAAATATCGGGTTTTCACTTATAACTCCGAAACGGTAAGTGCTATCGAAAATCATTTCATACAAAACTTATAGACCATGCTGTCCACCAAAAAATTAGTTATGACCATTTTTTTCCTACGACTTACCGTTAAGAAGGTATTGACATTTAAAAAAATCTAAAATGTCGAAAAAGCTATATTTTCACGTATAACTCCTAAACGGTTTATATTTCCGAAGACATATGAATACAAAGTTTGTACATTGACTGACCCCCTACCAGACAACATTACTATTTTTTTTTTCTTAAAAACAAACATTTTAGAGATATAATTAATTTCAAAGTTTCAAAAAGGTATAAATTCCTGTTTTTTCCCTTTTTACTCTGAAATGGAAAAAACGAATTCAAAATACATTTTCATATCATGTTGGTTCCTTATCTAATCTACTATTAATTGAACTCCGAAAAAGTGGTCCAAGACTGATTATTCAAATAAAATAAAATGAAATTTTCTCCTTCTTTTTCCTTACTACTGCGTTGTTGAAGAACCCAGGTAATTTTCGCATACACAACAAATTGAATCAAAAATCAAATACTATTTTTCAAATATTTTAATAAACTTTTATAATTACAAAAATACAAATATAATTTAGTAATAAAATAAAACATTGTTGAATTGGGTTTTTTGTGTGATATCACACCCGCAGTAAGGCTGCATAGCTTTCGCTCCGTCATTTTTATTATTCTTAATTGACGGCATTAATTTATAAATTAAAATTGAATATAAAGACTAAGCACCACTGAAAGGAATCTGATGATTGGTGTGGCAGCCATGAAATTGCAATAATTCCAGCCAATGGTGGTAGCCCACTCAAGTGGTTGTTGAAAATTCAAACATTCATAAAACATTGTTGGTTTATTTGAATTGTTCGAATTTCGGTCTAAAATAAATGAAAATACTAATGGCCACGGTCTAGTAACACTGTTCATATCAGTTAACATTGGAGATCAACATCTGTAGAGAAGAAAGTTGTAGGGCCGAGACCGCAAGTCGTTTCAGTAAACCGAGGCGAGCGAGACGAGCGGCGACGAGACTAGCTCCTAAACATCCGGGACATGACCATAGCTCCCACAAATACAGACGTTTGATGGATTCTTCCTTATACATTGCATAAAAGATTTGCTTTACTTTCGGAAGTATTTCAAAAAAAATCCTTCAAATGGTTCCTAACAACAAAGCTAATGAAATGCACTTAATTTTTGATAGGTATTGGTCACCTTCTATAAAAGACTATGAAAGATCTCATCGAGGCAGTTCCTCTGATTATCATATGAATGTGATCTCTAGACCAGAGCAAACAAGACCAGTTGATTTTGTAAGGGAATTGAGAAAAAGTTATTTCAAAGAAGCTCTAGTTAATTTTTTGATTTTAAACTGGCAACAGCAGGAAATTCTACCATTTTTAAAAATTAAAAAAGTGGTACTAAACTTTGATAAATCTTATCAGTATGAGGTTTGAGATGACCACGTTTTTTGTTCCATCAACGATAAGTATTCACTTGATGCTCACGAAGAAGCGGATACAAAAATTGTATATCACGCGTGCTGTATTGAAAACAAAGCAAATATTATGATAAAATGCTCTGACACCGACATTTTAATTATAATGTTATGTAACATGAATTATGTTAAAAATGGTAACACCATTTGGATACAAACGGGAGTGTGGAATAAACAGCGAGTCATTAAGGTGTCAGCACTGTATAAAGAGCTTAGTAGTTTATTTTGTAAGTCCTTAGCAGAATTCCATGCGTTTACGGGAAGCGATTTCAATCCAGCATTGTTTCGCAAAGGAAAACAGCGTCCTCTGCAAATATTACGAATCAATGAAGACTATAAGAAAGGATTTGATGATATAGGATACGAAAATTGCGATAAGGATAATGTGTTTCCCATACTTGAGAAATTTGTTTGTAGTTTATATAGTTTTAAATTTCTCGATTCTGAAAACAAATCTCGATTTAAATTATTTTTAAAAACATACAAAGTTAAAAACTTGGATGAACCGTTTCAAAAAAAGAAATTGCATAATTTTGATGCGTCGTCCTTACCTCCTTGCCAGACCGAATTGAACAAGCATCTATTGAGAACGATGTACATTTCTTCCGGTTGGAGAAATGCACATAAGAAAAATCCGACGTCCTTGAATCCAGAAGATTGCGGATGGGTAATATGTGAAGGAAAATATCAGTTCAGATGGTTTGATGGACTACAGTTTCCCAGCATCGAACAAGACGTGATTGAAGAAGAATTAATTGAAGGTATAAATACTTTAGCATATAACATACAAATACCTTATTTATTTTTTTCATATATTTATTTATAAAAAATTCAGGCGAAGGTGAAGAAATCGATTTCGAGGAAGATTCTGATTGGGTTAGTGAAGACCTAGAGTATGATGAGTCATCAGGTTCCGATACTAAAGCTGATTAGAAAATATTACTTATAGTTGGTTAAATACGATAAATAAATAACAACACTTTTGTGAATAATAAATCTATTTATAATTAAATTTTGTACATCTAATTTTTCGGAAAAATTTACCATTCAAAAGATGCAACGTCTATGCGAAAAAACTTTTATTTTCGACATTTAACGCTATTTAAACAGTAATATATTGCGACTGATGATTCTTATGGAAAGAACCGTCATAATATTTTTGTACTGAATATTACGATGTATGAATTGAGCGTAAGTTTTTTTTGTAAATCTTTGAAATTTCAGAGTAAAGAAGGAAAAAAAACAGAAATTTAGACCTTTTTGAAACTTTTAAATTAATTATATCTTTAAAATGTTTGTTTTTAGGAAAAAAAATAATAATGTTGTCTGGTAGGGGGTCAGTCAATGTCTTCGGAAATATAAACCGTTTAGGAGTTGTACGTGAAAATATAGCTTTTTCGACATTTTAGATTTTTTTAAATGTCAATATCTTCTTAACGGTAAGTCCTGTGAGGGGGGCCCCACCCCATTAAGCCTCTGAAAAGTCAAAGTTGTCAAATTTTGGTGAACAAAACTTATAAGGTACATGGATACCGATAACGCAAATGTGTTGTGTCCATTGTCAATAAACGTGAAACAAAATGGCAGACGGTTTGGGAGAGGCTAAGTTGCCGGCAGACGTCGTTAAAGTTGTCAAATTTTGGTAAAAAAAAAATCATAAGGTACATGGATACCGATTTTTTTAATTTTAATACTTATGTAGTAGGCAAAATCCAAAATGGCCGACACCGCGGCGGACGTGTTTGAAAAGTGCACTGTTAAACCAGAAAAATTGCATTATTTCTGCCCCAAAAAATCCAAACGAATATTTTGAAATGCAATTATCTTTATTTTAGCATGAACAATATAGTAGCAAAAGTTCATTGCCAAATCGCACAACCGCCAATAGTTATTCAAGGTTGAATGTCAAAAATATCTCTTACTCCGAAAGGGTAAGTGCTATCGAAAATTATTTCATGCAAAACTTGTTTTTTGAAATGTCGATATCTTCTTAACGGTGAGTCGTAGGAAAAAAATTGTATGAATATAAGAAATACTTTTCGATAGCATTTACCATTCCGGAGTTATAAGCGAAAAACTGATATTTTTGTCATTTAACCTTGAATGGCGGCGTTAGCGGCAGAGGTGCGAGGTGGCAAATTGAAAATTCGGAATGAGCACCCCAAAATCTATAAAAATGAAAAGCTTTCAAAACAACTCCAAAACATTCCAGGCAAACCCCTTTTTTTCGACCAAATGACTGGACTAAAAATGGCAGACGAAAAAGTAGAGGCTAACACCGCGGCAGACGTGTTTGAAAAGTGCACTGTTAAACCAGAAAAATTGCATTATTTCTGCCCCAAAAAATCCAAACGAATATTTTGAAATGAAATTATCTTTATTTTAGCATGAACAATATAGTAGTTAAAGTTCATTGCCCAATCGCACAACCGCCAATAGTTATTCAAGGTTGAATGTCAAAAATATCGGGTTTTCACTTATAACTCCGAAACGGTAAGTGCTATCGAAAATCATTTCATACAAAACTTATAGACCATGCTGTCCACCAAAAAAATTAGTTATGACCATTTTTTTCCTACGACTTACCGTTAAGAAGGTATTGACATTTAAAAAAATCTAAAATGTCGAAAAAGCTATATTTTCACGTATAACTCCTAACCGGTTTATATTTCCGAAGACATATGAATACAAAGTTTGTACATTGACTGACCCCCTACCAGACAACATTACTATTTTTTTTTTCTTAAAAACAAACATTTTAGAGATATGTATAATTAATTTCAAAGTTTCAAAAAGGTATAAATTCCTGTTTTTTTCCTTTTTAATCTGAAATGGAAAAAACGAATTCAAAATACATTTTCATATCATGTTGGTTCCTTATCTAATCTACTATTAATTGAACTCCGAAAAAGTGGTCCAAGACTGATTATTCAAATAAAATAAAATGAAATTTTCTCCTTCTTTTTCCTTACTACTGCGTTGTTGAAGAACCCAGGTAATTTTCGCATACACAACAAATTGAATCAAAAATCAAATACTATTTTTCAAATATTTTAATAAACTTTTATAATTACAAAAATACAAACATAATTTAGTAATAAAATAAAACATTGTTGAATTGGGTTTTTTGTGTGATATCACACTCGCAGTAAGGCTGCATAGCTTTCGCTCCGTCATTTTTATTATTCTTAATTGACGGCATTAATTTATAAATTAAAATTGAATATAAAGACTAAGCACCACTGAAAGGAATCTGATGACGAGGCCGAGACGATACGAGACGAAACTGACTTTTATCCAACCGAGACGAGACCGAGACGAGACTGTACATTTGGACCGAAATTGACAGAAAGTCTAATAAATTAAAAAATCCAATTTCTGTTAAATATTTATTTTCCTCTGCACATTTTCAAACTAAACTGTCTGATTTGGTTTCTTGTGTCTGTTTTTTCGTAATGGGGGGTGAATTTAGGGTTAACTACAGCAACATTCGGGGACTTAGGCAGAATTTTTGTGCTGCATATGTCCATACTGTGAAAAACAGGCCAGCTGTTTTGGCACTTAGTGAAACGCAGGTAGGGGAAAATACCGATCACTCGGAATTCAGCCTACATGGTTATAGCTTAGTGCCTTTATTTTTTTCCCATCATGGTCTCGCCGTGTATGTTCGAAGCGATGTTGCTTATCAGCTTCAACCACAATATGGTTCTTGTTTGAATACAAACTTTAATTTCATGTGGTTTAAATTCACCATCCATAAGCGCATCATCCATACTTGTTTTGTTTATCGTAGTCCTAGTTTGGATGGTAATTCGACTTCCAATGAACTCGATGCACTATCTGACTCCATCCAGAGAATTATTTCCCATTTTTCGCACAGTGAAATCGTTGTTACGGGCGATTTCAATGTACATAATTCTTCGGGGCTACGCTATTCTGGTCAGACAACACCCGAAGGAAGGTACGCCGAGATTTTTGCTGAGTTAAACAACTTAACTCAGCTTGTTGACGAGCCTACTCGGATTCCTGACGTTGCAGGTCAATCCGCTAACACTCTAGACTTGTTCCTTACCTCTGACCCCGATAAATACACTATTAGTATATTATCGCCTCTAGGCACATCAGACCATTGTGTCATATCTGTATCAATTTAATTCATTGTGGAATGAGAAATTTTATCCCGAATAGGGTAAAATCTATCAAACCCAAAGAAAACTCATGGTTTGATTCGAGCTGTAAAGAGGTTATCAGGATCAGAGAAGTAAGCTTCCGTTGTTATAAAGCCAACCCTACTGAGGAAAACCGGAAAAAGTTTCAACAAGCTAGAAAGACCTGTAGCGTTCATATTCGAAGAACCAAATTTTTACATGATCAAAAGTTACGGCAAAAAATACTACAATGTCCCAAAGGTAGTAAAAATTTTTGGTCATTTGTAAAAAAACATACGAAACACCACCTCGTCCTCGGTTCCAACGCTCGTCTTCAATGATACTCCTTTTGTCAGCTCACTAGATAAAGCCAATTTGCTTGCAGCACAGTTTGCTGTTAATTCGACGCTACCAGAAAGTGTTTTGACTCCTCCTGCACTCGAGAGCGTAAATGGTTTTATGGGACAAATCTTCTTTCGCACTCGTGCAGTTGCTAGAATTTTAAAAGATCTCGACGTTCACAAATCTGCTGGCCCGGATAGTATCCCTCCCATTGTTCTGAAGAGGTGTTCTTCAACGCTGGCAAAACCACTGCGTAAGCTTTTCCATCTGTCCTACTCAACTGGTCTCTTTCCGAGTGGATGGAAAACAGCATTTGTCCAGCCTGTCCCTAAAAAAGGCGTGTCTTCTTCCCCCTCCAACTATCGACCAATTGCCCTAACGTCCCTTCTTTCCAATGTCATGGAAACGCTGATTAATTTTAAGCTTAGGAAATATCTCGAAGAACGAAAGGTTCTTAACGACCGGCAGTACGGCTTTCGTAGCAATAGGTCCACTGGTGATCTGATGGTATATCTCACCGAACAGTGGCACAAATCTTTACATCGTTTTGGAGAAAGTAAGATTATTGCGCTCGATATTTCAAAAGCATTTGATAGAGTTTGGCATCAAGCTCTCTTATCAAAAATGCGTGCATTTGGTATCGATGAATCTCTTCTTCGTTGGATTAGAAATTACCTTTCGGACCACTCAATACAAGTTGTATTGGACGGTTTCAAATCTGAAATCCACAAAATAAATGCTGGTGTGCCCCAGGGCTCCGTTTTGTCTCCGACCCTCTTCTTAACATTCATAAAAGATCTCTTATCTGAAACTTCTAATCTGTTTTGCTGACGACAGTACCCTCAGCTTTTCATATTCGTTTCTTGATTCACATCCATGTCCTTCGGATGTGGAACTTGAACAGCAGCGTATGATAAGCTCATTAAATTCTGATCTTGACAGTATTGTCCACTGGGGAATAAAAAACCGTGTAGAATTTAATGCTTCTAAAACTCAATGCTGTCTCCTGTCGTTAAAGCGGAACCCACCCCCAATGCTGCTATTCATGAGCGGCACTTGCATAGAGGAAACTGAACAGCTTTCAGTCCTCGGTATGTGTGTCACAGACCACCTTTTGTGGAATGACCACATATTTGACATCGCCAAAAATGCTGCTAGGTGTTTAGGTTTTCTCCGTCGATGCAAGAAATTTTTCTCCCCCTCCGATCTGGCTGTGATCTACAAAGCCTTTATTCGTCCAAAACTTGAGTGCAACTCCCATATTTGGGCAGGTGCTCCAATAACCCACTTGAGTCTATTGGATAGAATTCAAAAGAGAGCTCTTAAAATGATAGGTGAAAGAACTATAACGGAAACGTTTACATCTCTGGAGCACCGTCGAAATGTTTCATGCCTTTCGTTATTTTACCGTTATTTTAACAAACATTGCTCTAGCGAAATAGCCAGTTGCATTCCTCCCCTTAAACAATTCAACCGTAATACTCGCGCTTCTAGGAATGCCCATCAGTTTACCCTTGAGCCCAACTTCGGACGTACAGTTAAGTACAGAGATTCACTGTTTGGTGCGGATTTTGGTCCAGAGGCATAACTGGGCCATTTTTCTTCGACTGAGCAAGGAGTGGCCGTTACAGTCAATGGCGATCGTTATCGGGCCATGTTGAACGACAGGATGGCGCTGCGTGCCACACAGCCGAAGCTTCACTCGATGTTGATGATGCATTTTCAAAAAAAAAAAAAAAAATTATGCGGACCCTTTATAATCGAAAATATTTCGTTCCGATAATCAACGAGACTTAATTATACGAGACCGAGACGAGACTGAAAATGTTCGATTTGAATGAATCCGAGACGAGACTTACAACATTCTCGCAGAGTCTCGTCTTGTAGCCAGCCCTAGTAATGGCGAATTCTGTTTTGCTTTGATTATGATAATTGTTTGCTTTGCTGAAACCGAGGAAGAAGATTACAAGCCAATTGAAGAGATTAGCCAAAAAAATTGCCCCAAAAGAATAATATGCTATTTGAATTCCACTGAGGAGTTTTTTGTGTAACTTTAGAATAAGAAAAATAAAATAAAAAAAGTTTGTAAAGAAGAAAAAAGAAAAGAATAAAGTGAAGTGAAATTTCCATGAACAGGTAATTTTTTTATTTAATGGATAGAAAGGTTTTGCTTTATGAAGTTACATTTCTTTACTGGCTGAAGGCAAAGGTGTATATTTAACTAATGTCGTTTTCGATTCGATTTTGGAACAGTACCTTCTACCCCTTTTTGATTCGAATCTTTAGAAACTTTTGATGCTACTTTTCAAAGTGAAGAGCGAAAAGCTTTTGAAGTTGATACCTTTTTTGAATCAGCACTTCATACTCTCAAAAGAGGCGGCATATTTCAAGAGTGATTTTGTTTAAAAAGCCTTTTATGTAAAAACTTTTGATGCTGGCTTTGAAAAGAAGGTATCAACCGCGCCAATATCTGCAGACTCAGGTCCAAGGATTACAACCTGTACAACAAAAAAGGGCCCTCAGAAGGTAATTATCGTACATGTATAGTTCTAAAATAAATTATAAATCTTTTCCTCCTATCTCCTCATTGTAGCACAGACATGACAACGGTGAAGTTCGAAAGAAAAGGGGCACCGCCCCTGATCTTAGCCTCTGTATATATGCCAGGTGATGCACCGGGACTGCCTCCATCAACAGCATTTGATGGCTTAGTAGCAGTATCTGGTAAGAACAGTTGGGACCTACTGGCAGGCTGCGACTCCCATGCTCATCATTTGCAATGGGGCAGCACTGACACAAATACAAGAGGTGAGTTGCTTTTTGAATTTATTCATTAGAACAATATTGTGATACTAAATAGAGGTAATGAACCAACTTACATTACGAGAAATAGAAGAGAAGTGCTTGATATCACGCTTTCCACGAACTCTGATTCTATTCGAATTAGTGACTGGAAAGTATCAAAGAAAGTTACATACTCTGACCATAGAATGATAACATTCGAAATAGAACATGACATAGGAACCCCTCAGCCCTTAAGGAACCCTAGGAAAGCAAACTGGGGAGCTCTTAATACGTTAATGGCGTCATCCTGGGGCAATAATGTGGGTCAACCTTTATTGAACTGTTCAGAGATTGAAAAACACGTTATTAAATTAACAACATCTATTCATTACTCATACGATAGCTCTTGCCTCATAACCAAAGGAAAAAGTAAACTCGACCCCATCTGGTGGTCAAACGAGCTTGCTGTCCTTAGGAAATACTCAAGGAGGCTTTGCAACAGAGCGAAACACAGTAATATCAATGCTGACTGGGATCTTTACAAGATCAGCAAAAACGAGTATAAGAACCGAACAACCTATGCCAAAAGAGCAGCCTGCCGAAAATTTTGTACAGACATTGAGTTAACAAATGATGCTGCTAGGTTCAAGAAAGTCATGTCAAAGGTCTACACTCCCCCGGGCTTCCTAAAAAGATCGGATAAGACCTGGATAGACTCCTGCTCTGAGACCTTGGAGGCACTTATGAGCACTCACTTCCCAGGGTGTGTCAATGACATACCTCTTGGGGACAGAGGCCATCAAATAGGTGTAAGCTCTCAAATAGGTAATGAAATAGTAAATAGTAGGAAAGTGGCTTGGGCTATTTACTCTTTCTCAGCCTACAAGTCCGCAAGGCCCGATGGTATAATTCCAATTAGGCTCCAAAGCTCTAAGGACACAATTGTTCCAATCCTTGTGGATATATTTAGGGGATGTTTAAATACTACCTATATTCCATTAGGATGGAGAGAGGTCAATGTCATCTTCATTCCAAAAGCTGGCACACTGAACCGAAGGACTTTAAACCAATTAGTTTATATTAATTTCTTCTCAAGACATTATAAAGACTAATTGAGACCCATATTCGCCTCAAAATAAGTGATGATGTTCTCTCACAAGCCCAGCATGCGTATGTCTGTCTCTGTTGAGACAGATCTTCATGAGGTGGTCGGCACAATTGAAAGATCAATTCATTAGAAAGAATTCACTCTAGGAGCTTTCCTAGACATAGAAGGGGCCTTCAATAATGTCGCAAGTAAATCAATTTGGCAAGCCCTAGACTCGACGGATCGGATCGGTGCTATGCTTCAAACTAGACTTGTAAATGCTGTTTTAGGCAACAGCAAGCTAAAAGTCAGAACATGTAGGGGTACACCACAGGAAGGGGTATTATCACCGCTACTTTGACTTCTGGTTTTTAATCAGGGTTTGGTCGATCTAAACCAAAGTGGAGTCAAAGTCGTGGCTTACGCAGACGACATCGTTATAATGACCTCTGGAAAATTTGTTTCCTCACTCCGTGATCTCTTGCAGCCCAGTAAGCTCAGTAATTGGGCCAATAGGTGTGGACTTAATGTCAACCCACTTAAAACTGAACTAGTTTTGTTTACGAGAAAACATAACATTCCAAATATTAACCCTCCCACTATAATTGGGATACCGCTCCATATCACGGGTACGGCAAAATATCTTGGACTTATAATTGACCGTAAACCAAACTGGAAAGAAAATGTTAAAGAACGGGAGAAAAAGGTGTCGATAGCATTCTATACTTGCAGTAGAATTTTTGGTAGGAGATGGGGGCCTAGCCCTAAAACCATCCACTGGATGTACACAGCCATCATACAGCCAATATTAACATATGCATGTTTGGTCTGGTGGCCAGCACTTGACAAAGCTACCAATCTCAATACCATGACAAAAATACAAAGACTAGCGTGTATAGGTACAACAAATGCCATGAGAACTACACCAACCGCAGCCCTGGAAACTTTCATTTCACTTGCCTTGCCCCACTTGATCTCTTTACAAAAGAGCTGGCGGCCAATAGCGCTCTTCTATTAAAACAGTGCAAATATTGGAAAAGGGGCCATTATGGTCATAAGACGATAATTAACTTCACTGACATTAATATTCAAACTGATTACATCTTACTGCATATTGATTTCAACCCAGTTGTACTTGCAGACTTTCCATCAAGAGAAGTCTGGAAGGAAAACCGGGTCACTAACGGAGATCATGTCTCGGTATTCACTGACGGGTCCAAATCAGACGACGGGGTAGGGTCTGGTATCTTTTCAGAAAACCCACCTATAAACAAGTCGATAAAACTACCGAACTTCTGAAGCGTCTTTCAAGCAGAGGTCCTTGCAGTTTGTGAAGCTGCAAAGCATCTTTCCACGCTTGAATTGACGGGTAAGAACATTGATTTCTTCATAGATAGTCAGGCTGTAATCAAAGCCATATCATCAATTGTCACTAAATCCAAACTGATTGATTGCTGTCGCAGCGAACTAAAGTCGTTGGGCGCAGCAAACACAGTTACCCTTCGTTGGGTCCAAGGACATCGTGACATTTTTGGTAATGAAAGGGCAGACGAACTGGCCAAAAACGGGCCAACACTTGAACCGAGCCAAGTCATTTCCTGGGTACTTATGCCTCTAGAACAAGAAAAATGTAGAATTCACCATAGTTTCTTAAAAGCCACAAACGATCGGTGGTCAACACTTGAGTCCTGTCGAGTTTTAAGGACTTTGTGGCCGTTACTCTCTAAGAACAAAACAGACTATTTACTTAAGCTAAGCAGGCCCCAATTATGCCTTTTAGTTGGTATACTCACGGGTCACAACTCCATGGAAACCCACTTGAGCAGAATGGGCATCTGACCTATGTAGAGGTTGTCAAGACGAAGAGGCGGTGGAGGGCTCATATCACTTCCTTTGTGAATGCCCCAGCCTAGCTAAAATAAGAAGAGCAACTCTCGGCAAATACTTCTTCGACGAATTGGATAGCGTCTCTATTTTGCAACCTGCAAACATCATGAAATTCATCCAGAGTTCAGGATGGTTCAGGGAGGCCCTCCTACCATAACCCCTCCCTGATACCCACCAACCTCTCCTCACCCATCCTTTCTCCTACCCAAGTCAACTTCCGGGGAGTACAATGGATCCACTGACATCCGAGTGAGATGTTTCGGCTTGCCGGTTCATCACCCCTTCTAACCTAACCTAACCTAACGTTTTTTTGGATAACCCGTTAAAAAGATAAACTCCAATCCATTTTCAGATTTTACTTTTCAACGTGAAAATCGATTCTCCGAATCGAATTCTTCGTCTTCCGAAAACATTTTATACGTTTTTATTTACTTTAAAAAACAATTACAACTCATGAATCATACCTGCGACCTGCATCGTGTCTGATCGGGAAACTATTGATTGCTCAGAACTTGGTCTGGGCCAGTAGCGCAACAATCAGTCACGATTAAGTGCTTGTTTTACCTCCTCGTGGTGGTCCCCGGGCAACTATTTGTGTATCCCAATATACATAAATAGGCCAAAATTACAAGTGCGAAAAGGCCTAGCTTTCTAGGATAGGTTACGGAGGTTAGCATTCTCCGTAACTGAAACCAACCCGCTACCGAAACCAACACTACGCCTCGGACAATGAATGATAACTCGTTGACGACTTTTGGCTATTGTACCCGGGCAAAGATTGGTTTCTGGAATGTGAAGACGCTTCTTGACAATGGAAAAGAAGGTCCTCAGAATGCCAGATTCCTGCAGCTAGAGAAGGAATTCATGCGGTATAGGATGGACATCTTAGGGATAAGTGAAGTTAGATGGCTGGGCTCGGGGAAGTTTAAGTCACCAACCCGTAACACTGTACTATTCTATTTCGGAAAAACACCTGGAAGCGCTCGGGAATCTGGCGTTGGATTACTGCTTTCCAAAACAGCTCTCAAAAGCTTAATTTCCTGGGAGCCTTTAGGTTACAGTACCCTGAAAGCCAGGTTCCGGACTAGAGTAAGTCACGTCACCATCATACAGTGTTACGCCCCAACTTTGCTCTCTTCTGACGAGGAGAAGGAGGCCTTTTATAACCGGCTGAGTGCTGCATAAGATAGCGTTCCACCAGGTGATATAACTATGGTGATGGGAGACTTAAATGCCAAGGTTGGCAATGACAACACTGGGCTAAGGCATGTCATGGGAAAACATGGTGTTGGTAACCGAAACGACAATGGCGAACGATTTGTCGATTTCTGCAACGCCAACGGCCTTGTTATTGGAGGGACCATGTTCGAGCATAAGACGTGCCACAAAGTCAGTTGGGTGTCGACTGATAGACAAGCAACTTCCAACCAAATTGACCACTTCGCGATCAGCCGGCGTTTTAGAAGCAGTCTCCAGGACGTCCGTAACAGAAGAGGTGCTGACATGGGAATGGCCCGGGACCACCATCTGATGGTTGCTACCGTAAGATTGCGTACAGCTGCAGTTCGGAGATCCCAAGGAAACACTCGAATGCCCAAGTTTAATACAGATAGACTAAAGGATCCCGCAGTGCGCCAACAACTAGGGGACCACCTTTCACAAGGATTGAACGCAATCAGCAGCACGGAAACCAAATCCATGGAAAATCATTGGTGTGCTGTGAAAAATGTGTTCATATCCGGTGCTGAAAATATAGTCGGCCGGGCGCAAGGGAGAAATAGTGCTTGGCTTTCCGACGAAACTTGGGCAAGGATCGAAGAAAGGAAACACCTTAAAGCTCGCATCGCAGCTACCCCAGCAGCAGGGAGAAACGAACTTGAGTCTACGTACCGCATGAAGATGAGGGAAGTTCACCGTAGTGTGCGACGTGACAAGCGTAACTACATCAACGCATTGGCTACAGAAGCAGAAGAAGCCGCTAGCAGGTGTGATAGTAGGACCGTCTACAGAATTACCAAAGAGCTCACTGGTGTCCAGAGCTCTAAACAACACCTGGTTAAAGACACAAACGGATCCCTGCTAATTTCGGATGAGGACCAGCTCATAAGGTGGAGGTTTTAAACCGCGTTTTTGCCAGTGAAGTGAACCCTATTCCCACTGAGCTACCCGAAGTAACAATTTCCCGAATACGCACCGTACCCCCCAGTAACAAAGAAATTATCACCGCCATCAAAGCACTGAAGAACAACAAAGCGGTTGAACTTGACGGTATTCCTGCAGAGCTCTTAGGAGCAGCCCCAACGACATCGAGCGAGCTACTGCACCCACTTATTAAGAGAGCTTGGGAAACAGAGAGGTTTCCTGAAGAGTGGAAAAAAGGAATGATTATCAAGCTCCCAAAGAAAGGAGATCTCACACAGTGCGAAAACTGGAGAGGAATATGCGTTCTGCCTGCAGTAGCCAAGATATAAGCAAGGATAGTATTGGACCGAATTAAAGACCACCTCGAAGACACACTCGACGCCGAACAAGCAGGTTTCCGCACTGGATCTTCCTGTGTGGATCACATCAACATCTTGCGGATCATCATCGAACAGTGCGTTGAATATCGATCACCACTTCACCTGCTGTTCATCGATTTTGAAAAGGCGTTCGACAGTGTCAATAGAGAATTTATTTGGCTTGCTTTGCGCAGGAGGGGCATCCCAGATAAATTGATTGCTATTATCAAGGCTAGATATGATGGATCCAAGTGTCACGTTTTGCACAAAGGTAGGCTGTCAGAGGAGTTTGAAATCCAAAGTGGAGTTAGGCAAGGCTGTATACTGTCACCAATACTGTTCCTGTTGGTGATAAGTGACGTACTGCACGCAGCTTTGTCAAATGGAAATGGAGGAATTCAGTGGACTCTGCAATCTCACCTCAAACATCTGGACTACGCGGACGACGTATGCTTACTCACTCATAGGATCATGGATCTCCATCAAATGACAACAAGGGTGGAGAGAGAAGCAGAAATCGTAGGGCTTAAGATCAACTCGGCAAAAACTAAAAGGATCAGCCTTGGAACTTCCTTATCAATCCAAGTAAATATTTCTGGACAACCGGTAGAGATGGTAGAGGATTTCCAATATCTTGGGAGTATTGTCTCTACGGGTGGCGGAACTGAACTGGACGTAAACAGCCGAATCAGAAAATCAAAGGCTGCGTTCGGAATGCTGTCCAAAATATGGAGAAACAACTCTTTTAGCTTAAAGACCAAGCTACGACTGTTCCACTCCAATGTTGACTCCGTTCTGCTTTACGGCTGCAGCACTTGGAAAGTCACTGACACTGTCACTAGAAAGCTGCAAACCTTCGTTAATAGATGTCTACGAAACATCTTGAGGATTTTCTGGCCCAACCGTATCTCCAATGCCGAACTTCATGCGAGAACGGGTCAGGAGCCCATAGACTCTATTATACGAAGAAGAAAGTGGCAGTGGATTGGCCATACGCTTCGAAAAGGCGATTGGTGCATTGCATCTCAAGCAATGCAGTGGAACCCGCTCACACAGGAGGGAAGACAAGTGGGCCGGCCTAGAAGTACATGGCGAAGAACGGTCGAACAGGAATCGGCACGACTGGGAAAAGTTGGAGAGAGCTGAAATATATTTCAAGAAATCGTACACGATAGCGCGTAGGTGTAGTGGAGGCCCTATGTCCCGTAAGAGAAACATCACGGACGTAATAGGTCCGAGGACCTAAGTAAGTAAGTAAGTAATCATACAAAAAAACGCAATTCACTTTTCCAATTAAAATGGGTAAGACATTTTTTTTCGAGGAAAATGACAGATGTCGTTTGGATTTAGCAAATTGCTAAAAGTTAAAGTATCCATTTTGTGATTTTAACTTTAGTAAATTGTTTAAGGATAGAAAGATGTTAAAATCATTTAAAATAAGCAATATCTCCTTTTTTAACTTATAAACTTACTTACTAAAATGGCTTTAACAATTTACTAAATCATTTAAAATTTTGCGTCAATACTGGTAGAATAAATTGTGTATTACATCAAGCCGTTACAAGGGAAAAAGCCTTGCTAGCTGTACTTGGGTCACGCCACTGCGAAATCATATCCAGTGTTTCAACAATCTTGACGAGGTCTAAGGAAAATTGGAGTACACTTTCGTGCCGGTCTACCCACCTAGTCTCACAAAGAGATGTGAGTGCACACCCAAGGGTGCTCATGAGGACAGTTTTTCGTTTTTGATGCGATTTGAAGAAGAAAATTACCTCGTTCATGATTGCCACAGCGCAGGGTCTCGAATGGAAAGTACTGTAACAATTATTGGTCACATCTAAGGGCTCTGTGCTTCTACCCGAGCGTCAAACTTGTCGAGTTGTAGAAGCTGAGTAAAGTCAATGAGTCTCGAGATTAACTCTCCAGATGAGTCCTGAAACCAAAGGGCGCTTCAATTTCCTCGTACCCTTCCTCTCCTTTTCTACCCCTCCCTCCCCTCCCTCGACGGTACGGCGTTGACGCTGTCCGGCGCTACTACCCCTCCTCTCCTAAGGCTTCCACAACGGTACGGCGATGACGCTGTTCGGCTTTCCCTCACCCGATATCATCCTTCCTTCGACAGTACGGCGATGAAGCTGTCTGTCGTTCTCTCCCACTGACGGTACGGCGAAAAAGCTGTCCGGAATCCTGCAACCATTCCTTCCTCTTCAGTATGGCGATGACGCTGTCTGAAATCCTTCCCCCTTCTATATCCTACCCTACCCCTAAAAATACTAGCTCAGTCGTTAACGGAGTACCCGGATACCTGGCGACCTCCGGATTAAACTAGCCTTATCTGTATATGCGAATCTCTGTACAGATGGACCACCCTTTCTTCGCCTCTCGTGGGAACAAAATGAACAAAAACAAACAAAAAAACAAAAGGTTAGATAGTTGTGAGACCGGTTCGTCTTCTAAACCGGGCGGCAGCACGGCGCCAGCGCTGTTTGCCGTTTCTCCTGTGTTGTGTATCAGTGGGGAGGTTGCGGCTAATCGTGATCCCTCATCTGATGCACCTCGCAGCGAGGGAAGTGAAAAGGTAGCTGTACCTAAGTCCAGTAGTAGTGGGGTTGTGAATAATGGTCCCGCTACTACCATTGCGAGTGAACCTCGGCAACTGTCCCAAAAGGGAATCCAACCAAGTGCTGCTGTGGTTGTGAAGCATGGCCCTTCCAGTGCTAGGGGGGATTCTCTTCCGGGTACGGCAAAACGAAAAACACGGTACAGACCATCTAAAAGTCGGTATAAAGATAAACGTAATGCTTCGAGGATACTGAAGAGCTCTGATGAGCCCGGAGGTACGTCGCAGCATGACGTTAGAATTGAGTGGGCAAAGCGCATTCTTGCTAATGCACAGACCAGCGGCGACTCTACGTCAAAGCGAGAAAGGTCTATGGAGGGTGCCACACCGGTACCCAAACAGCCCAGAGTGCATAATACAGGCACTCCCCTCAATCCAAATAGCGGACCCGCTAAACCCGCTAATTCTTATAGGAACATTTTGAAGGGTAAAATCGTGATTGCGGTTATCGACCGGAGCGATATAGATGGCACGATTTCTTCTGATCGGTGGCAGGTGTCAAAATTGAAGCTCTCGGCTGGCTTCTTAAGTGTTATGAAGGAGAACCCGGGACCACCTCCGATCACAAGCGATGGCGGTTGGCATCAAGGACATGTCAAACTCATCGTTTGTGACGATCAGAGATCTTGTGATCTGTACAAGCTTGCTGTTAGTAGGCTAGGTGAAATCTGGCCAGGTGCGAAACTCGAGGTTGTTGCTAAGGAGGACATCCCATGCAGACCAAGAGCTCGCACTTGGATTCCAGCTGAACCTTCCTGCATGGATGATATTCTCCAGGTAATCAAACTCAGCAATCCATCCCTGCCGACTCATAACTGGAAAGTCGCAAAGCTGGAGGAGGCAAGGGGTCTTTATAGGAGCGCGATCGTCGTGGTCAATAAGGAATCCCTTGCCTCCTTGGCGCAGACTCAAGGTGTGATTTGGTTTGGTTTTGAGACGATTACCTTACGAATATATAAAAAAGATGAGGTGGTCGCGGAATGCGAGCCTCCACACCCTCTTGAGGCTGAACCTGTGGTTGGGGACTAGGCTGCATCTATTACCTTCCCTAGTTTGGAGAAGGATGCATCCAGGACATCCTCTATTACAGCTCATTCCTCTACACACGTTGACAGTCAGACCGAAATGGAGACTGAAGACTACCTAAACATGGTTCTTCTGAGTGAGGATGAGCTCTTGGGCTCCTCTTCTGACTCGGAAGATGTTAATAAAACGGTGGTGGAGGCTGGTCTGCCTAAATGTAGCCAAAATGCTGCAGTTAGTCCAGATTAACCTCCAACACTCCATTAAGGCTTCGGCCTCTCTTCTTCTCCGTCTATCCAGGGGGAATGAAGATATCGTTCTGATCCAAGAACCATGGATTGTCAAATCCTTGGTTAAGGGACTCGGAACTCCTGGATACTACTTACTGTATGCGTCAGATAAAGGTGAACCTAGATCTTGCATACTCGTTAAAAGTAGCATTAATGTATATTTACTCTCTCATTTCAGCGACAGAGATATAACCGCAGCCAGGCTAAAAACAACAAACGGCATGTACTGGCTAGTGTCAGCTTATCTCGGCCATGACCACCTTGGCCCTCTTCCCAGTAATACACTGGAAAGTATAGTCACTAAAGCAGAACGGCAGAAAATCCGCCTAATAATTGGAAGTGAAGCTAACGCCCATCATACAGTATGGGGCAGCACTGACATCAATGATAGAGGTGAGTCTCTTTTCGATTATATCTTAAGTACTAACCTTATAGTAAGTAACGTTGGGAACGAACCCACATTTGTTACTAAAAACCGACATGAGGTACTAGACATAACTCTAGTCTCAGACACTATTCATCAATCTATTATGAAATGGAAAGTTTCAAAAGAACATTCGTTCTCCGATCACAGATACATTCAGTTTAGTCTGAATGTTGAAGTTCCCACTACCCGAACAGAATTTCGAACTTTCAGGAAAACTAATTGGTCCAAATACAGGAAAACACTTGATAGTTTAATTAAACCTGAACTTCTAAGTCCTCCCTCAGAGAACCTCCGAAGCATCAAGACTTAGAAAAATCCTCTCAACCAGTCCAGCAATGCCCAGCTGTTTGAAAAATGCTGACGGCTCTTGGACAAATACTTGCGAAGAATCACTGAATCTGCTTTTAGATACTCATTTTCCAGGGCTCCCAAACTTTAAACAGTACTGATCACATTAGATCTAACAATAATCTAACTTTTCCATAAGGTTTGATAACAAGGGAAAAATTGTTGTGGGCTATCAACAGCTTCAAACCTTACAAGTCTCCAGGAACAGACGGCATAATACCAGCCGAACTTCAAATGAGCTCATGTATAATGCTGCCAATTTTAGAAATAATCTTTAATAGCTGCTTGAACTTGACTCATATTCCTAGTTCATGGAGAGAAGTAAAAGTTGTTTTTATTCCCAAAGCAGGTAAATGCTCCCATGTTAATCCGAAAGATCTCAGACCTATTAGTCTATCATCATTCCTTCTCAAAACTTTTGAATGACTGATTGATATTTACTTACGTACCAGTATTGATACGAGACTCTTGTCTCAGTCTCAACACGCGTACTGCAAAGGGAAATCGGTGGAAACGGCACTACATACTTTGGTACGCACCATCGAATATTCCCTCTACCATAAAGAATATACAATGGTTTCTTTCCTAGATATAGAAGGCGCTTTTAACAATGTCGACACATCTGCAATCGCATCTGCACTGTCATGTCTGAAGGTAGACAGTTCGCTTAGTGAACTTATCAATCAAATGCTGACAAGCAGGATTATCAATTCAAAACTGGGCAATTTCTCTGCAAAAAGATCAGTCAGTAGAGGTACGCCACAAGACGGTGTTCTATCTCCCCTTCTCTGGAACCTTGTAGTAAACGAACTGCTTACAAGCCTGGAAGCGCAGGGCTACAGAGTGATTGCCTATGCGGACGATGTTGCTATCGCCGTATCAGGTAAGTATCCTATTGTCTTAAAGGATCTCTTACAAAATGCCTTAAACAAGCTAATAGACTGGGCAGAACGGTGTGGACTGGGTGTCAACCCCCACAAAACTGTTCTTGTCCTCTTCTCCAGGAAATATAAAATTCCACACATAGATCCTCCCACCATTAAAGGAATTCCACTAACATTATCCGACAAAGCTAAATACCTGGGTCTTATTTTAGATAAGAAGTTAAGTTGGAAACCTTATATAGAAGAAAGAGTCCGGAAGGCCACAGAAGCACTCTTTTCTTGTAAGAAAGCCATTGGAAGTAAATGGACTCCAACCCCGTATTACTCACTGGCTAAACATCTCGGTAATAAGACCGATTCTAAAATATGGGGTGGCAGTATGGTGGACAGCTCTAGATATAGCGGTTAACCGCGATAAACTTAGTAAAGTCCAAAAATCAGCTTGCATGTGTATAAGTGGAGCACTTCGTTCTACTCCCTCCGCGGCACTGGACACTCTTCTTCATCTGACACCCCTCGATATATTTAGTAAACAAACGGCAGCGAGTTCAGCAATCCGTCTAAAAGCCTCTTCACAGTGGACCAATAATGAAATAGGCCACTCAGCTATTCTGAACTCATACAGATCACTTCCAAGTATAATTGACTACACCATCCCATAATTCCGTTTCGATAAAAATTTTCAAGTTGCCATACCCTCCCGATCCACATGGGAGGACGTGACATTCTTGCAAGACGACTCGATTCACTTTTATACGGACGGTTCAAAAACCGATGATGGGGTTGGTGGAGGCGTGTACTCAGAAAGATTAAATTTAAGTCTCGCATTTCGTCTTCCAGACCATTGTAGCGTGTTTCAGGCGGAACTTTTGGAGATAAAAGAAGTTTTATCTTGGCTTAAGGAAAACGTGATATTGACTTCTGATATCCGCATCTTCTCAGACAGCCAAGCTGCCATAAAATCTCTCGACTGTGTCTCTACAAACTCTAAAACAGCCCTAAACTGTCGATCATCTCTTATAGAGATTGCGCAGCAGTTCAATATTCTCCTTTGTTGGGTGCCGGGCCAAAGGGACATTCTGGGTAATTGTAAAGCTGATGAACTCGCCAAAGTTGGAACAAGACTACCTATTTTACCTGAAAAGGTAGACACCGGTATGCCTTTAGATACATGCAAATTTTTGCTGAAGCAAGATGCTTTAAGGAGAACAAACCTTAGGTGGAACAACGTAACCACTTGCCTGGCGACAAAACAGATCTGGCCTACGCTAGATGTGAGGCGCTCTAAGTGTTTGATATCTTTGAACAGATTGCATATCAGCTCCGTAATTGGTGTCATAACCGGGCACTGTCTTATAGGCAAGCACGCAAAGCGGCTTGGAGTTTTCGCAAACGATTTTTGTAGGAGCTGTATGGATGAAGAGGAGGAAGAATCTGTTTCTCATCTTCTCTGCACATGCCCTGCCCTATCTAAAAGACGTAGGCTCCATCTCGGAGACTTCTTCTTCAATGATCCTAGTGATCTGACAAACATAGACATAAGTAGTCTCGCACGCTTCATTAGAAGCTCCAACTAGTTTTAACGAGCGGGGAGAAAATCTCTCTAGATTCACGTGGTATCACAACGGACCAACTTATGGTCTAAGTGTGTCAGTCCCTTGCTGGCAGCCACTTCAACCTTACCTAACCTAAGGGCTCTGTAAGAAATCTAGGTTGTCAACCAGACACGAACGGACAGAAGAAAGAAGTTAAAAAAGAAGAGCGAAGTTAAAAAAGAAAAGAAAGATTATTAGAAAAAACGCGGTCACTAAAAAAAAAGTTGGTGCGCAGTTACTCATAGAATTTCTTTTTGTTCCAAAAATGTTTGCAAGAATAAAGAGATTATTGAATATTGTTTAATCAAAAAGTTCGTTTCGTTTATTTATTCAGCGTAACAATTAGTGTCAGGTGTGGGGTAAATAACGATCGATATCCTAACCGAAACTCTACCACGCGCCAATCATGTCAGAAAATGAAGATATGGTGAATAGATTGCAAGACATTCTTGTAAAAATGGATGAACAAATGAAATTACTTACTGACCAAAGCACCGTAGTGGATGGTCTTCATTCCTTGCTAGAAGAAATAAGTACACGGGTTGCACAAGTCGAATTAACTCAACAGGAATACCGTAATAATTCAAGTGATCCTCTGTCTAATCAGTCTACTCCCATAGGTAACACTGGGCGAGCCCTCTCTCAGGCTGAAGATATTGGCATTGGTAAAGCTCGAAATTCCATTGTTCACGGAGCACCAGCAGCCAGTTCTACTAATTTTCCTAGTCAAAATTTGCATTCGTCGAATGGGCAAACATTTTGCTCGGCAGGTGCTAGTTTCGTACCTCAAAATTTGACCAACAATGAGTCCCCAGCTGGTGGACACCCGCCAACCACGTTGCCATCAGGCAATATGCTAAGTAATGCTCCGATGTCTCTTTCTCAACACAACACACAACGCTCACAAACCACAACCGCTATGCTTGGGGCACCACAACACACTAAAATAAATCCACGTGAGTTCGATGGAAAAACGCCTTGGCGCCCATATCGTCTTCATTTCGATGCGGTTGCGAGGGTGAACTGCTGGACGACTGAGCTAAAAGCGCTTTACCTCGCCGCCTATCTGCGAGGAACTGCGTTAGCTTACTTCGATACACTCCAACCGCTTATCAGAGATGATTTTTCTCGCCTGGATTTGAGTCTAAGCCAGCGATTTCGTAACGAATATGAGCAATCCACTTCTCATTCTGAGCTACGCGGCCGGGTACAGAAACCAAAAGAAACTCTTATTGAGCTGGCAACTGACGTTCAACGCCTTGTTTATCTCGCCTTCCCAGACTGCCCCGAACAAGCCAAAGACCGTATTGCTTTATCACTGTTCATAGACGGGATTTTTGATGCCAACTTGCAACAAAGAGTAAGGGATTCAGCTCCCGATACGCTTGAAAAGGCTTTATCCTCAGCCGTTTGAGTGGAAGCCAGCCGTGCAGCCACTCGTCTAAGTCGACGACAAATTCGAGTTGCAGAGGTTGTGCTTTCCGATACTAATGATTTCTCTACCGAACTGCAGTCGGGAAACGAACATCGCGCAGCTTAAAGGAGCAAAAGTTGCCGCGAAGAACATCAAGAGCTCCCATAGTAAAGAACGAAACCAGCGTTGATGAAAAGTCAACAAAGCCAGCAGTAAAAGAGTTGGGTGTGTAAGGAAAAATTAAATTCATCCCTCGGACTGGTTATGGGTTCGTACGAAGGGATGACAATAATGAGGTAGTTTATGTACCACGCAGCGAGCTTCGCAAATATCCTAAACTCGGTCAAGAGGGACAGGCGGTTTCTTTTGATGTCGAAGAAGCACGAATTGGCCCTCGTGCCATCAACCTTAAAATTTGTGTAGACACAACTCAATCCAGCTTGGTAGCTACTCGCGTATCACAAAACCCGGCTGATGAACTTAACCAATCGGGAAATGCCGACCCACTTTTTCTTCAGAGGCAGAATTAGTGGACATAACCAGTGCCTCTACCTCACATGTAGTATCGACCCGCTATTCAAATAGCCAAAATAACCTCGTTGCCCGCATCAAAATCAATGAGGTTACCTGCCACGCTATACTTGACACTGGTGCTACCCAAACAATCCTGCACCCTCGAGTAGTTCAAAAGATGGTTACCCGCCCGGTGATAAAAACATCACATGCAGCCATTCAAACTGTGACTGGTGACACTAGACCAGTAGAAGGGATAGTTGATGTCCAAGTTCAGATAGGACAATTTTCCAGACAACATTCCATGAACGTTGCCACAATCTTCGATGACTGCATCATAGGGATGGACTTTCTGCGTCGGTATTCCTGTAAAATAAATTTAAAAAATAACACTGCAGGTTGGTGAAGAAACCATTTATCTAAACCAGACAAACATTCAGCAATCTTTTGCTTCAAATGCCTGTGATGTTCGAATTGCTGCTTTATCAGATTGTTGGATTACTCTGATGACTTCTGAACCCGATGAGGGAACCGTACTCTTGACAGCAGTTAACACATCGACGTTGATTGACATTCCATATTCTGTGGTCCGTGTTCAACAGGGAGCGATTCGTGTTGGTGTCACCAATATATCTGAGGAAGATATCTGGATTCCAAGAAACACCACAGTGGCTCAAATCGAATCAAAACCAAAGATGTTTCTATGTGGACGATTTACACCTGCTATACGAGAAATGCTTAAAAAAAGTTCCACAAGTCTCACCTATGAAGAACAAACAGAATTGGAACGGTTAGTTCTCCGTAACTTTTCTGTATTTGCGGATGCTAAACTCACCAAATGTACTTCTTGTATTCAGCACCACATCAACACTGGTGATACAAGTCCAATAAAGCAACCACCCAGGAAATTGCCAATCGTACGCCGAGCAGAAGCTGAGTCCATATTAGACGAAATGAAATTACAAAAAGTTGTGCAGCCCTCAACCAGTCCATGGTGTTCCCCCGTAGTCCTCGTTCGACAAAAAAGATGGGTCGTTGAGGGTCTGCGTGGACTATCGCAAACTGAACAGTGTGACTTAAAGAGACTCATACTCTCTGCCGCGCATCAACCTTACTCTGGACGCTCTCGGAGGATCCTCATGGTTTGCTACTCTCGACCTTCACTCCGGCTATTGGCAAATGGAAATGGCAGATAGCGACAAGGAAAAAACAGCATTTTCCATGAAACAGGCCTTTTTGAGTTCAATGTCATGCCTTTTGGACTTACCAATGCACCCGCAACTTTTCAGCGCCTAATGGATGTTGTGCTTCAAGGTCTCCCATACACTGTTTGTCTAGTCTATCTTGGCGATATTATCGTCCACGGAAAATCTTTTAAAGAACTGTTGCAAAACTTGGAGTCCGTATTCCTGAGGCTACGACAAGCAGGCCTTCAACTTTCTGCCAAAAAATGTTGCCTCGGTAAAAAGGAAGTCAATTTTCTAGGACACGTCGTTTCTGGTTCTGGAATTGCCGCTGAAATAAAAAAAATATCTGTTGTTCAAAACTGGCCGACTCCTAAAAGTAAAACAGAAGTTCAGTCGTTTTTGGGAATCTGTGCTTACTATCGGCATTTTATAAGTGACTTTTCAGCCATAGCTTAACTCTTGACAGCGTTAACTGAGAAAGGGCAGCAGTTTATTTGGACCACCCACTGCGACAATGCGTTTGGTAAACTTAAAGAAAAACTTACCACAGCACCTGTTCTTGCCCAGCCAAATGAAAACGATCTGTTTATTCTCGACACAGATGCTAGCCAACATGTTGTGGATCCGTGTTATCACAACTTCAAGGGGGAGAAGAAAGGGTAATCGAGTATAACAGTAAGACTTTCAGTCGACCAGAAAGAAATTATTGTGTTACTCGAAAAGAGCTTTTAGCTATTGTGAAGGCTGTGACTCATTTCCAGCCCTATTTGCTAGGAAGACATTTTGTTTTGCGAACTGACCACAGTTCCTTACGTTGGTTGATAAATTTTCGTGATCCAGAAGGGCAGATGGCACGGTGGCTGGAACGTTTGCAACAATTTGATTTTACGATCGAGCACCGTCCCGGAAAAAGTCATCAAAATGCTGACGCCATATCTCGTCACCCGTGTGAACTCGGAGAATGTCAACATTGTGCTCGTGTAGAAGAAAAACAGTCAGCTTTAATTCGGACAACGACGTTGGCAACTAATATAGCCAACAAACAAAAAGATGATGGTGATCTATCAGTGGTACGACAGTGGGTGGAAGACCAACGTCGCCCGGCGACTAATGAAATCCGGGTTTTTAGTCCAATTGTTAAAGCCTACTAGGGCATGTTCGATGCACTTGAATACAAAGATGGAATATTGTGTAGAAGGGCTGATATTCTGAAGGCGATGCACGACAGTCCCAGCGGAGGACACTTTGGAGTAAAAAAGACGTTGGAAAAAACTAAAACTCGTTATTATTGGGTCGGATGTAGAGAAACATTGCAAAAATTGCGTGTCATGCCAACAAAGAAAGGGACCAGCAACAAGAAGTCGCGCATGACTGCAGCCCGTGCATGTAGGTGCTCCATTTGAGCGCGTTGCAAACCAACTGTTGGGGCCACTACCCGTCACCACTCAAGGTAACAAGTATGTTTTGGTGTTTTGTGACTATTTTACAAAGTGGCCTAAGGCCCTACCACTCCCAAATTAGACTGCAGAGACGGTAGCAGAAGCGCTTGTTGTCCACGTCTTCTCACGATTCGGGGTTCCCCTACAACTACACTCGGACCAAGGGAGAAATTTCGAGTCCGAGGTTTTTAAACACATACTGAAACTACTGGGTATCGATAAGACACGTACTACTGCATTACATGCAAAGTCCGATGGCATGGTGGAGCGATTTAATCGAACGCTCCTTAATTATCTTGCCAAATATACAGCTGAGAACCAAAGGAACTGGGATACCCATATTCCGTTTTTGCTTCTAGCTCATAGAACTGCTATCCACGAAGCAACGAAACAAACATCTGCATTTTTAACATTCGGGCGTGAGCTGCGTTTGCCTATGGAACTATTTACCGGTCCTCCTCCCAGCAGGCCTACTGCAACTTCGAAATATGGGGAAGACTTAGCCTCGCGGTTGGAAACCGCATATTCATTTAATCGAAAATAGTTGTTGGAGTATAGTCGAAGAATGAAGGACCGATACGATCTCAATGCCCGAGCTGTTCCATTTAATAATGGGGATAAGGTTTGGTTATACGCCCCGAAGAAGAAAAAAGGTGTTTGCCCAAAATTGCAAACTGACTGGCAAGGCCCCTACAATGTGTTGGCAAAGTTGGGTGATGTACTCTATCGAATTATAAAGCAGGGAGCAAATAAATCATTGGTAGTTCATCGAAATCGGTTGGCACAGTGTCAACTTTCCGAATAGAGTTAATTTTGGCGTATTATAATTATGATTTTTTGTTTTTTTTTTTGTTTTTGTTTCCAGCAGGCGAGTAGGTGGCGCCTTAACCAAATAACCACCAAGCAATCGGGTGCAGTAAGAACTGGTCGTCTCGAATTTTTATAAATCGCCGTGTGCGTCGCGAGGTTAAATCCAAACGGCTTTCCACCCGCAATAAAATAAAAAATGAAGAAGAATTAAGAAAGAGATCTTTAGAGTTTCCACGACTGAGGACAGTCGAACTTTGAAGAATGGAGCCGTTTAACAATTATTGGTCACATCTAAGGGCTCTGTAAGAAATCTAGATTGTCAAACAGACACGAACGGACAGAAGAAAGAGGTAAAAAAAGAAGAACGAAGTTAAAAAAGAAAAGAAAGATTATTAGAAAAAACGTGGTCACTAAAAAAAAAGTTGGCGCGCAGTTACTCATAGAAGAGATTATTGAATTTTGTTTAATCAAAAAGTTCGTTTCGTTTATTTATTCAGCGTAACAGTACTTTCGAACTTCGAGAAATGAAGCTGTTTACACTCAAGTGTTGGCAGAAGTCACAGCTGTCGGCGAGGGCTTGGCTTCGCAAGAAGCTATGTCACCAGTGACCAAAACAAGCAAACCAGAAGAACCAGAAACACTCGTAACCTTGCGACAGATGTTCTTCCTGCACTAGATAGCTTGGCTATTGACGGTCGGAAGAACTCGAAAGCACCTCCTTCTATAGGAAGTCAAACCGAGGACGAGCTATTGGAAGACTCGAGTCAAGAAGAGACTACGCTGAAGTCTGCTGCACCCCTCAAAGCTTCAAGGCAACGCAGTAACTTCAGATCCTCTAAACGATTCGTGAGTGCTACCGAGAAAAAGGACCCAACTTCCCTCAGTTCGAGAGACAATGCCCTACTGAAAAAAACATAGAAAGTTAGTGAAGAACTATGAACGTCAGTTGGCATTGACTGCAACTGAACCCATTGAATCCGCCCAACAGTTGAACGTTATAAAGCCAGACAGCAAAAGAATGGATGCAGCTACATCTAGGTCTATCCCTAAAAAGATAAACCGTGAACAAGACAGCAAAGGCGAATTTGGCGACCTCCAGCAAGAAACAGCAAACCAACGCTACATCGAACCTGAAAAGGAAGGAGAAAGTACAGGCAGGCAACTCTTGTGAGACGAATAAGCCTAGTTCGAACAAGAGAGCAAAATTGAAGAAGCCAGCTAAGACAAAAGGTTCTAAAAAGCTTAAAACCAACAGTTTTGACACCACACCGATCGATCTGCAGGTGGTCATAATAAGTCGGGACGACCCGGATGGGAAAATCACGGCAAAAAATTGGCTCCTTGTGGAAAACGAAATACTTAAAGCCATGATGGTGACATCTGAGAATGAAAGTTCTGAAGAATATATCTTCGATGGAGCGAGATGGCGGAAAGGAGTTAAAGTGGTTTGCTGTGGGGACCGGAAATCCCTGGAGCTCCTCACTCGCACAATCGCCTCTTGTTCGTAAGAAATCTGACCTTGTTCTGAAAGAGACAGGGCCGCACCAACCATATGTGCAAGATGTGCAAATGCACAGGGCGCAAAATTCTGGGGGCGCATTACCAGGCGCAAGAAAATGTAATCTGATCTTACGCAAAAAAATATATACTGACATTTGCATTTTAACCACAAACATTGTTCAAATAATCCCAAAATAACATCCATCACAACCGTGCTAAGTTATTTCCTGCACACTAACTAACATCACTTTCATTCTTGGATTCAATGAAAATCAAACTCAAGATATCTTAGAATTAAAAATCTCACTACCTAATTTCCAAATATTTCAGCCTGTTCGTACAAAAGAAAAAAAAAAAGGCAAAATCTCAACACAAAAAATTTCCATGCCACACCTCATATGTGCAAGATTTATTTCATACACACTGGGTCCCAAAACTAACATATAGAGAGTATGACAACGAAAAATACTTATTCATACTGAATCATGACGGCTAGAACGTGCAGGTTTTGTATTACGCACCGTACCTCTGTATGTGACTTCTCATCTACGAAAAAAAACAACCAACAAATGTATCCAAAAAAGAGAACAGGGGCCTGTACCATAAAACTACAAGTCTACAGTTCTACAATAATTTGTTAACAATCCAGATTTAACAAGTTGTTACAATCAATTCTGTATCACAAGGAAACTTGTACAACCTGCTTAAATATTCAAATTTCCCTTCTTCATGACGATTTGCACTTGCATTCTTGTACAAGAAGCGATTTTTAACTTAATTTTTAATTTTTATCAACAACTTCACTGTCCCCATACAAACCTATCTCCATGTCCACTATTTTTGTTCAGTTTTGTTCCATCCCACGTCCCATGTATCAAATATGATACACAGAATTTGTTTTGTCATTCGGGTTCCCTGTCCTATGTATCATATATGAACAGAAAATATATTTAATGATACTAGCTTCACTGTCCCCATACAAACTGCTTAAAATCATCCCCTACGTCCAATTTTTTTTTTCAAGACAAACTATTACTTTTTGGTATTATTTAGTGTGGAATGGTTTTTTCGCCTAAATACTGAGTTCTTGTAGTTAAAAAAAGGTGTTAAGTTTTGTGTTCCTATATGGTACATGGACAGGGAACGGGAGGCACAAATTGTTTTTGGAAACATTTAAACAGAATCTTGTAGAGGAATAAAATGCAAGAATTTTTTACTATGGGAGGGGGGTCTATCTACCCCTTCATAGGTGGGAGGGGTATTTTTGTAATGACATAGAATCAAGAAGATATTATTTAAAAACTATGGCTGCTCTCAGAACAAAGTGTTTACTATTTTGAAAGCAAAAATTCGTTTACCTTATTTTTAAATCAATATCTATAAGAGGTTCATTTGAATAAAGAACCTCATATCAAGGCCAACCAGGCGCGAACGCAGGAAAAAAATTCGGGGAGGGGGGGTTGAACAAATTTCGGGGGGGGTTTTAAACTGAAAACTCAAAATTAAGAGTGAAATTGTATGGCGAGGAAGTTAAATTCATACATTTCGGGGGGGGGGGGTTTGAACCCCCTGCGTTCGCGCCTGAGGCCAACACTTTAGTGAAATCATTGGCACTTCCAAACAAGTTCAGGCAGAGTGCAAAACATGAATCAAAGGCAAGGTTTTAATTAGAGTCATAGGTATACAGATCCCTAAATAGTTAAAATTAGTTTAGTTTTTGTATTAGATTTGTTCTAGTTTTGGTTGTTTCTTTGTTTTATTCATTTTTTTAATTCATTAAATATCGTCCGTGTGTGAACGCATAACTCGAGAACGGATCATTCAATTTTATCAATTGTGGGCTTAATGAATTTGTATTAACTCAAGGAAGGACCCTGCAGAACAATTCCGGAAAATTGGAAATCCGGGAAATCCTGCTATTAGTACATAACTCAAGAACGGATACTTCGACTTTCACGATTCTGGGCTTGATGAATTCGTATTGTCTCAAGGCGGACATATACTAGCGGAAAATCCCGGCAAATTTCCAGAAAAACTGGAACGGGAAGATCCTGTTAGTAAATACCTTACACCCGAAAGGATCGTTCGATTTTCACGATTTTTAGATTGACATGGGTTCGGGTTGTACCGAGGAAGGAATATGAAGGAATCAGATAAAATAAAATTTTTGGAAGCCTGGTATTGCCATTGCACCTGCAAGTTGATGAAGAAAAACATTTCAAAGAACTTTGCGATGGCTTATGCTTATATATCTAATGATTTGGCATTGTGCATACTGGGAATTATTAATTTCATTACATTAACGAAATTAAGGCGGAACGATGTTCGCTGGGTCAGCTAGTATCTTTATAACTATGATTCATAAAACTATATGGTTTTCAGTGTTTCAATTAAAATTGATAAGGGTATTGAACAAGCGTAAAATTTTGTTAAAAATCAGTTTAAACAAAAAAAAATATTTTTTTTTTTTTTTCAAAACTGAGTTTGAAAATTAATTTTTTTAAAACTATTTGCTTACACAACTTTGTTTAAATAGGAAATTAGAGAATAAGGTTTTGGCTTTTAAAAAAAGCTATAACACAACAGTATAAGTGTTGTAGTTTTTTTTTTAATAATTTTTTTTGTTCTTATGTATTTATTTTGAATATTATTTTTTTCACACAAAAAGGATAGGTGCAGCTTTGGAAACGACATATTTTTCTAAAACATTTTTCCAACGTTTTTTGCAATTTTGTTAAGAACTAGACATAAGCTTTACGTTTATGTGAAAATTAAGTTCTTATTCAGTTTTTTTCATATGATACAAATTTGTTTTTATTAAACACAAATTTGACAGGGAAGCCGAAGGACAAGAAAAAATTTGTGTATCATATATGATTCATGGGGCGTGGGGTGGAGGTCTTTTTTTTGAACAAAAATAATGAACGTACAGATGTTTTTAAGGCAGTTTGTATGGGGACAGTAAAGTAAGTTTCATAAAATATGTTTTGTGTTCATATATGATACATGGGACAGGGAAGGCGAAGAATGCTGTGCTCATATATGATTCATAGGACAGCGATGTTGTTAATTGTGTACCACAAAGCTACAAGTTAACTTCAAATTTTACAAGGGAAATAGCGTGCTAGTGGGAAATTTTAAATTTTTCCGATTCTGTACCACACAGCTACAAGTGCTTGTAATAGTTAACAATTCATTGAAAAATAGTTTGAAAAATTCTACATACGGATTAAAAATTGTTAAGTAGTTACAAGTAAAATTTTAAGAGATTTATTAAATAAGTTTCAATATTTTGTTTTACATGTCGTTATATTTTGGAAATAATTGTGAACTAATTTTCAGAATGGAGTTTGATTCTCTTTTTAAAATTAGAGATTAAAAGAGAGATTAAATTTATTGTTCTAAAGTTAAGTTGACACTTTTCTTCATCATGTTTTCTCTGTCTAAATCATATTAACGATTGCGAGAAAACATATATAAACAGGGTAGACAAAAAAAGTGTTATACAAAAATTACATATGTATGTAAAAATAATCTTAACTGTTAAAATTCAGAAGACATTTCACAGAAATTTGTTGGCCGTACGCTCGTTAGCTCGGAATTTAATTGAACCTATTTGCGAAGTTGTGTTACTGATGAAAACAATGTTTTTTTTTAGATTCGGACAGAAGTGATGAAGCTGAATTGCAGCATCTCGTTGTAAAAGTTTTTAGACCTCAAAATCACACAAGGGAACTGAGTTTCCGGCGATTTTTAGTTTGTTGGCGAGAAGGGCGTAAAAGGAAAACAAAAAATCTTCACTCACACCCTTCTCGCCTACAAACTAGCTAGTTTCTGGCAACTCAGTTTTCTTGTGTGAAAGCGGTCATATTGATCATTGATCAATCAAGATGAACGCATCCATCATCATATTGAAAGAAGACCACAAAAATATTTAATAAAATCATCGCTAGTGATGCTTTATAAATTCATTATCACTTTTATATTACCTAACACTTTGCTTAAATCAATATAAATATGTGTAAAAATTCAATTTTGATGAAAACTATCTTCAACTATGTGCAATTGATCATACATAGGTACAAACAATATTTTGTTTATTAAAACATTTTTGTAAAAATTTATTAAATTAAAAAAGAACTATATCAATATTTTTTTTCTTGAAAGCATCAATCGTTAGTGATAGATATTATGCTTTGACTTTATCCAACAAAAAATCTACAAGTGAATTGTACAAAAAAGGGACATCTTCGTAATTTACAACTGTAGCAAAATTCTTTGTGGAACAGAAATGACAGTTACTTGTAAACTATTCTTGTTAAGCTAATATTTGTAGAATTGTAAACTTGTAGTTTCTTGGTACAGTACTGAAATGCGTCTAGTTTACCGAACATTTTAACAAATATTTTGTACACTTGTAAGTTTGTGGTACAGAATGAGAAAAAGTCTTGTAATTTCCATACTGTTTAATTTTTGTACAATAGTAAAGTTTGAAATTTACTTGTAGCTTTGTGGTACACAATAAATTGTAATTTGTTAAAAATCACCTCTTGTACAAGACTTGTAGTTCCTTGGTACAGGCCACAGGAAGGTTGCTGTGCTACCTAATACTACAATAGTCAATGGATGTGCAAGTTTTTTTTTCTGCACACTGAGTATCGAAACTAACATGAGAAAATATTAAAAAAAAAAATTATTTATACGGAATCATATGGGTCGGAGCGTGCAGGTTTTCTTATTGCACACTGTAATAGTGTAAGTGTTAAGTACCTGCTTACACAGGAGATGGGAATTTTAATAGAATGGAAAAGGAATATAGAGTGAAAAAATGAAAGCTACAAGGGATGACTCCCTCGTAGCTTTCATTTTTTCACTCTATGTCGAATCCTTCCTGCGCAGGCAGTTAGTTTTTTGTTTTGTTTTGTTTTGTTTTGTTTTTTTTGTATCTGGTCTGGTGCAGATTGTTTTAATTGTTTTTTTTTCGCTCTGTTGGTTAAGATTAAATAAATAGCTATCAGTTTTTAATAGAAGTGACATATTTTTTGAAAGTGTTTATTATTCGTTTTTCCAATATGGATAAAAAAAAGCCTTCGGGACAGACTTTAGAAAAAGGCGAAGGCTTGTTGAGGCCGAAAATAAAATTTCGCAAACATTATAAAACGCAGCGAGGAACAAGGAGATGGGAAAAATGTAAGTATTAAAATAAATACTCACGCTCATCCCTGATTCACTGACTGTATAACGCTGCAATGTGATTTTACGAAAAAAAGCTTTTTTTACAAAAAAAGTTAACATTTTTACTATTCTGAATTTGCAAAATGTAAGGCCCATTTCTTCGCTGCGTTTTAGTTTATGGTTTTACTTTTTTTTCCTAAAAAAATTAACTGAGGTTTCTATTTATTTTTTATATGTACATATTAACATATGTATATATTTTTATGTTATTTTGTTTTTAAATTCATTTATTTATTTTAAATGAAGGTTATATATTTTTTATTATTTATATGTAATTTAGGTATATATAAATGTATGCATATATATATTTTTATTTTATTTTGTTTTTAATTTACCCTATTTGCTTTTTTTTTTGTAAATATGTACTTTTATTACATTTGATACATACTTGCTATACTATAAGTAGAGTATCATATAAGTAAACATATTTGTTTGTTACTGAGGATTAGGCCCACCGGGGATACTTCAATAGAAAAAACGCATTGAAAGTCTACCTCCTGGGTAATGTGGAAAAGGCTTTTGCATATGTATCAGTGTATGTGTGAAAATATAAAAAAGGGGCGCTTCCTACAAATCTTGCACAGGGCGCAAGTTTGGCTGGGGCCGGTCCTGGAAAGAGAAAGCGGACGTGTTGAGATATGATCTCGGAACCGTAAAGGTAAAGAGGCACGTGAAAGCAAAGAGGAGTCAAAAGCTGCTGTTGGTGCAAATTAATTTGCGTCACACTAAAGCAGCAACGTACGACATAATGCTCTACATGTCTCAGGAGACCGTAATTCGATAAAATTTATGTAGGCAATTGGAAAGTCTCTCCTGAGTAATCCTTCTCGGATTACTTAAGGATACTCTTCACCTTAGATAGAAAACAAAAAGACGTAAAACCTTTTAGAGACCCAACTAGAACAAATTGGACAGAGTACACAAAATGGTTGAACGAACGTATCAATCCACCAGAGGTAGAAACACTTTCGACAACCTCATCCATTGACAATTCTGTCCAAAATCTTACTAGTAAAATGAAAACGGCCTTCGAAAAACACTGCTCTATATCTCGTAATATCTAACCCACTAACCCACCATGGTGGAACCCTGAACTTAAGGAACGAAGAACAGGGCTCAAAAAACTTTTCAATAAAGCCAAACTGAGCCAAACAGGGGAAGACTGGAACTTATATAGAGCCGCACTTAACTCATACACCAAAGAGTAAAGAAAGTCAAAAAAAGATACATGGGCTAGACATTACGAATATATTGAAAGCACAAGTGAGGCGGCGGGGCTTAGAAAGATCCTTGCATATAATCCCACGATGCCGGGATGGGCAATAAACTCATTCAAACCCTATAAATCAGCTGGACCAGATGAGATTATACCAGCATTTCGTCAACATGCTCAACAGATAATCACCCCACGGCTTAGGGTTATATTCAAAAGTTGTATTACACTTACGTCCCTACCAACTGGAGAAAGGTTAAAGTGGTCTTTATTCCAAAAACTGGAAAACCGACACACTCGACTGCAAAAGATTACAGACCGATCAGTCTCTCTTCGTTCCACCTCAAGACGCTGGAGAGAATCATTGATCTGGATGTAAGAGACCTTCTCAACCCAAACAAATCTGTGCAACTTCCAACACGCTTACCTTAAAGTTAAGTCAGTGGAGACTGCGTTGCATGAGGTCGTCTCGCAAATTGAGAAAAGTCTCGAATACAAAGAACACACCTTGGCAGCATTTTTGGACATCGAAGGAGCGTTCAACAACGTAAAAACGGAGTCCATTAAATCTGCCCTGGAAGAAGTTGGAGTTGAATCTACCATTGTCGACTGGATTTATACCATGCTCAATGGCAGAATCATTAACTCGGTACTTGGATATATTATTGTCGAGAAAACAGTTACAAGAGGCACACCACAGGGAGAGGTAATCTCACCTCTCCTCTGGGTCCTCGTTGTAAACAAAATTCTAACAAGACTTAGGAATCAGGGCATTCAAATTGTAGCCTATGCAGACGATATAGTAATTTTGATATAAGGTAAGCACCTTACCACCATCAAAGATATTATGGAATCGGCACTTCAAGAACTATATTCCTGGGCACCACAAAACGGTGTGGGGGTTAATCCTACAAAAACTGAACTAGTTCTGTTAACCATGAAAAGGAAATTAGAGGATTTTACCCCTCCCAAGCTTAATGGAACTCCACTGAAACTTTCCAAAGAAGCTAAATATCTTGGACTAATCCCTGATTCCAAGCTAACATGGAGACGTTACACAGAGGAAAGAATGAAAAGAGCACTCTTTGCTTTCTACACATGCAAGAAAACCTTTGGTACGCGTTTGGGTATGCAACCACAAGTCATACAGTCGATGTACACGGCAATTGTTTGTCCCATACTTACCTATGGTTCGATCGTGTGGTGGAAGGCTGTAGAAAAAGTTAGCTATCTCAAAAACCTAAACCAGGTACAGAGACTAGCTCGTATAGGAATAACGGGGTACAGAGTTCTACGCCACAAGCAGAGCTAGAAATTATTCTAAATCTTCCAGCACTGGACGAGTACATAAGATGCACAGCAGCCAAAAGTGCACTTCGGCTTAAAGAAACGAACTCCTGGAAGCACAGCACCTATGGTCATGGGTCTATCTTCCAAAGGTATGACAAAGTGGCCGAACTTGATATGACGACTGACTATTTACCACCAAAAATAGATTTTAAAATACACTTCTCCATTTTTATTCCCGAAAGACATGGATGGGAACCTAACTCACTAATCAGTGAACAAGGTATCCCGTTCTACACCGATATGGGTCAAAAATGGAAGAATGAACAGGAAGGAACAGAACAGGGGCAGGGGTGTTCTGTGAACATCTCAATATTAGAGAATCATATAAACTCGCAGATGAGTGTAGTGTCTTTCAATCTGAGATTTACGCTATTGAAAAAGTGGCATATATGGTACACAAGAAAAAACTGAGCTCGTCAGAGATCACATTTTTCGTGGACAGCCAAGCTGCTATCAAAGCATTAGCCAGTGAGACTATAAGATCCAAGACAGTGGCAAAATGCCGAGGCGTACTGCAGAAAATTTGTTACTCCAACCAAGTCAAACTCTGCTGGGTTCCTGGACATAGTAATATAGAAGGGAATGATATGGCAGATGAACTGGCAAGGAAAGGGTCATTAGCAAAAAGCAACAATAGTAGCCAATTATTTACAGGGCCTGAAATCCCGATCGGCGTCATTAAAAGGAAAATTGACCTAATAATGAAAGAGCAAATCAATAACTCCTGGCTTTCCAGGAACGACTCAATATATTTTATCGCTAGGTAAAAATAAAATAAAAATCTTGATAGGGGTACTAACGGGTCATTGGCACAATGGCCACCAGAATAGGATCTTTTGCACCCGATTTCTCTAGGAGCTGTCAGGATGTTGATGAAACTGAAACCATTAAGCACCTGCTCTGTGATTGTCCAAACCTCCAAACAAATCGCCTCCGGTACTTCGGAAACAGGTTCGTTGGAGAACTGGACGACCTAGCGCAGGTCTCAATGGCAAATATGAGAAAAATTATAGAAAAAAACAGGCTGGTTCATTTGTGATGCTATGTCGTTTTCCCTAAGTGTCCAAACACGTTAAGTTTTTGTGACCTGACAAAAATAACTCAAGATATAATCATTTTAAGGAAACCTTATCTGTTTTTTCGTAGAAATTTAAAAAACGCGAAAAATCAACAAAACAAAGTCTACAAAAAAAAAAATAGACGGTAAAGGTTTGCTTAAAAACCGTATATCTTGAATTCTATTACCCGGATCACCAAGATTACGGTGTTTGGACTTAGGGAAAATGACAGAACATCATGATGTATTTTTGAAAATATAATTAAAGTGATAACAAACCTAATAAGAAATTTGGAAAACCTCTTTTGAACTCCTTGCCCTCGCCAAGTGCTGAGAAAAAAAGCTGCCAGATTTTGTATTTCGATATCACAAAACACGCCCCTTTAAACCCTCAGACTTTGGTAATACATCCACTCCCAAAATTTGCTGTTGGCTCTTGCACTATTATGTACACTCCCTGTCACTTGTTTGAGGCCACTATTTTCATAAAAGTTTTTTCTCAATAAATACTTGTAAGCAATATATTTCCTGGAAATTTTTGATACGTGTAAGTAGGTATATATATTTTGTAATAAAAAAGGATAGAGTTTAAGGGTTAACTTGGAAAATTCATAAAAATTTCACAAAATATGTGTATGGACTGCAAATAATGGATATAAAACGTTGCGACACTTGATTGAGGCCATTTCAAAAATTACTTGGCAAAAGTTAACATCGCCGATTTTTTTCAAACAAAAGTTTAAAATATTTAAATAAGGATAGAAAACTATATTTTTTATTAAATTTCAAGTTAAAATGGGCTCTGGAAACACGTCGACAGTAGCACAAAGAGGATCAATAGATGCTTTAAAGGAACTGGGGTTTTCAGGCCGGGGAATAGCTAGGAGACCCGAACAGAAGTAAGACTATTGTCAACAACTATCTAGCAGACACTGAAAACTATGGAAAAAACGAAAAAGAAGCACAGCTCTAGCAACAACAATCCGAGAAAATCGAATCATTCAGCGGCTAGCTTCAAATTCCACACTATCAGCGCCTAAAATAAGGTAAAAAAATGGGGTATCAGCCAGTATTTCGACGTATTTAAGGATAATTAAAACCAGTGGTAAAATCAAGAGTATGAATATCAAAAAGAAACCGGTTCTACATCAAATACACAAGAAACTATGAATGAATTTCGCCAGGAAGCAAGTTGCCTGTAGCAACGCATGGAATAAGGTTGTCTTTTCAGATGAAAAAAAAAATTTAATCTTGACAGACCCGATGGTTACAACTTTTATTTTCACGATTAAAGAAAAGAAGAACTTATTCTGTCAAGACATCACAGTCATACATCACGTGTTATGGTGTGGGGAGCTAGCACCTATTATGGAGTAATTGAATTGGAATTTATAACTACAACAATGAACGGAAATAGTTACAAATGCCTGCTGTAACGGGTGTTTCCAAAGCTAAAGACCTTATATATTCCAACACGACAACGTCCCTTTCCATACTTCCAGGGTAGCTAGAAGCTGGATTCAGTCGGAAAACGTTGGACTTTTACCATGGTCACCCTATTCACCGGACTCAAACATCATCGAAAACGTTTGGTCCTGGTTATCTCGAAAAGCTTCTGATGCTGGTTGACTGTTTGGAGATAAGGACGTCTTGGTCGAAGCTAACTCCGATGCCTGGAGCCAGATTTCGTTGGATTATTCCAAAAAACTGTACGATTTAATTCCAAACCGTCTAATAGAGCTAATTTCAAAAAAATGGCGGGCATACTCATTATTAACATCAATGTTTAAAAACAAAAAAAAGTAAACATTTTTATAGTTTTTTTCTTTTTTTATAAGATTTTTCAAGTGGCCTCAATCAAATGACGCATTTTTGTATACTCATTTTTTGCAGTCCAATCTTATAATTTGTTAAATTCCTATGGAATTTCCAAGTCACCCTTTAAATTTATACTTTTTTATTGTAAAATATATTTACTTACTCACAGATATCAAAAATTTCCGGGAAAAATATTTCCTTCAGCTATTTATAGTGAAAAAACTTTTTTGAAAATAGTGGCCTCAAACAAGTGACAGGGAGTGTGTGTACATAACTAGAGTAGGTATCTACTTATATCTAAAATGAGTAGTGCACTCTCAACTTCTATTCTGGCAGGCCTTAGCAACGAAAAAAGTGTTTTTTTATACGCAATTTCAAGAACGTACCGGAATTTGGAGTTGAGAATGCAATAAATTGTAGATATAATTCTGATATACCTATCTACATACCTAACATGAAAACGAAAAGTGAGGCGTTTGCCTGTTGGTTTTTATAGATTAAGGTAGGGATTGAAGTAGGTAGGCAGTTACAATTTTAACAATAAAAAAAAATGTTATAAACCTGAAAAGTAGAATTGCACAGGGGGGGGCAATTGCCCCATTGGATCCCCCCTGGATCCGCGCCTGACTATACAAATATACGAGAAATAATCTGAATCTGAAAGCGAATACGTACAAATATCTTTTTATTTCTCATTCCTATACTATTAAATTCAAAAACTAAATTAATATTGAATAAAATCGTCATGACGAGGTGCGAACGCAAATGTATGAATTTAATCACCTCGCCATACAATTTCACTCTTAATTTTTGTTGAGTTTTCAGTTTTCCAGGTGATATATGTTGTAACTTTAGTAGATATCCATGTCCTCAGTTATATGTATGTACCTATAATACTACTTCAGGTGCAAACGCAGAGGGGGTTTGAGGGTTCAAAACTTTGGCGTACACAGAATATTTCATTCCAAATGTCCCTAAATCGCCTAAACATGGTTTACGAACACAAATTTATTAAAAAAAAAACCTCCCGCCTGCTTGCTTTCTGCGGGCAGAAGATAAATAAAATCGATATGCAGAAGCTAAGCAAGTACTAGGCTTGCCGCAGATTTTTACAATACGAACTCGTCCAAAGTTCTTAAGAATTGGAATTCAGCAGTCTTTGAATACAAACCAGTCAATAAATGCTTATAGAAATTTGTTCATAAAAGGACCACAATGCATATACAAATATGAACAAAATAATTTCTTTCTCAAAAAATATCAGCCTAATTCTCGGCAGGAAACAATTTAAATGAAATCAGGAACCTTCTTACAGTACGTACCTTAAATAATTTTTTTTTTTTTTATTTTCGACTTTCTTAATAATAAAGTAATTGAGATTTGTATGCAAATGATTATGAAATAATTAGTTTTTTTGTCGATTTAAAAAAAAAAACTAAAAAATATTGTGCTGCTCAGGCTGGCAAGGGAATGTTTTAATTCAGAGAAAATGTCTTTTTTTTTAGAATAACTTTTGTAATTTTAAAAATAGATATTTCCATTTAAATCGGAGTTGAAACATTATTATCCTTCAAGTCAATAATTCGACTTTTCGTGAAATAATATAATATTTAATAACATTTAAAATTTTTCAAACCCCCCCCCCCCACCCCCCGAATTTGTTTCCTGCGTTCGCGCCTGGTCATGACAATGAAAAGAAAAAAGAAGCACAACCATTGAGTTTATACACATAGAGGAACCTAGAAAAAAAAGTGATGACCTCACTAGGTGTCGCTACATACCTACACCAAATCGAGATTTTTAATTTTTGTGGAACGCATTGACTGTCGCAAAAAAAAATAAAAAAACAGAGCAGGTAATAACAAGAAGAAAATTGTACGAGGGGTATCTGTTTTATTTTGTGGATTTTTTTGTTACGGATACTTATACAACATTTGGATGGTATAAGAATATATTTTTGTTAAAAGTTTGAAATCGATGTCATCGTTTTTTTTTTTTTTTTAATATTTGAGTTAAAAACATTTGTTAAGAATTTTAAATAGTTTTTTTTTCAGTTTTTTTGCTCTAAAAAACTGTTTATTCAATTAAAAAAATACCAGTTGTTGACTACGTAAACAAAAATAGACTGGCTTCGGAATCATTTTTTTTTTTCTTGAAATATTTGAGACTAAAATTTTTCTTAGTTTAAAAATATATTTCCCAATTTGGTATTGTGTAATTATGTGTAAAATAAAATTAGTCTGAAGAGATATTCCAGATAAATGACATTTTACAGCTTCTTTTTAAATTGCTTTTGTAGAAAAACGGTTTATTGAATTTGATAGAAATCGTATTCAGCAAGTTATGACAATATTATTTGTAAAATAAAATTTATCCGAGGTCGATGTCTTTATTCATTCTCAAGATATGGTGGACGAAAAAAGTTCTGATTCTAGAGACCGCAAAACGTGAAGAGATGTCAAAATTTTCAATTCGAAAAATCGCACCAATTACAATAACTTCCAATGGGAAGTTAAAACAAAACTTTGTATGTTTAAAAATAAGACATATGTTTTCTAGGTAGGTAGGTATGTAGAAAAATTAAAGTATAATTTAGGTGCCTATGTTTCGGTGTATCTATTGTTGGTAGGTTACATACCTTCATATACCTACAAAAGGGTTATCAATTGGTTGATAGGGTACAATTAGATACGGAGTTGTGTCTACGAATATCTTATAAGATAATTTTAATAAATTCGTATTTTGTACATTATTTAAAACGAAATAATTTTTAATGTTTTTATATTTCATTTTTAAAAATGAACGTGAATATAATGAAATTAAATTAAAATTGAAATTTGTTTTTTATGAGCTATGTACACATGTTTATAAATTAAAATTTCAAATTAAAAATTTGAACTAAATAAAGTAATTTCTAAAAATTCCCGTAAAAAATTCAAATTCAATTAAAAATAAATTCTATTTATAAAAATTACTCAACCAAAATTTTAATACAAGAGCTCCTTTACAATTCGAACAATTTTTTATAAACAAATGTTGGAAAAAATAATTTTTGGATTTAAAAAAAATATTGAAATTTTTTTTAAAAAAATTCAATATTTTGAAAACGGGCTCATGAATTTGTTTTTATTTTGTGTAAAATTGTATTTTATTAAATACTAAATATTGGCATACCAGATATTATTTTTGAAAATGTGCCTAAAATTGTATATACAAAATTAATTTTTGATTTTTTTTTTATAAATTCATATTTATCAACCAAATCAGATGGCATACTTTATTTTGAGCTCTACCTTTTAAAGCCATTAAAATAAAAAAATTATATTAATTTCTAGGAGAATGATATCAAAATATTTTGGAACCAATACATAAATGTAATTGTACACCATCAATTCCTATGTACGGTACAGTTGTTAGCTACGAGAGCAAGTTCGTGCGATTCAGTCGTACCCATTTTTTAAAATAGTTTTATAAATTTAAAATCATATCACATGTATTTGTACCTATACTTTGAGTGTAACTTGTGATGAACTTATAAAACTTAAGCCTTTACCAGTCTTTATTATTACGCTTATCGTTAGTTAAAAATAACATTTTTATCCGGGGGATACCACGAGTAGGGGATAATGTTTAGAGTGAGTTCCCCTTGCCTCTCACTGCGGGGTGCTTGTTTGGGTAAGTTCCCCTTGCCTCTCACTTGGGGGTGCTTTTTAGGGTGAGTTCCCGCCTTTGCCTCTCACTTATATGGGAATGTTTTTTTTTTCGTTGGAAGATATTTCCGAACAATTGAAAAGATCTTATTTCCTATTTAAATTATGTATTGAGAATTTTTTGCTTGAGAATTCTTTTCGTGGGGCTGGTTAGATAAAAGATTCAGAGAAATTTGTTTGCAATATCGTACTTGCATTTGAGTAGATAATTATGTGGATGTGGATCTATGCGCCCATCTCTGGATTGGGCTGGAACATAAACTCTTAGATAGATTTTCTTTAAATGTTTACCTAGCATATTTGTATGTATGTAAACCCGTTTCCGAGAAATTAAAAAAAGAAACCTGTGTTCATATCTTGAATATGGTCCTTCGTATTTTATTTTAAATATCTTTTTTATCTGATACTCGTGCAAGGAAAACCCCGTATACTTAGGCCCAGTTTTTCAGTGTTGGGTTAAGCCCGAGTTAGTTAACTCTAGAAATAGATCTGTCTACAGTTACGACAGGAAGCTGTTTCTTGATTGATATTTAATGCAGAATGTCTTAAAAAACACGGAATATAAAATATCATGAACATTTTTTGAGTCAATCCAAAGTTAACTCACCAGATTTGGTGAGTTAACTCGGGTTTAACTTTAACCCCGAACTGAAAAACTGGCTCTTATTGTATTTTTAACATTAAAAGCATCTAATAGTGTCTTGCATTCGACTAAAAATTGATAAGAGCATTGAATAATGAAAACCAAATTACTACTTAATTATTTACCTACCCAGAATTATAAATATTTACGAAAAGTTGGTAGGTATGTCAGTGGGCGAATCGAAATATAACTAATTTTATATTGTTTTCCTTGTTCTTAAAAACGGTCAAAACGGGAAAATCCATGTATTCCATAAAAAAAAAGAAATATTTTCCTTGACGAACTCTGAAAATTGTATCCAAATCGTAGAACCCGTTTCCGAGAAATCAAAAATAGAGTAAAGTGGGCGTACCTATTTGTTTTTTTTTTGCTGCTCATTAAAGCGAACTCTGAAAATTTCATTGAAGTCGTTGCAGCCGTTTCCGAACTGACTTTTTAAAACAATTGCTGAATTTTTAATTCGCTCACAAAAACATACTTTGAAAATTTAATCTTAATCGTTTGATCCCTAGAAACGAGTCTTTTCCATTAAACAAAGAAAAAATGAGTCTGAGGTCGACTAGTAACTTGAAAACCATATACATATGCAAATATTTACTTAAGTGGTAGGTGGTAGAGTATATTTTATATAATTTTATATTTTATAGTGTAATAACTTTGGGTTTTTGGATAATCAGTATATAGGTAGGTATAGATATAGAGACACAGGGAAGAATGTGACATTACCTATATATTGTACTTAAACTATTTATAATAATAAAATTTTTATATTTTTTTTTTTTTTGTAAATAGCTTACAAAATTCTAAGAATCTTACTTCTAAAACTTTTTTTCCTAACTCTTCTTGGTATGGAGGTATTAATTATTAAAGCCAATTATTTCCAACAGACTTTTGGCTAAAAAAATACCAAAAATCAGGGGAGTGTACTTAAAAAAAAACATGGTTTCAAAGAATATAAAAAGTCAAAAGTTTTTTTCTTGCAACATTTAGATTTTTAGCTTTTTAAAGAGTGGTTTTAAAAATCTCAAAATTACACAACATCTAGATGGTATAGATATACATTTTTGGAAAGAATTTGAAATCGATATCATTGTTTTTTTACAGAAATATTTGAGTTAAAAAACATTTGTTTAAGTTTTTTTGCTCTAAAAAAAACTCTTTATTGAATTTAAAAAAAAAAAATTACCAGTTGCTGACTACGTCATTATATGTAACAATAAAAAATAGACTGGGTTCGGAATCATTTTTTGTTCTTGAAATATTTGAGACGAAAATTATTTTTCAACTGTTTTTCATTGTTTACAAAAAGTGTCTGTTGAATTTTTTTTTTATATTTACCCATTTGGAATTGTGTATATCTTATTCCATTCTCGAGATATTCCAGATGAATGACATTTCGAGTGACGATCTGCAACCCATCGCGAGTGGACGTGTGCGAGAGAAATACCGTGCCTAATACCCCCAACAATTATATTATCAATACAATTTATTCAAGTGCTATCCAATATTTATCCCTCACCAAAACAAAATTAAAAAAAAAAAAAAAGCCCATGACATACGTTGACGAAGGAACTGTTTTGTGGTGCCAATATAGCTTTGATTGCAAGGATCGTCGGGTTTGCCCTTACAGTTGATTTTGTATATCACATCCGTGGTTTTTAAATCTAACCAAGCTAAGCACATCATTATCAACACGGCTTCCAACCTTATTGGCAAAGTATTCACGCTGAGTGATGAAAAATTTCATAACGCCAATGAAATAAAAATCACAAAAATACTGCGAGATAATGGGTTTCCCTCCTCAGTTATACGTGGTCTTATACAAAAACAAAAAATCAAAGCTCCACAGAACCTGAAAGCGGATTGCCCTATTGGATACTACAAAAGTGTTGTGTATGTACCTGGTTTAACTGAAAACTTCAAAAAGGTTGTCGTCAACAAATCAAAAGACGTTCTTTTGGCTTATAAATCCAACAAAACAATAAGCCACCTTTTCACTAAGCTTAAAGTTAAACCGGATAAAGACAAAACCACGGATGTGATATACAAAATCAACTGTAAGGGCAAACGTATGTCTAACCACAAATCTGACATAAAATCTAACAACCCTGGGAAAACAGCATTAGCGAGTCACATAATTGAAAGCGGCCATTCTCCAGACTTCGAAGATGTCCAAATTCTCCAAACCGAGCGGCACGCGTCAAAGCGATACACACTTGAAACGTTGCACATCATTAACAACCGCAACAACATGAACCGAAAGCTCGACACACAAAACATATCCGCTGTATATTGCTCACTTGTCACTGACTAAACGTCAATTACTTGTTTTTTGTTTATTCTGTTTAAGTTTTATAAAGTTTTATATATAAAGACTGAACTTCATTTTGAAGTGCATAAATTTAAAACATTTTATTCAATGTAAATTTATTACAATTTTTGATATTTTTACAAAATGTAAGTCTAATTTTTAATGTTGTCATACAATTGTTATTATACTGAAATTTTTTTTTGTATATATATTTTTGTTTGAAATAAAGTTCCCCTGAAGAAGGCAGCAACCCCTGCCGAAACGTCGGGAAAAGCAAATGTAACTTGATTGTTTCATTGCCATATCCATTGTGACCAAAAAAGCCGAAGGATAAATCAAGATTTTTATCTTATCCACTCTTTAAGTGTATTATCGCCTCTAGGCACATCAGACCATTGTGTCATATCTGCGAATTTCTTGTGCTACCAAAACACAGTTAAAGAAAAAACTCCCAAGAGAACCGTTTGGCAGTACGAGAAAGCCAACTGGGACGGTCTCAATGTTTTCTTCAGGAACTTTAACTGGTCACTATGCTTCCTCGATAGTGACGTAGACGCCAGTGCAGATATGATTACAAACTTAATTCTTTGTGGAATGAGAAAATTTATCCCGAATAGGGTGAAATCTATCAAACCCAAAGAAAACTCATGGTTTGATTCGAGCTGTAAGGATGTTATTAGGGTTAGAGAAGTAAGCTTCCGTTGTTATAAAGCCAACCCTACTGAGGAAAACCGGAAAAAGTTTCAACAAGCTAGAAAGACCTGCAACGTTCATATTCGATGAACCAAATTTTTACATGATCAAAAATTACGGCAAAAATTCTACAATGTCCCAAAGGTAGTAAAAATTTTTGGTCATTTGTAAAAAACATACGAAATACCACCTCGTCCTCGGTTCCAACACTCGTCTTCAACGATACTCCTTTTGTCAGCTCAATCGATAAAGCCAATTTGCTTGCAGCACAGTTTGCTGTTAATTCGTCGCTGCCTGAAAGTGTTATGACTCCTCCTGTACTTGAGAGCGCAAATGATTCTATGGGACAAATCTTCTTCCACACTCGTGCAGTTGCCAGAGTTCTGAAAGATCTCGATATACACAAATCCGCTGGCCCGGATAGTATCCCTCCCATTGTTCTGAAGAGGTGTTCTTCAACGCTGGCAAAACCACTGCGTAAGCTTTTCCATCTGTCCTACTCTACTGGTCTCTTTCCGAGTGGATGGAAAACAGCATTTGTCCAGCCTGTCCCTAAAAAAGGCGTGTCTTCTTCCCCCTCCAACTATCGGCCAATTGCCCTTACGTCCCTTCTTTCCAAGGTCATGGAAACGCTGATTAATTTTCAGCTAAAGAAATATCTCGAAGAACGAAAGCTTCTTAATGACCGGCAGTACGGCTTTCGTAGCAATAGGTCCACTGGTGATCTGATGGTATATCTCACCGAACAGTGGCACAAATCTTTACATCGTTTTGGAGAAAGTAAGATTATTGCGCTTGATATTTCTAAAGCATTTGATAGAGTTTGGCATCAAGCTCTCTTATCGAAAATGCGTGCATTTGGTATCGATGAATCTCTTCTTCGTTGGATTAGAAATTACCTTTCGGACCGTTCAATACAAGTTGTATTGGATGGTTTCAAGTCTGAAATTCACAAAATAAATGCTGGTGTGTCCCAGGGCTCCGTTCTGTCTCCGACTCTCTTCCTTATATTCATAAACGATCTTTTATCTGAAACTTCTAATCCATTAAATTGTTTCGCTGACGACAGTACCATCAGCTTTTCATATTCGTCCTTAGAATTCACATACATGTCCTTCGGATGTGGAACTTGAACGGCAGCGTATGATAAGCTCATTAAATTCTGATCTCGACAGCATTGTCCAAAGGGGAATAAAAAATCGTGTAGAATTTAATGCTTCAAAAACTCAATGCTGTCTACTGTCGTTAAAACAAAACCCACCCCCCATGCCACTATCCATGTGTGGCACTTGCATTGAGGAAACCGAAAAGCTTTCAGTCCTCGGTATGTGTGTCACAGACCACCTTTTATGGAACGACCACATATTCGACATCGCCAAAAATGCTGCTAAGTGTTTAGGATTTCTCCGTCGATGCAAGAAATTTTTCTCCCCTTCTGATCTGGCTGTGATCTACAAAGCCTTTATTCGTCAAAAACTTGAGTATAACTCTCACATTTGGGCAGGTGCTCCAATAACCCACTTGAGTTTATTGGATAGAATTGAAAAGAGAGCTCTTAAAATGATAGGTGAAAGAACTATAACGGAAACATTCTCATCTCTTGATTACCGTCGAAATGTTTCATGTCTTTCGTTATTTTACCGTTATTTCCATAAACAATGCTCTAGTGAAATAGCCAGTTGCATTCCTCCCCTTAAACAATTCAACCGTAATACTCGCGCTTCTAGGAATGCCCATCAGTTTACCCTTGAGCCCAACTTCGGACGTACTGTTAAGTACAGAGATTCTTTCTTTAGTCGCACTACTCCAATATGGAATGCTCTACCCAGCTCAAATTTCCCCTCCCATTGTGATCTACAGACGTTCAAAACCAATGTGCATCGGTATCTCCTTTTAAATCCCCTCCAATCTACCTAATCGCTCGTGCTGTGTATATCATCTTAAGGGTAGTCACAACCCCTTTTGCACGCGCTTAATATATAAAAAAAAAAAAAATATAGCTTCTTTTTAAATTGCTGTAGTAAAAAAAAGGTTTATTGAATGTGTTAGAAAACCTTTTCAGCACGTTATGACAATATTATCTGTAAGATAAAACTCATCCAAGGTCGATATCTTTATGCGTTCTCGAGATTTGGTGGACGAAAAAAGTACACCGAACGTACGTACATACACACATACAGACATCTTGCTAAAAACGACGGACTCTGATTCTAGAGACCTCAAAACGTGAAGATATGTCAAAATTTTCAATTCGGCAAATCGCACCAATTACAATAACTTCCAATGGGAAGTTAATAAGAAACTAGGGTGTTGGTTTGGACGGTCTCTATTATAAATAATTTTTAATTTTTTTATTACATATTTATAAAACAAACTCTGCAAATTTCATCCAAATCGTAGAAGCCATATTCGAGAAACGAATTATATAATAAATATAAATATACATATCCATATATACCAATACCTACTTGTGTATTAAAACACACACGTGTTATTCCTTGGAAGTAGGTAGGAACCTAATAAGATAAAAAAATCATCAAAATCGGAGCTGCACTTTGAAAGTTAGAACAATTGACGTTTTTCGGCTTAATTGACTTAATGTATTTTCTTATATTAATTGACTTGAATACCTACCTCCATAAACTATAAACATCGTCTTGATGTAGCGATATAGCCACACACCTGTTCATAGGTAGAACGACAAAAAAACATACACAAGCCACAATTATGTCCCTATACGCTTTGATATAATATTGTTGGGTTCGCAAATAAAACTTATTTCCTGTATTCAAACTGAAACTGCTATTAATTCACAAAATAAAACGCTTTTTATTTCAAATACTTTTCTTTTATTATAACCAAGCACAAGTATGCAACTCTTTATTCACACTGACATTTATTCATTCACTTTCAAAATCAAACTGCCCTTTTCGGACTGGTGACCCTGTATTTATATCCGAAATAAAGGGTTCTAGAATTTTCTAGGGTTCTGGATTCTGCTAGATGATTCTTTTTCGTTTCGTTCAATTATTCCAGTAGCCTGGACACCAACCGTGATGGATTTAATTATTTATTTCACTCAAAGATGGCGCGGAAAGTTGTACTAATGTGTGGTTGTTTACATAACTGGGCATATTCACCACATTGCCCCCCTCTTAGGATTGATCGTCCCGATTGAATCCATTATTCCCACCGTTATAACGATGTAAACGGTCGCAGTGTACTACTTTAAGCTTACCCCTTACTCCTCTCTGAATGCGGTAAACCACATCATTGATTCGCTTCACAACGGTATATGGGCCTTCCCAGTTTTGTTGTAGTTTTGGTGACAGTCCCTTTTGTCGGTGAGGATTGTAAAACCACACCAGGTCTCCTTCTTGGAATCCCATCGTTGTTGCACGGGCGTCGTACCGTGTTTTCATCCTATCACTAGCGGTTTTTATGTGTTTCCTTGTCCGTTGATGAATGTCAATGAGTCTTACTTTGAGGTTATCCACATATTCATCTGACCTATCCGGTTCCATGGTATTGCATCCAAATTTGACTTCACTGGGCAGCCGTATTGTTGTGCCAAACAGGATCTCCGATGGTGTATGTCCTGTTGAACTATGAACCGCACTGCGGTAGGCCATCAAGAACAATGGAATATGGCGGTCCCAGTCTCGTTGGTAGTCACCTACTGTCGTCATACACAAACTCCGCACCGATGTCGTCATACATAAACTCCGCACCTGAACAGAGGTCGTCACACACATATTTAGAACCTGAACGAGGCCACTGACGTTAGTGAAAGCAGTCGAAAAAAAGAGGGCGATATGAGCTGTATTTTCCAGTTTTGCTGAAATGTTTCTGTACTGTTGTTTCTAGATTCTTTGCCCTTTACTTTTAATTTTGCCCGCGAACCGATAAGACGACGCCAACCAGCATATAGAGAAGAAACAATTTTAAAACCATAACAATTTTATAAACCATTAAATGTTTTTAAATTCATAACCATTTTCTAATAAAAACAAAGTGTAACAAATTAATGTTCTCAATTTTATTTGTTCTTGAGCTACAAAGGCTACAACACCTACAACCTTGGACAGATGTTCTTTAAGAGTCCTGTTGAATCGTTCTACCATCCCATCAGATTGTGGATGGAGCAGTGTTGTCCTCGTCTTCTTGATGCCAAGGAAAGAGCAAACCTCCTGAAAGATGTTAGATTCTAAGTTCCTTCCTTGGTCAGAATGCAGTTCCAAAGATACGCCGAACCTGCTCACCCAATTGAAGATAATCAGGTCAACAACTGTTTTAGTTTCTTGATTTGGGATGCCAAATGTCTCAGGCCACTTGCTGAAGTAATCCATGACTACAAGGATGTATCGGTTTCCGCTGTTGGTCTCCGGAAATGGACCTGCGACATCTACTGCTATTCTTTCGAAAGGTGTGCCCACATTGTACTGTTGCATTTTACTTTGAAGCTTTCTACCTGGTCCCTTGGTAGCAGCACAAGTATCACATTTTCGGCACCACTTTTGACATCATCTCTTGCATGTAGCCAGAAGAACCGTTGTCGTATCTTCTCCAGCGTTTAATTGACTCCCAAATGACCTCCAGATGCTCCATCATGCATCTCTCGAAGAACGTCATTAACCTTTGACATAGGCACTATCAACTGCATCAGATAAGACCTGCCATCTGCAGATTCCCATTTGCGCCTTAGTACTCCTTCTTGCACATGAAGTGAGTCCCACTGTGCCCAATATGCTTTGAGAGCTGGACTTCTATCGCAGATGTCACCCCATTCTGGTTTTTCTCCGTGTTCCTTCCATGCAAGAATGGGTTCTATATCCGAGTCTTCTTGTTGGGCAGTCCTCAGTTCTTCATTGCTCCAACCGTAAATGGGATCGGCTCTTATTCGTTGGATGGCAACCGCTTCCTTTTCTTCTTGACGCGTGCAATGTTTACAGTCCTGTTTACACGGTCGTCGAGACAATGCATCTGCGTTTGAGTGCAGCTTTCCTCTTCGATGTTGAATTTCGTAGTCGTATGTCTGCAGTCTCTCGATCCATCTTGCTACTTGACCTTCTGGATTTTTGAAGTTCAGAAGCCAATTAAGCGCACCATGGTCTGTTTGAAGGAGGAACTTCTGTTAATAGATGTACTTATGGAAGCTAGAAGTTCCCTTCTGGTGACGCAATAATTGCGCTCTGGCCTCGAGATTACCTTACTGTAGTAGGCGACGACTTTTTCTTTTCCTTCATGGACTTGCGACAGCACAGCTCCAATTCTGACGTTACTGGGATCGGGATCGATGATGAAAGGTTTTCCAGGAGTTGGATAGGTCAGCACAGGAGCATTACACAAACGTAGCTTGAGTTCCTGAAAACTTTTCTCGCACTCACCTGACCATTTGAACGGCTTCCCCTTTTCAGCTCTTAGCGATTCCAGCAAAGTCCTTCACAAATCGCCGATAATATGTCGCTAGACCAAGAGAGCTACGGAGCTGATGTTTATCCTGTGGTGTTGGCCAATTTTTCACAGTGTCAACTTTCTCAGGATCAGTCTTTACTCCTTGGGATGAGATGATATGTCCCAGGTATTTACCTTCGGTCTTGAAAAGCACACATTTATCTGGATCTAATTTTAAGTGTGCTTCTCGAAGTCTCTGAAATACAGCCTTAAGGTTTTCACAATGCTCGTCAAAAATTTTTCATAAACGATCACATCGTCCAAATAAACAAGGCATGATTTCCAAGTAAGGCCTTGAAGAACACACTCCATCAGACGCTCAAATGTTGCCGGAGCGTTGCACAGTCCGAAAGGCATCACTTTAAACTGCCACAGACCATTTCCGGTTGAGAAAGCTGTCTTCTCTCGATCTTCTGGATGGATTTCTACCTGCCAGTAGCCACTCTTCAAGTCTAACGTCGAGAACCATTGAGCTCCTTCCATTGCATCCAATGTATCGCTGATTCTGGGCAGAGGGTAGCTGTCTTTCTTTGTCACATCGTTCAGCCTACGGTAGTCCACACAAAATCGGGTGCTTCCATCTTTCTTTTTGACAAGAACAACTGGTGACGCCCAAGGGCTTTTTGAATTTTCGATTAGACCATCTTTCTTCATTGTCGATATCATTTCTTCAACTTCGGCTTGTTTGGCTAATGGGAGACGTCTTGCTGGTTGTCGAATCGGTCTCGCATCACCTGTGTCGATTCGGTGCTGTACCAGTTGTGTTCGACCATACTGCCCACTCGGTGAAGAAAATATATCAGCGTACTCATGAAGAAGGCTTCCAGCAACACTAAGCTGATGTTGACTTAGATTGGATGGCTTAAGAATTTTGGCTTTCATGGAGCTGAATTTTCCGAGGTCCATTGGTTCTTCTGCGTTCATTTCTGTGATTTTAGTTATTGCGGTCACAGATTCGCATTTTCCAATTACTTCTCCTTTCTTGAGCTTGACCTCCTACGGTTTGATGTTCAGAATCCGTACGGGTACCATGTTGTTCTTTGGTTCCACAAGAGTCTTCCCTGAGATGATATTTTGGGAAGATTGCTCAGAATCTGGTTCCAACTTGAGGTATCGATGGCTACCTAGATCGCCCTCTATTTTTGTCCAAACAAACACTTCTGAAGAGGCAGGCAAGGATATGTCTTCTTTGATGACAGTTCTTAGAGTTGATGAGTTTTCGTTGCCATAAACCATAGGAATCTCTACATTTTGGTACTTCAACACTTGCTTACCGATATCCAGAATCACTCCGTGCTCTTTCATGAAGTCGATTCCAATTATGCACTCATCACATATGTCTGCTACCAAAAATAGATGCGAAAACTCTAATTCTGCCAAACGGATTTTAAGACGAACTTCTCCATATACTCTTGCTGCCTCTCCTGTCGCAGTTTTAAGACGGTAGCTATTGGTGTTATGAAGCCACGTCATCTTGACTAAGTCTTTTCTTACAATGGAGGCTGTGGCACCGGTGTCAATTGTAGCCAACTGTTTCTTGCCATTTAATGTTGCATCCACTGTCAGACTTTTATTGTTCCGTTTAGTCTGCGAGACTTGTATGGTGGTTCTGGGGCCATCGATACCAGAAACCAGCTTCTGCCCCTCGAAGTTGGTTCTTACTCGTTTCCCGACTGGGAAACAGAGCGAGTAGGAGTGTTGATGTTATTGCTCACCTGTTCGCCGGTATTATTTCTGTTTCCACAGTGTTGACAGGCAACTCTTCTTTGTGGCAATCTGCACTGGCGCTGAAGATGTCCGGTTCTGTTGCAATTCCAGCATCGAGCGGGTCCTTCTTGCTGACTTCTATGGAATTCAGCTCTCTGGCAAGAACATTCCTCAAATTCAAGTTCTCTTACCCGATGAACTCCAAAGGAAGCCTGTTCTGATGCTTCCATAGTCAGAGCGAACGCTAATGCTTCAGAAAGCGTGCGTTTTCCAGCAGTTCGAATTGCTCGCTGGAGGTTGACTGCACGGACAAAAGCCTCCGTTGCTAGCTGGTTGGTAATTTCATCTCCTGCAGTCGGGTATGCTAGGTGTGCCAACCGTTCGATGGCTGCTTGGAGTTGTTGCAGACTTTCACCTCTTTTCTGGACTCTGGTATTGAGCTGGACGCGGAAGAATTCTTGCATATGGCTATCGCTGAAGCGTTTGTCAATAGCCTGAACAAGAGTACTGAAGTTGCCGTTCTGGTCTGCTGTTATGGTTTGCAAAAGTTCAGCAGCAGAACCTCTAAGGGCAAGCGTCAGGGCAATATACTTGACTTCGTCATCCCAGCCATTTGTCGTTGCGGCTGCCTCAAACTGCTTCTTGTAGATTGACCAAGAAGTTTGTCCATCAAAGGTTGGTCGATGCATTTCCTTTTTCCTTGAGCAGTCACCAGAACTTTCTCGAACCTTTATTTTTCTAACTTTTTCTAACTCAATGGCAAAGTTCTGCATTTTGTCTTAAAATTTTTTGAACCTTGTGTCAACTTTCGAGAACTGTTTTTCGACGTTTTCAACACGTTTATCAAGAGCCATGAATTTATTTTCAAATGAGTTTCGCTTACTCTCGATTAAGTTTTCCTGGTCGTCTAGAAGGTTCCTTTGCTCGTTGCGTTGTTCTTTCAATCGTACAAGCAGATTCTCTTGGTCATTCTTCTGTCCATTTCGTTGTTCTTCAAACTGGGCGAGCAGCTGAGCCATCATATTGCTAATGTCTATCGTTGTAATTACTTGCTCTTCCGGCATTTCAATTTCAAATAGAAATGTGTCTGCCTTAAATCTTCCTGCAGACGAATAATGAGGTCATTTTTCGTTCCAGCAGTAGGAAGGCCTCGTCTGTTTAGTTTCACATTCACAATGTTACCCATTTTTTTTCTATTTTGTTCTTATATTTTTGTGTGTCACTTTTCACAAACACCTATCTTATTTGTTCACTAATCTACACACTTTATCAATTTTTTTTTCACCATCAATTATCTGAATTCACAGATTAAATAAGTTTTATTCCACTTTTTCTGACACCAATGTTGTATTTTACGAAGGGTTCGCAAATTAAACTTATTTCCTTTATTCAAACTGAAACTGCAATTAATTCACAAAATAAAACGCTTTTTATTTCAAATACTTTTCATTTATTATAACGCTTTTTATTTCAAATACTTTTCTTTTATTATAAGTAGTATGCAACTCTTTATTCACACTGACATTTATTCATTCACTTTCAAAATCAAACTGCCCTTTTCGGACTGGTGACCCTGTATTTATATCCGAAATAAAGGGTTCTAGAATTTTCTAGGGTTCTGGATTCTGCTAGATGATTCTTTTTCGTTTCGTTCAATTATTCCAGTAGCCTGGACACCAACCGTGATGGATTTAATTATTTATTTCACTCAAAGATGGCGCGGAAAGTTGTACTAATGTGTGGTTGTTTACGTAAGTGGGCATATTCACCACAATATTATAACACAAATAATCATGTCTCACGCCTATAGAAAAAAGTGTCATATGAAACTGACAATCTTAATTTCAAAGAGCTTTATTTAAAGCTGTTTTCAACGTGCTTTTTCTCTTTTAAATTTGTATACTCTAATTTCAAAGCAAAAATATATTTGCGTTGTTGCTCTGTCGCTTTCATCTCTGCTTTTTAGTTATAGTCCAATCAAATTATCAAAAAAAAATCGAAAATATATACAAAAATTCGAAAGGAAAATTTTATTGTTTTACTTTAAAGAGTACCTACCTCTTGGAGATTCTAAAACCACATTTTCCCAATAAAAAAAACTCTCTGCGTCGTCCGCCATTTTGAAAAAGGTGTTTAAGAGCCTTTACTCAATTTCCACAACCGCAATTAGTCGTATTTATTTTTGTTTAGTTTTGTAGGTTGACATATTTTCTACAATTCTTTTGTCTTAAAATTTTTTTTGATAGCTTCTTCTTTCGATTTTAAAAATATTTTTTCAAGTTTATCTCATCCATTATACATTCAAACCAAAAGTCACTTAAAATCTTTTTTATAGAACATTAAATTTCCTATACTTCTGTTTATTTAGATTTCATATAAGTCAAAAGACTTTCAAGATATAGGACGACAAAACATCTAATATTATATAATAAAGTGTCGATTGACTTTATTAATTTTCCCCCTACTTGCAGTGGCGTACGCAGGGGGGGCCTTAAGGGGCTTGAGCCCCCCAAGCAATATGTTGTACTGTTCTAAGATTGCATATATCATCGGAGAAAGTTTTTTTATTATTTTTAGTTCAAATTTTATTGTTCTTAATTTGAACCTTAGCACTATTTTCAATTTTAATTTTAAAATAATTCTATAGACATGGATGTCGTATTGAAATCATTAGTTCATACCACACGTTATATTGAAACTCAAACAAAATTCCCTTGCAATCAGTCAAATTTCGCAAAATGATTTCACACATTTAATTTTGTCCTTCTTTTCCCATTTAAAAAAAGCCGGAATGAAATAACGAATGCAGTGCACTAATTAACATAATAGATTCCCTTGATATCATCTCTTTTTTATTGCTTTTTAGTGGTTATACTTTAACCAGTATCTTTGCGCTCAGTGAACGTATCAAATATTCAAAAAATATTTTTATATATCTGTAAACTGTATACTTTTTTTGCCGAATGTTATTTATAATTCTACGACATAAGGCATTATAAGAAAGATGTAGTCAATTGATGACATTTCGAAAAACTGCCTTCAACTTGTATCGGAGGTAGACAATTTTCTCAAACTCTTTTTTTTTTTTTTTTTTTAAGTTAATGGTACCGGTAATGGTAAGTTAAGTACCGAATCGCATCCCACCGCGACCAGACGTGTCGGAAGTTGAAAACTTTACCGCGGCCAATACCCCAACAAATAAATTAAAAAAAAAAAAAAAAAAAAATATTAAACCAACCCCTGTCCATATACCATCACCTTTATCAGTTTGAAATTTTAATAATAAATCGATAAATCCCTGCCTAATCAAAATCAATAGCCTATTAAAATAATAAAATACACAAAAAAAATTGCAATAAAAAGAAAGTGCCAGTGTCAGTGCTTGTGCTTGTGTACAAAAACAACAACAAAAGTGCACCATGCCCATGAACCTGATGCTCCACAAAACTAAAATCAGCAAGCGGTAAATTTTCCTTATCTCTCCTTCCCTCATCATTCACATTGCTTTCGGCTTAGTCATTACATACATCTCATATAATGTATGTAATTGATTGAGTCGAAGTAAATCAGACAAATTGCGGATATTGGTTTTGGGTTTCCAGGGGCGGATCAATACATACTACTAAGGCATAACACTGGTAGTGTTTTGTATTGTTAAGTTTTATTGGGGGCCAAACTCAATATCAGCATAGATAACTGTCTGATTTGGTTTTTAACGTTTGTTTTTTCGTAATGGTAGGTGAATTTAGGGTCGATATTAGCAACATTCGGGGGCTGAGAAAGAATTTCTGTGCTGTGTACGTACATACTGTAAAAAACAGGCCAGCAGTCTTGGCACTAAGTGAAACCCAGGTAGGTGAAAATTCTGATTACTCCGAATTTAGCCTACCTGGTTATAGCTTAGTGCCTTTATTTTTCCTACACCACGGTCTCGCAATATATGTACGTAATGATGTGGCTTATCAGCTTCAACCACAATATGGCCCTTGTTTAAATACATACTTTAACTTCATGTGGTTAAAATTCACCGTCAATAAGCACATCATACATACATGTTTCATTTATCGTAGCTCAAGTTTGGATAGTAATTCGACTTCTAACGAATTCGATGCGCTGTCCGATTCAATCCTGAGAATTGTTTCCCATTATCCGTACAGTGAAATCGTTGTTACGGGCGATTTCAATGTACACAATTCTTCGTGGCTACGCTATTCTGGTCAGACAACACCCGAAGGAAGGTATGTCGAGATTTTTGCTGAGTTAAACCACCTGACTCAGCTTGTTGACGAGCCTACTCGGATTCCTGACGTTGCAGGTCAAATCGCCAACACTCTAGACTTGTTCCTTACCTCTGACCCGAATAAATACACTATTAGTGTATTATCTCCTCTAGGCTCATCAGACCATTGTGTCATATCTGCAAATTTCTCGTGCCACCAAATCACAGTTAAAGAAAAAATCCCAAAGAGAACCGTTTGGCAATTCGAGAAAGCCAACTGGGACGGTCTCAATAATTTCTTCAAGAGCTTTAACTGGTCACTATGCTTCCTCGATAGTGATGTTGACGCCAGTGCAGATATGATTACAAACTTGATTCTTTGTGGAATGAGAAATTTTATCCCAAATAGGGTGAAATCTATCAAACCCAAAGAAAACTCATGGTTTGATTCGAGCTGTAAAGAGGTTATTAGGGTTAGAGAAGTAAGCTTCCGATGTTATAAAGCCAAGCCTACAGAGGAAAACCGGAAAAAGTTTCAACAAGCTAGAAAGACCTGTAACGTTCATATTCGAAGAACCAAATTTTTACATGATCAAAAATTACGACAAAAAATACTACAATGTCCCAAAGGTAGTAAAAATTTTTGGTCATTTGTAAAAAACATACGAAATACCACCTCGTCCTCGGTTCCAACGCTCGTCTTCAATGATACTCCTTTTGTCAGCTCGCAAGATAAAGCCAATTTGCTTGCAGCACAGTTTGCTGTTAATTCGATGCTGCCAGAAAGTGTTATGACTCCTCCTGTACTTGAGAGCGTAAATGATTTTATGGGACAAATCTTCTTTCGCACTCGTGCAGTTGCTAGAGTTCTAAAGGATCTCGATGTACACAAATCCGCTGGCCCGGATGGTATCCCTCCCATTGTTCTGAAGAGGTGTTCTTCAACGCTGGCAAAACCACTGCGTAAGCTTTTCCATCTGTCCTACTCTACTGGTCTCTATCCGAGTGGATGGAAAACAGCATTTGTCCAGCCTGTCCCTAAAAAAGGCGTATCTTCTTCACCCTCTAACTATCGGCCAATTGCACTTACGTCCCTTCTTTCCAAGGTCATGGAAACGCTGATTAATTTCCAGCTCAAGAAATATCTCGAGGAACGAAAGCTTCTTAATGACCGGCAGTACGGCTTTCGTAGCAATAGGTCCACTGGTGATCTGATGGTATATCTCACCGAACAGTGGAACAAATCTTTACATCGTTTTGGAGAAAGTAAGATTATTGCACTTGATATTTCAAAAGCGTTTGATAGAGTTTGGCACCAAGCTCTCTTATCGAAAATGCGCGCATTTGGTTTCGATGAACCTCTTCTTCGTTGGATTAGAAATTACCTTTCGGACCGTTCAATACAAGTCGTATTGGACGGTTTCAAGTCTGAAATCCACAAAATAAATGCTGGTGTGCCCCAGGGCTCCGTTTTGTCTCCGACTCTCTTCCTTATTTTTATAAATGATCTTTTGTCTGAAACTTCTAATCCATTAAACTGTTTCGCTGACGACAGTACCCTCAGCTTCTCATATTCGTTTACTGATTCTCATCCATGTCCTTCGGATGTGGAACTTGAACGGCAGCGTATGATAAGCTCATTAAATTCTGATCTCGACAGCATTGTCCAATGGGGAATCAAAAACCGCGTAGAATTTAATGCTTCTAAAACTCAATGTTGTCTCCTGTCGTTAAAGCGAAACCCACCCCCAATGCCGCTATCCATGAGCGGCACTTGCATCGAGGAAACCGAACAGCTCTCAGTTCTCGGTATGTGTGTCACAGACCACCTTTTGTGGAATGACCACATATTTGATGTCGCCAAAAACGCTGCTAAGTGTTTAGGTTTTCTCCGTAGATGCAAGAAGTTTTTTTCCCCTTCTGATCTGGCTGTGATCTACAAAGCCTTTATTCGTCCAAAACTTGAGTACAATTCTCATGTTTGGGCAGGAGCTCCAAGAACTCACTTGAGTTTGTTGGACAGAATTCAAAAGAGAGCTTTAAAAATGATAGGCGAAAGATCTATAACAGAAACAATTACATCTCTCGAACACCGCCGTAATGTTTCGTGTCTTTCTCTTTTTTATCGCTATTATTATAATCAGTGTTCTAGTGAAATAGCCAGTTGCATTCCCCCCCTTAAAAAATTCAACCGTAATACTCGCGCTTCTAGGAATGCCCATCAGTTCACCCTCGAGCCCAACTTCGGACGTACTGTAATGTACAGAGATTCTTTCTTCAGTCGCACCACACGAATGTGGAATGCTTTACCTGACTCGACTTTCCCCTCCCATTTCGATGTGCAAACGTTCAAAACCAATGTGCATCGGTATCTCCTTCTAAATCCTCTCCTACTTACCTAATCGCTCGTGCTGTGTTAAAAACATTTTAAGGGTAGCCATAACCCCTTTTGCGCGCGTGGAATATAAAAAAAAAAAAAAAAAAAAAATGGACCGTATTCATTGTCGTTTTAAACTATTATGATTAGTTAAAACTTAAAAGATAACCTAAACATTTATTTAAGTTTTTGTCAATGCACTATTTTTGGCGTTCAATAATTTAATAAACTTCTTGTTTAATAAGTACAGAAATCGAATTGGAATAAATTTTTATAATTGATCTTATTTAAACTGTACTTAAGTAAAATATGAGTTTAGCGAAACCACTACGAAAACGCCCAAATAAAAATTTGTATAATGAGATTTCCTTTGAAAATTGGTTACCATTTTTTTCATTGTATTTGTATAGCTACTGATTCTGCTACTTTAAACTATAATAATGTCTGTTCCTTAACTCTAAATTTCTGTAATTTTCTGCGCATTTTGTTCCCAAGTTCTGTCAATTTCATTTCTATTATATGAACTTGACAGGACTTTGGACTAAATATCACAGAAACTCAAAGGAAAAGAACAGACTTAATAAATGCATTAAAAAACATATAGAACTTGTAAAAGTTACGTTATACGCAGGTTTTTGGTTGTCAGTTGGTGTACTTTCTTTATGTGCAATAAACAGTACCATGGCTATGAGCTTATTTAAAGAAAAACCGGATATTTTATTTATGAAAATGTGAATACACTTTTCACATATACCCCTATTACCGTTGACGTTTTTTAAATCGAGTCCATAAAGTGGATTTTTGTCGAAGTGGATTTTTACAAAAAATATTTGTTTACAAAGAAAGAAAGGTAAAATTCATTTCAAAACTATTATAGGGAGTATTTGGCTTGTTTTTCTTTTTGCTTTTATTTTTTTTTTTTTTTCTATCGAAATTTAACTTCTGGTGGTTAATAAAACGAAAGGCTTTAATTTTGTTTGCTATTTTGTGATACCTTAAAAATAAATTCACCAAAATTGAGACTGAGCCCCCCCCCCCAAACAAAGTAGCCTACGCTACTGACTACTTGTTCCTGTTAGATTCACAAATGTAAAACTACTAACATATTTGTAGAGAAAGGTTGTAACTTTAATTGTGTTTAATTTGTTTCTTGAAAATTTAAAAATTTGTATCACATTTGAATTTAAAATAGTAAAACAAAAGTATTTACATTTTTAATCACGGGTCGGTAACTAATCTTCGCAAACAACATTTTCGCACGACCCATCTTCGCAAGCAACATCTTCACAAAACAACATCCCCGCAACAACACATCCTCGCAAGGACACATCTTCGAAATGACACATCCCCGCAACGACAAATCCTCGCAACGTCACATCCTCGCAACGACACATCCCCGCAAGGACACATCTTCGAAATGACACTTCCCCGCAACGACAAATCCTCGCAACGGCACATCCTCGCAACGACACATCCTCGCAACGACTAATCCCCGCAAGCAAAATCTTCAATGTCACTAATCTACGAAAGCCACTGACCATGGTATTTCTTCCCTCGGTGGCGCTTGAGTTGGCAACAAACAGGACAAGATGTTGTATAGCAATGGGTTAGGTGATTTAGTAGAACGCGAGTGGAATAGCCAATATGAAAATGGAGGGCCGATTTTATGTGATGGTAAAATAACATATCCATGAGGAATCTATAAAAATTGTTGTTTTTTGACCGATTTCGATAAAATTGAAATATGTTATATAGTCCAGTCAAAATAGACATTTCCCTGAACAAAATTCCGACAACGCTTAAACTTGTTGGGGGCCTTCCAGTGACTATAACGCAGCAGTGACTAAAAGTCCCTGACGATCCGACAGGAGCATAACTTTTTTAGCATGGTTAAGTGTCGAAAAAATCAGTTTTTAATGCTATCGAAAAGAAGTTCGAGTACAGTTTGTAGATCATTAAATTCTCTATAAAAAAACTGCTCACTTCCTACGACCAATAATTAAGAAGTTATAGCTATTTAAAAATAACATTAAATGACGAAAATATTGTTTGTTTTAATATAACTGTTAAACCGTCAATGCTTTCGAAAAAAAGTCTAGGAACACTTTGTAGACAGCAAAATGTTTTATAAAACAAATTAGCAGACTTTTTTCCCTACGACCTATAATTTAGAAAATATGTCTGTTGAAAAAAAAACAAAAAAATGACGAAAATATGGATTTTTTTTAGTATAACTCTTAAACCGTAAATGCTATCACAAAAAAGTCTAGGAACACTTTGTAGACCACATAATTTTCTATAAAAAAGATTAACAAACTTTTTTTCCTACGACCTATAATTTACAAAATAGACCTTCTAAGAAAACAAATAGTTTTTAAAGAAAATTTTGTGGTCTACAAACTTTACCTAGACTACTTTTCGATTTCATTGACGGCTTAGCAGTTATTTTCAAAGAAACAATAATTTCGTCAATTTTTTTTTCTTAGAAGCTCTATTTTGTAAGTTATAGGTCGTAGGAAAAAAAAGTCTATTAATCTTTTTTTATAAAAAATTATGTGATCTACGAAGTTGTTTTTTTCAACAGCTTTATTTTCTAAATTATAGGTCGTAGGGAAAAAAAAGTGCTAATCTTTTTTGTAAAACATTTTGCTGTCTACAATAAAAATTGCGTCTTGACAAGGCCCTCACTGTCAACTGAAGAGTCCAAGTGAGAACGCCGGGACGAAACGCCAATTTTTATGGACTAAAGGCCGTTAAAAGCTATATTGAATCTATAAAAACTACCCTCAATAATATACGACTGCATATATACCTACATATATACTTAAAAACATGACCATATTTTTCTTTCCCACTAGGGTTACCATTCGTCCCCCTTTTGGGGGGACAGTCCCACTTTTTCATCTCATCAAGAAATTTGTCCCCCAACACAGAAAATGTTAAAGGGGTACACAAATGTCCCCCTTTTTTAAACATCCTCAGTTTTACAACTTTTCCATTCAAAAACCACTTTCTTTTTCATATTTAATTTTTTAGTTGTTTTTTTAAGCAAATCTGTGGATACTTCCATCATAACTTTGCAAGTTTTTACAACTGAATACATGTCTTAGATTTAACACTCCTGGCGAAAAGACAGAAATAGTTTACTTGTCAAATCAGTTGAAACAGAATTGATTGTTAAACATAACTAAAAATTGAGTTGCAATGATTTTTACAAATTTATATATGAAAATGGCAGTTGGTTGCAAAAAATAAAATCAGGCGATAAATATAATTGGTGAAGGATTTGATCTTATCCTTACATTTATCTCACCGATTGTGTATACGAAAACATGAATATCTGAGTTTATGTTCCTTTTTTAAGCCATTTTTTTTTTTTTTTTTTTTTTTTTTAATTAAGTAGGCACATAAGTATGTATGTGGGAGAAGTGCGCCCACAAAAGACTGTTTTGTTCAGTAAAACTGATTATAAAGTTTTATTTTAAATACTAAAATAAAATAAAAGTACACATTATAGTTAATTCAGAAATATTAAATTTAAGTTAAACTTCAAACAAGATTAGCAAATAATAAAAAAAAAAGTTGATGCGTCGCGATGATTTTGTCTAGCTGATGGTTTTTTTATTATCGAATGATTTATCAAGGTACCAAGGATTAGGGTAATGGCACATCGTTTTCCGGCGTACGGACTAGGGGAATTGACAGTAGGCACATCCTACATGTATATAATAAACCATTGTTAAAAAGAATTAATATTTTTATAAAAATCAAGTTGGTTTTGTATTTGTTTCTTAAATTAAAAGTAGAGGATTTTGAAATGTTGTCCCCCCTGATACCCAGCTGTCCCGCTAAAGAAAACTCAAAATCCCCCTTTTGTTATTTTCTAAAATGGTAACCCTATTTCCCACATTAAAATCAGCCTTCCCTTGATAATATATGAATGCATACCTCCACGCGTTATTTTTTCCCGCAAAAAAAAAAAATATATTCCTTGCTTCAAGGTTCATCGTCGATGACGACGACGACGCAAACAGTTTACTTACATAATGTATGTCTACTTATCTCTTCTCGCATATAGCATATCAGTAAAATAAGCAATCAAAATAACCTTGCGAATTCAATCAAAGAGGACACCAACATTTTCTTGTCATTCTCTTCACCTTGACCTCATCATTGATTTTTAAAAAAACCTTCGATTGGTAATCTCTCTTACTCCATTTGATTCTTACCAGAATCGAAAAAAAAACACTCCTCTTGCTCTTACTACCTAGTCTCGATTCTCTGATAAATGGAAGACTCCCAAAAATTGAAGTCTCCGGCGAGCTTAAGTGGCGCCACCATCGCAGGAATGTCGTCCCAAATAATTTTCTCCATGGTAGTACTATAGTTTATTATATACAAGGGTATAAACTCAATGATAGCAGGTCACGAAAAGCAAACATTCACAAACCCAAGCCACAGAAAATAGTTTTTGTTTTTTTTTTCAGCTTTATTTTATTTTCTTCCTATCATACTTCACATTATACAATCTTCCTATAGAAAAAATATTACAAGAAACTTACAAAAGTCTCACTTGCAACATCATACATTTTGTCTTCATTTTTGTTGTCCTACTCTTACTCTATTCTATTTACAAACCAACCCAGTGTAGAGACCATAGACACAAACCTAAGTTTCCGAAATTTTAGTTCTAATCGTCCTCCCTTCGACTAGCGCAAGATTTTTTCGTCATGATATTACAATAGATTTTAAAATACAATGATAAAAGAAACCGGTATTCATACTCGTTAATCGTAATGTAGATATGTACAGTACATATATGTATGCATGTATATATATTGTATATGTTCATATATTTTTGTACCTAACCGAACGGAAAAAGGCAGAGTTCCGACCCGCTCCCTGTGATTTTATCTGCTCAACTTAACATATACATAAGCCAACATAATGTGCATACAAATGTATACGTTACGTATGCATATATACATATTATGCACATACATACATACATATAGGTATCCATTTCAAGAGGTGGTATATATACATACATATATATGTACATAATGTAGATATTCTAATTTCTAATACTAGAAATTTGACAAGGTGTATGTAAGTAAAATTTAATTATAACGAAAGATTAATGATAAGGCTGACGTCCGTAGCTATCATTACCTCTTTTCTATAACATTTTTGTATTATTATTTGACATCTAGATTTTCGATTTGTTTGTTTAACGTTTATTTTCATAAATGTATTTTTAATTGATTTTGTTAATATCACGGCCTATTCATCAATCAGTTGTTTGTGTAGGTACGTAGAAGTTAGAAGGTGTTCATTTATGTCTAAATGAAAAGGGCCGCATGTATATATGAAAAGCATTTGGCGTTTGCAATGTAATTGCCCGCCTTGTCGTCGGTCGTGTCGCCAACTTAGCTGCATCAATCAAAATTATGTTTTTAATTTGAAAAAAGACAGTTTGTTTCGTCTCTAGGAACCTAATCATTATTGTGTTGGTATTCCTATAAATATTATAAATAAATACAATGAAATAAATTTAAAAAAAATGATATTTATGTACGTATAAAAGCTAATTTATTTTGTTAACTTTTATTCAGGCTAGGCGCATATTGAGACGCGTTCGACGCGAGTGACGCGACACTGCACAGTATGAGTTTTGTAAAGAATATAAATCAATAGAACAACGCATATTGATGGAGCAACACGACATGACCTGACGCGCGTTTTCCGAAAATCACGTGGCACAATGATCGAAACACAGTTTTTCGTGCGAGACCGGCACGTGTTAAATAATATAATAAACTGTCGTTAGATTTGAAAATAAAATATGGTTTGCTTTTTTAGAAATAACTTGTTTTTTTTTAAGTTTATTTCAGTTATTGCAATTATTGCTTCAAATAAAATATATTTTGACACGAGACACGTGTATCAATTTGCGGAAAACGGCATGACACGTTTCTCAATATGCGCCTAGCCTTAAAGGCATTTATACATACAGGTGCGACAAAAGGCTTGCGCATGTACACACACATATGTACATACATTATGTAGACAAGAAAAAAATCGTATTTTCTTTTCAAAGCCCGTATGACACATACAACATTTTTTCTTCATTTTTAACTCATTGAAAATGAAACTAGAATAGTTCGAACAATTTATATCTGAAAATACTGATATCAGTGAAAAAGTCGCACAAAATGTATTAAAAATGAGATTTTATTTACATTTTCAAATTCTGCCACCTTTTTTTTTTGACTTTTCAGAAATTGAAAATTATAAATTATTTCAAAGTACACTGTGACTGGAAAAAAGTATACACTAGACTCATGAGAACACTATAGCTTTGGGTGAATATGTGCTTTTGTGGGACATTGTATTTTTTGAAAACATAACGTCGTCGTTCTTTTCATGAAATTACTGATGTCTTTTTTCTCTCGACTGACACTAAAACATGATTTAATCTGCTAAAAATGAACAAAACATGTAGTACCTATCATACGGGATTTAATAAAGTTCTTTCAATGAACAGTTTTTGAAAAAATAATTTTTAATATTCAAACAAATTTTTTTTGTTTAACAGTTTTAAGTATGGCTGAGTTCCGAAATTCATCAGATGCGCATTTGATGCAAAGTCATAACTTCCAAAACTCAAAAGTGAAAATGTTTACAAAGCGAAAGCAGCATGTTTGCGTAGCAGCCTATTATTTTTATTTTAAAAATTGAATGCTCTTTTCAATTCCTAGTCAAACACTGAAACCCGGATGTTTCTAGGACTTTTATTCTTCATTCCCCACTTATCGCCTCTGGCAAAAATTAGGTTTCTGTAACTCAATGCGATAAGTTCAACTTGGGATACTTTTTACTTGTGATACACGTTGTATAGGGCAAATTTAGGATTCGTGCAAAAAAAAAATTAGAGATAACAATTTTCCCTAACATACCCTAACGGTACCTGTCATAGAACCGATTTTTTGGTTTTCAAATTTCTCGTTAACGGCTACACCGATTTGAACCAAATTTTTTATGTACGAGGTGCTTTACAATTTAAACAATTTTGCATATAAAATTTTTGATTTTGGGTTTTGATTGGAATTTTTGGATTTTTAAAAAAATATTGAATTTTTTTTTTTGAAAATTCAATATCTTGAAAATGGGTCGATGATTTTTTTTTTCAAATGTTGTGAAAAATTGTATTTTATTAAATACTAAAAGTTGGCATACCAAATTTTTTTTTTTTTTAATTTTCAATAATTTTTATATATAAAAAATTATTTAAAAAAAAACCGCTCTAACGATTTTTGAAATTTGTTTTCATAAATTCATGTTTATCAAAAAAATCAGATAGCATACTTTTTTTTGAGCTCTTTCCGTTTAAGCTATTACAAAAAATTGTATTAATTTATAGTAATAATTTATATTTTAAATTGTTTTTATTGTTTTTAAAACTTTTTTTTAATGATATCATAATGTTATAGAACCACTATATATGCACATTGTCAATTTTAAGCTTCATTCAAATTGTTAGATACGAGACCAAGTTTGTGCGATCCAGTCGTGCCCATTTTTTGACAGGAATTTCCATTGGAAGGCGATAAATCGATGTCGTTTTGACATTAAAAACCAAAACAATTGAAAGTCTTAAAAGTTTAAGTTATTATTGAAAATATATATTAGTTGAAGAGTGCTCCGAAATCATTTCCCTTTCCAAAAAGTCTACATCCACGCACATAACCATAAGCCTAGTACCTACGCTGCTGATGCGAAACGAAACTTTCCTGTGGTCTCCAAAAAGACAACGAAATGCTACCGAAATCACAGCGGACAGATATTCGGGGAGAGTTTCACAAATTGCAAATAAATAAAATAAAAGTAAACGAAAAAATCAAAGAAAAGCCGTGCTGTAATGAAAGAAACAACAAATAAAAACACGAACAAACCCAAATGTCATTTTTTCGCACACAATTAATGGTCCGGGCAGTTAATTCTGTGCGAAAAGAGAGTTGAGACTTGGCAAAACAATCTGGTATCAATTTCGCTGGTCAAACAGCGTACCACAGAACGAAGAGCACAACGAAATTTTTAGTTTATGATTTCGTCATGTCATTTTTGTATGGGATTTTTCGTTTTACATCAGCAGCGTACTAGGCTATAATCTGTTTGCAATGAGTGAGACTGAACAAATTGAAAACAAAAGTATCGACGACGACAGCTGTAGTTTCTTCGTCATCATCCACCGCAAGCAAGACTAGTTACAAACAGACCTGCCGTTTCATTTTTTGAGAAAGCAGTACCTACTTCAATAAAAGATGCAGTACACAGCAGTACTTACTACAGTAAAATACTATTTTTTTCATATGTTTTTTTTTTTTCAATTTACTATTATATACAACAGCAATACAAAATAAAATTTATAACAAACAGTCATATTTAGATTTACATTTTGAAAGAAAGATTATTTTAAACATTTCATTCATTTAGGTATTTTTTTAAAAGCATATGGGGAAGCAATTTTTGTTTTGAGATCGTTAGAGTATCATACAGAAAGCTTAACTCCAAGCTTTCGACCACCAACCACTTGCAGGGTTGCCAATATCTTGATTTAAAAATTGAATTTGATTTTTATGAATTAAACCCGTATTTTTGAGTTTATCGAAAAACTGAAAATACATTATTGTAGAGAAACATACGTTCTAAAAATTTGTCAATGTTATTTTTTTTTTCATAATTTGTGTGTTTAGCGAGTAATAACCAGGGAAAGGATTTTGCTGACCTAAAAAAATCAAAAAAGGCAAACAAAAATTCTTAAAAGGGCAAAAAAAAAGAAATTTATCAAATAGAGAGAATATAAACATAACTTAACGTCTAATTATAATAGCATTGAACTACCAACAGCTTTTTGAAGTCCTCAGGTAACAGCGTTCTACGAATGTCTCTTAGACGCTTCTTAAATGAGCTAAAGGACCTTTCTACTTGAGCAGAAACGAGTGCAGCCAATTTTAAACTCTCTAGTCTCTGCATCATTCTTCATTCACTTCAAAGTTTTCGGAAAGTGTGGAATTGACGTCACCATTTATTACAGCATTTGCTCAACAGTTTTAAGTCCACGATTTACATTAAAAACAGTAGTAAACTTTTTCAATTCTTCATTTGCAATTATTGGCGAATTTTTCAAGGAAATGCACGAGCATTCATAGATAAATGCAGAGATAGAGTTTTTATGAGAAAAAAAAAAGGACAAGAAATTTGATTGAGAAAAGATCATAGTAACTCTATCTACAGTCTACACTACCTGCTTTATTTTACTTGTGTGTTGAGGGCAAGCCAATTTGTTTTCTGTGCGCTCTAGATTGTGTTACGATCATGTTTTTAAGTCAAATAATCTCAACTGGAAATGGAAAAACCTCATGCAGTTTGTATTTGTAGAATTTTTTGAATATTTTTTCCTTTAACTTTGAAACAAAAAAAGCAAGCAAGACAAAATTGACAAAAAAAAACAGTTACGGGTAAAAAAGGCAAGCAAAACCACTAACAGGTAGAAAAGGCAAAAACAGGCAAAATAAAATACAAATATTTTGAATCAGGAGGCGTGAAATAGGTTTGTATAAAGTCGATACGTTTTTACGAACGCGCACAAAAAATATGCAAAAAATAGGCCTGGTAATAACAAATTAAAAAAAAAATGGAGTTCCCATTCTTTTTAAAGTCAAATACTTTTTTTTCTTTTAGTGTCTCGCAAAAATTTTCTTCTAAACGTTGTTAAAAGCACTATCACCTACAATTTTAACCCAAACATGTTTTTTGTCCGAGCAATTTATTGTTTATTTACTATCGCGCTGCAAAGCTTCTTAATCGCATCTTCAAACGTAGAATCGAAAATGTCCTAGAAGTTAGCATAACAATTGTCAGCATCTCAATTTTTTTTTCGAGTTCTTATCGCATGCACCTTAGTTCTATAGTTCCTGATAGTTTTCCAAAACAGTTCTGTTTGATTTCATCGACAAAGTTGATTTTAAAAATTGAGATGCTAACTTCACGCCAGCATATCATTTTTTGAAATATCATATAAAAATATTTTTTTCGGGTGTAAGAGACCTTGCCTAAGAGTTCTAATACCTAAAAAAATTAGTTCTATGACGGTCAGCCAAAAAAAAATTAAAGCTAAAAAAAAAAAATTGAATTAAAAATAAAGTATGTGGTGGATATTCTTCGATTATCATTCATCATTAATTATTCATCATTATACTCATAAATAAACAAATTATATTTAATAGATCTCATTTAATGATTTTCGAAATCAAATCGCATCGAAAAGTTGATCGCATAATATCGAATTATATTGCCAATCAAAATATTGTTTTCGCGAACACGACCGCTTGAACACAATCGCCGCGCGAACACAACCGCCGCGCGAACACTACCGCTTAACTTATAACACACCCTTTCGATTTATTGAAAGTTCTCGTTTTCGGGACGCTTCCTAAAGTAAACGTCAAAATCGGTTTCTACGTCGAATACAATTCCTTGTGATTCAATATAATTTCATCTTTCAACTTGTGTGCTGGTGCCAAATAGCTCTCTTCCTAAATTTAAAGTATATTTGTAAAATATTAAAACTTAATTTAATAAATTGTATTTCGTTAAACGAAATTTTATTTTTATAAATAAATTGTGTCGCCTCATTAATTGGACAGAAAGGAAGTAGCCACCACGGGCTTTAAGTACTTTCAATACAAAAAATGCTAAATTACGCAAATTGTTAAAAAGTTATTTTGTTTCTAACGCTTTTCTAATGAAAACAATGTATGTTTTTTTTTTAATTTTAAAAGGAAATTTGCATGAATTTTGATCAACTTCCTTGAGATGCTGGCATTTTTTGGGAGTTCCAGCCCATTTATCGACTCAACATATAGATATGTTAACAGTATAATCCGCGGAGTTCCCGTTTCTAACGCTTTTCTAACAAAAAATATGATTTTTTTTCTATTTAGAGCGCTTTTTCACGGATTTTGGTAAACGACCTTGAGATCCTCAGGGCCGGACCAACCATATGTGCAAGATGTGCAAATGCACAGGGCGCAACATTCTGGGGGCGCATTACCAGGAGCAAGAAAATGTAATCCTATCTTGCGCAAACAAATATGTACTGCCATTTGCATTTTAACCACAAACATTCTTCAAATAATCCTAAAATAACATCCATTCCAACCGTGCTAAGTTATTTCTTGCACACTAACTAACATCCCTTTCATCGTTGCATTCAAGGAAAAATTAACTCGAGAGTCAAGATATCGTAGAAATAAAAATCCCACTCGACCCATGCAAGTTCAATCCTACCTACCTAATTTCCAAGTTCGTACAAAAGAAGAAAAAATCTCAACACATAAAAGTTCCATGCCACACCTCATATGTGCAAGATTTATTTCATGCACACTGAGTCCCAAAATTAACATAGAGTATATGACAACGAAAAATACTTATTCATACTGAATCATGTGGTATAGAACTTGCAGGTCACAGATAAGCAATACCTAGATGGGAATATACGGCTGTCAATTCGGTTTGCCTACAAGCTCAAACGTCAAATGGCCGTGGTGAACATCGGATTTTTGCACTAGTGTACGTGAAAAAAAATCCGAGTTTCACCTCGGTTCGTGAACAAAATGGCGGATAATTTAAGAATCCAAGGGTTTGTTTAAATGTGCTAGGTTCTTGTATGCCGATTTCCTTTCGACGATTGCAGATTAATTTTTTTTGTTGTAAGGAAGTCGCAAAAAAAAATCGTGTAGCCGGTGTAAATTTTCTATATGAAAGATTTGATTTTTGATCTTTTTTTCTAAACAAATCAAATTTTTCTATCACAGATTTGATTTTTTTGTTGAAATGAAAGTTACATTAAGGTTTAACTACATATACCTACCTACTTTTGCAAAAAAGTACAAAAGTGAGAATTTAAAATGTTCGCTAAAAAACCTTGCAAGAAAACATACAAAAATTGTATTGACAGAAAACGTAGTATAACTTCTTATTGGCTGTAGAGCTACTAGCGATGTTGTATTTGTAATGCCTGTAAAATCATAATGTACTATGGATGGCTTTTGTGATAAAACAAGCCTATTGTGTTTTTTCCTCAATCAGAATTGACTTTATTGCAGTTTTTGCAATTAAGAACAGATGAGATTCACACCATTGTGGGTGCTTTCTTTTATTCCCATACAAATTAATTCTGGCAGATGAAGGTTTTGTTGGTATTCCAAATGTTTCGCATCGGCTTAGGAGACCATTTTTGTTGCAACACAATTTAAATTGTGTAAAGGATCTTTCAAACCAACGTTAAAGGCTCTTCCAAACCAATGTGAAACATTCGTTGCGGCGAAGAAACATTCGCATGTCAAAATTTATTTACATGGTGATAAATGAGAGTGCCCACACCAACGCGGCGGAGAAACATATGAATTAATTTTGACTGACAAATGTTTCTTCGCCGCAACGAATGTTTCGCATTGGTTTGGGTGACCCTTAAATCGGAGCGAAACACTCACGACAACAAAACATTCACTTTTTAAAATTAAGTTACATGAAAATAATTGAGAGTAGGTACCCACAATGAAAGCCGTGCGATTTTCCATATGAACCCGATGACTGACAAAAATGTTGTCCACGCATCGGTTTGGGGGACCTTAAATTAATTTCTAAAAATTTACGTCGGAATTTGACCATGATGCAATCCAACCCCTTACGTATAAATTAAAATAATGTCATATATTAAGTGTGTCTGTACCCTAAAACTAAGAATATAGTAGCTGTCAAATTTGCCATGGTGAATTTAATTTTTGTTGATTTCTCGAACCTTATTATTGGTTGGCGAGATTTTTTTTATAATTATTGTGCTGTAGAGCTGAAAAAAATTGAAATTATGTTTTTAAATTTCATAAACATATTAGGTCTTTTGCCCTTTGCTATACTCTGCTCAAACAGGGCCCCTTCGGAGGCGACAGAGTTCTACAAAAAGTTCTCATCGCGCATCGTCTGCCCAAGTAGCTTTTTGGCGAATTGGTAGAAAGAAACATGAAAGCACCAAAAAGGACTCGTTCAAGTTCCGCTTGCCATGCGGGCATTGTGCTTAGTGAAACAATTATTTTTTTGTTAATTTATTTTTTAATGAAAATCACAAACCCCGGAATAAAAATCTTCGCCCAGCACATTTATGAAAAAAAAAAAAAATGAACTGTCAAACAAATCAAATTCACCGCGTTAAATTGTTGTTGCAGTTCACATCTATTTCATTGACACGAAATGAAATTACAAAAACAACAATGTAAACAAATGGGTTTTGGGGGGTGATACGAACGAAAGATTCCTATCTAGGTATTGCTTATCTGTGGTGCAGGTTTTGTATTATGCACCGTACCTCTGTATGTGACTTCTCTTACACAGAAGATGGACTCATGGAATATGAAAATTTTAATAGAATGGTCTGGTCTGGTGCAGATTGTTTTAATTTGTTGTTTTTTCGCTTTGTTGGTTAAGATTAAATAAATAGGTATCAGTTTTTAATAGAAGTGACGTATTTGTGAAAGTATTTATTATTCGTTTTTCGTTAATAATATAATAATATATGAATATTGACTCACTGACAGTATAACGCTGCAATGCGATTTTACAAAAAAAAACTTTTTTTTACAAAAAAAAACTTAGCTTTCTTACAAAAAAAAAACTTTTTTTTTTTAAACAAAAAAAGAAATAACTTTTTTACAAAAAAAATTAACTTTTTTACAAAAAAAATAAACTTTTTTACAAAAATAAATTAACTTTTTTTACAAAAAAAAAATAAACTTTTTAATAAAACAAAAATTAAACTTTTTTGCAAAAAAAAATTATCTTTTTTACAAAAAAAATTAACTTTTTTATAAAAAAAAAAACTTTTACAAAAAAAAAATTAACTTTTAACAAAAAAATTCTTTAAACTTTGATGATCTCATTTCTGAATTTGCAAAATGTAAGGCCAGAAAAGTATGTTTAAACATTTCCCCTCTGCTCATTTCTTCGCTGCGTTTTAGGTTATGGTTTTACTTTTTTTTTCCTAAACAAAATTAACTGAAGTTCCTTTTTATTTTGTACATGCAAAAACTTATGTATGTATGTATATATTTTTATATTATTTTGTTTTTAAATTAATTAGTTTATTTATTTGTATCGGCAAACCTACCGCTTTGTGTTTGTACATGTACGCGCCTGAATATAAAACGAAAAATGTTTTTTACCATTAAAACGCTTTAGTAAAGAAGTGGAAGGTTGGCCGATACGCCAATCATTTTGGTTTCATTGAAACACATCGACATTGTTAATTTAGTTATTTTATTGTATTTAATAAAACTTTGAATAAAGAATTTCAATTGACTGAATTACATGAAACACCATTGTATATCATGCTCGGAATTATTATTTTCTTTACATAAATGCATTTAGGCGGAACGAAGTTCGCCGGGTCAGCTAGTTAGTTTATAGAAAAGATATTACAAAAGTCGCATTCGCCCAAGAGCTCTACAATAACGGATCAATTCAATTGTGTGGGGTGACATTTAAAGTATGCGGCAAAGTTATATCAAATAAATCTCATGTTGTTGGAATAACTAAAAACGGCTCGACCTTCGAAAGCTGAAACTGATCAATGGTGTACATATCTTCCGAATGGAAAATTCTCTCCTGAACATATAACATTCTATTAAAAAGTAATTTCAATATTTTAATATTTTAATTTCTTCATCTTCTTATTATAGTTCACATTCTCACAGTTGAGAGCGACTATTGTGTAAGAGACTAAGTGCTTGCCTGATGCTCCTCAATCGTTTACTGGTGCTGAAGCAACTATGTTGAGTTTGGATTCAGTTGGACAGCCTTCGGGACAAAAGCAAATGGTTTAAACTAAAAGCGAGTTTAGTTTGAAATTAAAAATAAAACCGAATCACATTATTTAATTGCTGGAGTTAAATTCTCCATCGTCCAGCTCTTCAAAAGGATGTGCTCGGGGTTTAAAACTTCGCACTTTTCTGCACAACGCTGAATCTTCAAATACATCGAAATCTTCGTCTTCCTCACGAATCATACAAAAAACCACAATTCACTTTTCCAATTAAAATGGGTAAAACATTTTTTTCGAGGTAAATGACAGATGTGGTATGGATTTAGCAAATTGATAAAAGTTAAAGTAACCATTTTGTGAGTTTAACTTTAGTAAATTGTTAAGAGATAATAAGATGTTAAAACCGTTTAAAATCAGCAAAATTTTCTTTTTAACTTAGTAACTTACTAAAATGGCTTTAACAATTAACTAAATCGTTTAAAATTTTGCGCCAATGTGTTTACAGTTTCTTACCCTTTCCTAACAAAAAATATGATTTTTTTTTCTATTTAGAACGCTTTTTCACGGATTTTGGTAAACGACCTTTAGATGCTAGCATTTTCTTGGGAGTTCCAGCCCATCTATCGAACTACACAAATAGATAGAATGTGTTTACAGAATAATCCGCGGTGTTCCCGTTTCGAACGCTTTTCTAACAAAAAATATGATTTTTTTTCAATTTAGAGCGCTTTTTTCACGGATTTTGGTAAACGACCTCTAGATGCTAGCATTTTGTTTCTAGTTATAGCCCATTTATCGAACTAAGCATATAAATATAATGTGTTTACAGTATAATCCGCGGAGTTTCCGTTTCTAACGCTTTTCTAACATGATTTTTTTTTTCTATTTAGAGCGCTTTTCACGGATTTTGGTAAACGACCTTGAGATGCTAGCATTTTTTTGGGAGTTCCAGCCCATTTATCGAACTCAACATTTAGATATAATGGGTTTACAGTATAGTCCGCGGAGTTTCCGTTTCTAACGCATTTCTAACTAATAATATGATTTTTTTTTTCTATTTAGAGTGCTTTTTCACGGATTTTGGTAAACGACCTTGAGATGCTAGCATGTTTTTGGGAGTTCCAGCCCATTTATCGAACTCAACATTTAGATACAATGTGTTTACATAATAATCCGTGAAGTTCCCGTTTCTAACACTTTCCTAACTAAAAATATGATTTTTTATTTAGAGTGCTTTTTCACGGATTTTGGTAAACGACCTTGAGATGCTAGCATTTTTTGGGAGTTACAGCCCATTCATCGAACTCAACATATAGATATAATGTGTTTACAGCATAATCCGTTGAGCTCCCGTTTCTAACGCTTTTCTAACTAAAAATATGATTTTTTTTTTTCCATTTAGAGCCCTTTTTGCGGATTTTGGTAAGCGACCTTGAGATGCTAGCATTTTGTTGGGAGTTCCAGCCCATTTATCGAACTCAACATATAGATATAATGTGTTTACAGTATAATCCGCGAAGTTCCCGTTTCTAACCCTTGTAGCGGTAGGGGAGATGTTCCAAAATTTTATCAGAGGGTGAAGCGATCCACCCAAGGATTCAAGGCTAGAACGGAAGCCTGTCGAGATGAGAGTGGGAATATGCTAGTAGACACACAGTCAGTGCTGAGGATCTGGAAAGAACACTTCTCTAGACTGCTTAATGGCGAAGACAGCCAAGATGCCGCTATTAGGCAGAACGCTCCATTCAACTTGGACGATGATGGCCAAGAGTTCCGTCCACCCGACCTAACCGAAGTGCGGCTGGCGATATCCAAACTTAAGTCGTACAAGGCTGCTGGTGCGGATGGCTTACAAGCCGAACTATTTAAATCAGCGGGAGATGAATTGGCTAGGAGCATACACCAGCTCATCTGCAAAATTTGGTCGGAGGAAAGTATGCCCGATGAATGGAACCTCGGTATAGTGTGCTCCATCCATAAAAAGGGAGATGTTCTGAAATGTACCAACTACAGAGGAATTAGTCTACTAAACGTCGCTTATAAAATCATGTCGGCCATCCTGTGTGACCGCTTAAAACCTTTTGTCAACGATCTGATCGGCCCCTGTCAGGGCGGTTTTAAGCCAGGCAAGTCAACCGTCGATCAAATGTTCACACTCCGACAGATTTTAGAAAAATACCAGGAATTCCAGATCGATACACACCACCTTTTTATCGATTTTAAAGTCGCGTATGATAGCGTGAAAAGGGACGAATTATACAGAGCCATGTCGAGTCTCGGCATCCCTGCCAAACTCGTCCGCCTGTGCAGGATGACGATGGAGAAATCTCGCTGCTCCGTCAAAATTGGTAAGAACACAACCGATTCCTTTGATGTTGAGAAAGGATTGAGGCAAGGCGACGCGTTATCATGCAACCTATTCAACATCGTTCTTGAAGCCATTGTACGCAACGCACATGTCAACACCAGCGGTACAATCTATCAAAAAACGTTCAATTGCTTGCATATGCGGATGACATAAACATTGTCGACAGAACGAAGCGAGCTGTGGCAGGGGCATTTGCGAGCATTGAATCGGGGGCGGCTAGAATGGGATTGGCGGTTAATGAGGACAAGACGAAGTATATGCTGTCAGCGAGAGAGGAAGCTCAACATCGTCGACTCGGGCAAAATATCACGATGGACAGATATAACTTCGAAGTTGTCAAGGACTTTGTCTACCTGGGCTCCACCATTACATCGCAGAATGACATCAGTGCAGAGATCAAGCGAAGAATTACTCTTACAACCGCTGTTTCTTCGGTCTAAGAAGGCATTTAAGTAGTAAGGCCCTCTCTCAGAGAACCAAGGAGACTTTATACAAAACCCTAATCATCCCGGTCCTGCTTTATGGGTCAGAAGCATGGACACTGAAAGATTCGGATAAAAATCTGTTAGGGTGCTTTGAGAGGAAGATTCTTCGTGTGATTTTCGGTCCGGTGTGTATCGAAGGAGTATGGAGGAGAAGATTCAACGACGAGCTATACGGGCTATACAGCGACGTTGACCTGGTCAAAAAGCTGAAAATACAGCAGCTGAGATGGCTGGGCCACGTGGAGCGTATGGACAGCAACGCACCTGCCCGACGAGTCTTCGAATCCAACCCCGATGGGGTATGCAGCAGAGGAAGAACCCGTAACAGGTGGCGCAATCAAGTGAATGACGACATCAAAGCACTCGGTGTGCGCAACTGGAAGCGGCTAGCTAGGGACAGAGCTGGCTGAAGGGGCTTGTTAGTTGAGGCCGAAGCCCATCCTGGGCTGTGAGCACCATCAAAAGTAAAGTAAGTAAGTAAGCCCATTTATCTAACTAAGCATATAGTCCGGTCCATATATAATGTGTTTACAGTATAATCCGCGGAGTTCCCGTTTCAAACGCTTTTCTAACAAAGGATATGATTCTTTTTCTATTTAGAGCGCTTTTTCACGGATTTCGTTAAACGATGAAACGAGATGCTAGCTACTTTTTGGGATGTCCAGCTCATTTATCTAACTCAACATATAGATATAATGTGTTTTCAGTATAATCCACGGAGTTCCCGTTTCTAACGCTTTTCTAACTAAAAATATTTTTTTTTTTTTCCATTGAGATGCTAGTATTTTTTGGGCAGTTCCAGCCCATTTATCGAACTCAACATATAGATATAATGTATTTACAGTATAATATACAGGAGTTCTTGGTTGGAGATGGTGTTCGGCCAAAAAATCCTAAGGATGTTTCGGAGACATCTATTTTCGAAAGTTTGTAGCTTCCTTGTGACAGAGGCGGTCACTTTCCATGTTCTACACCCATATAATAGCACTGACTCTACGTTCGACCGGAACAGTCGCAGCTTGGTCTTCGTACTGTAGACGTTGCTCCTCCAAACTTTAGACAGCATGCCGAAAGCAGCTTTAGCTTTGCCGATTCGGCAGTTAACATCTTCATCCGTACCACCGCCGTCTTTTGAGACAACACTACCGAGGTACAGGAAGTTGTCCACCGCTTCAACCTGCTGTCCCGCAACGACAACTTGAGAAGAAGATTCAGAAATGTTGAGGATTTTTGTTTTCCCGGTGTTGATCCTCAAACCGACTTTGTTTGCCTCTCATTCCAGATTAGTCACCATATGGTGAAGGTCCATAATGTTGTGCGAGAGCAAACAAATATCGTCAGCGTAATCAAGATGTTGCAGGAACGAAAACATCGTCCATCGAATTGCACGCGCTTGCTCGGCTAGAGCTGCATGAAGGACATCCCCTATAACCACCAGGAAAAGTAGTGGAGATAGCAAACATCCTTGACGAACTCCGCTATGGATATCGAAGTCCTCTGATACCTTTCCGTTGTGTAAGACTTGACACGATGCACCCTCGTAGGTAGCCTTTATAACGGCGATAATCTTCTCGGGTACTCCTCTCCTACGTAAAGCTGACCAAATGAAATCTCGATTCAAACTATCGAAAGCCTTTTCGAAGTCGATGAAGAGCAAATGAAGAGGGGAACGGAACTCCACGCATTGTTCTATTATGATCCTCAAGGTGTTGATGTGATCAATGCAGGATGAGCCTGCACGAAATCCCATTTGCTCTTTGTCGAGAGTAAAATCGAGATGTTCTTTGATTCGTTCCAAGATTATTTTCGCCATTATCTTTGCCACCGCGGGGAGGACACAGATCCCTCTCCAGTTTCCGCAATCCGTAAGATTTCCCTTTTTTGGCAGTTTGACGATCATCCCTTTTTTCCATTCAATGGGGAAACTTTCGTTCTACCATGCCTGTGCTATTAAGGGGTGTAGCAACTTCGCTGATGTTTGTGGATCTGCTTGGTAGAGCTCAGCGGGAATTCCGTCCAAACCTACCGCTTTGTTGTTCTTGAGGGATTTGATTGCTGATGTTATCTCGGCTAAACTGGGAGGGCAGGTGCGAATACGGGAACTAGTTTCTACGAATAGCTCATTTGGGTTAGGGGCTGGAACACCTCCGCTATCGCCTACGTGGTTGAGCACGCTAGCAAAATGTTCCTTCCATCTCCTGAGCTGATCCTCATCCGTAACTAGCAGGGTGCCGTCTACATCCTTGACGAGGTGTTGTTTCCGGGAGTTGTTGTTTCCAACCAATTCCTTGGTTATCTTGTAGACGGTACCACTGTCGCACCTAGATGCTGCTTCCTCTGCCTGTTCTGCGAGAACATTTACGCGCCTCCTTTTGTCACGTCTGACACTACGCTGCACTTCTTTCCTTTTCCTACGGTACTGAGACTCGATGTTAAATCTCTCACCTACTGAGGCAGCCGCAAGTTGGGATCTAATCGCGTTCCTTTCTTCAATCTTACTCCATGTATCTGCAGAAAGCCATGTGCTTTGGCTTCTCTGCCTTATACCCAGACTCAGTTGCGGCAGTTGCAAAGGCCTTTTTCACATTGCTCCAGTGTTGGTCTGCATTTTCTGGCGTGGCAATGCTGATGACTTCTGCTTCTGCGGCGAGGCGGTCCTTATATCTTTGGCGCACTGTAGGATCCCGTAATCTGTCGGTATTGTACCTGGGTGTACGCAGGAAGTTTTGCCGATTTCCATGTACTGAAGCAATTCGAAGACGAACGTAGGCAAGCATAAGATGGTGATCGCGAGCTAACCCTACATCAGCACCGCGTCTGTTTCGGACGTCGAGAAGACAATTTTTAAAGCGCTTGCTAATAGCAAAGTGATCGATTAAGTTCGCTGTACATTGACGATCTGTGGATAACCAACTTATCTTGTGCGAGATCCTATGCTCGAACAGAGTACCTCCAATGACTAGCTGATTTGCGTTACAGAAGTCAACAAACCGCTCTCCATTGTCGTTCCGTTCCCCGATACCGTGGTTACCCAGAACGTGCTTCAACGCTGTGTTGTCCTGGCCAACCTTAGCATTAATATCTCCCATTACTATAGTGATGTCTCCATTCGGCGAGCTTCTGAAAACCGCGCTAAGTTGGCTGTAAAATTCGTCCTTCTCTGGTGATTTTTCTTAATTTACTCTGGAACCTGGCTGTCAATATCCTGTCGTTGATGGGTTTCCAGGTTATAAGACTTTGCCGCGCCTTTGGAGTCAACATTAAACCTACGCGGGAACATCGGGAGCTTCCAACTGGTTTTCCGGAATAAATAAAGAAAGTGCTTTTCGAAGGTGAATCCACCTGCCCTGCGCTCAACCATCTCACTTCACTCAGACCCAAGATGTCTAGGTTGTACCGTAGGAATTCTTTCTCAAGTTGGAGGAATCTGGCGTTGTTAGGGCCTTCTTCGCGGTTATCGAGAAGAGTTTTAACATTCCAGAATCCAATCTTTGTCCTTGTTCGATAGCCAAAAGTCGTCATCGTTTGATCATTCCTTATCCGAGGCTGTAGTTGCCGATTCGAAGCGGTTGATTTCTTTACATGTGGTAGGTTGCCAACCTGTCACACGACCCCCAGACCCGGAGGGCCGGATCCTTGTGTAGCCTTAGGACAGCAGGCCGGATAATCCGATACCAGTAGCCCACTACGGGGATATGAGTGCTGCCGTTGACCCTTGAAGGGTTCATCCGCCACCATCTCTTTTTCAGCACCCTGGCTAGTACTGAAATTCCTTACCGACCTCAGCTCTAAATATTTCAGAGTAGCTCACGTAAGGTCTCTGTCGTCCATACTGTTGGTGACACCGTTGATTCTGATGAATTCATCCGCCGCACACCTTCCTTCTGATGGGCTCCTCTAAGACTTCAGCCGACTTATACAGCCAGTCATTTCCGACAGAGTATTTATAGTCTTGCTATTTTTGTCTCTTGTTCAACACTCGCGCTTATTTGTTTGGCAAGTCAAGTCCGGATGGACGAGACCAGTACCCGATGGTTACCACTTGGAGGTAAAATAAGCACAATTGATGTGTAGTATTCGTTACATCACTGAACATCGCCGTGTTGACGCCACTCAGTGACTACCCGCGTCCTACAACATCCAACCATCATTAGTGATCTTAGCCGACTTCTCAATGATAAATTAATAGATCACCTGCAGCATTTGGCTACAAAGGCGGACTTAGATGCACTTACCACCAAAAATAAAGTCGTTGTTGCAGAAGAACGTTGCGAAAAGCTTCAGACGCAAAAAGAACAATTAATGCAAAAGTTCACAGAAAAAAATGTCATTGTTCATTTGCCAAGCAAACCCAATGTAGATCCATTAAAGGAGGCAAAGGAGCTCTGCCAGAACTTGGCAGAAGGCGATGAAAGCACTGTGGACTCAGTTCGGCTGACTCACAAGAACACCAATAACAACAACGAAATCAATCACTTAGTTGTAACCTTGAAGCACACCTCTGATGTTTACAAAACATTGAAAGCATTAGCCAAATCGAAAAACACTGGAAGAAGTGTCCATAAGGGTTACCCTTTGGCTGTAAGAACCAAGCGAGCAAAGTTGATCAAGCTTAAAAAATCATTATACACCGAACGTCCTGGAACAAAAACACAATTACGAGATGACCGATTGATTATTGAGGGAAGGTCATTTACATGGAACACTGAACAAGGATTAAAATGTGGTAAAGAAAATGGATTTGATGTCATGAAAAAAATGTTTCCTGATCTGCGGTGTGACATCGTAGAACGTTCTGTAAACTTTGACAACATTGATAAACGTCATACATAGCTGGTAGAAAATTACTCACTTGTGGCGACACTGTTCCGACTGTGGCACCTCTGCCTTCTCATGACGAAGTAAAACCATAAAAGATAATACCAACATGCAACTAATTCATAAAACCATAATACCAACCTTCAACTAATCCATTATCGAACGTTGAGAAAATTCAAATTTATTCTGGTTTTTTCTTCGACGCTGTTCACAAGCTAATTATTCTTCAGTGATTTCTCTCTTAAAGACTTTATAGAAAAAACTCATTAAAATTCATTGTTCATCTTTATTTATTGTCATATTTATTTAATATAAATAATATATTTACCTAAGTCATTAAAAGTAACTTGTTTGTTAAATTAAAATACTTTTGCGTTCTTATTTGGTTTTTCTCTGCTTCTCAAAAACATCTGTTTGTTTAATATTTGCTGGTTTCAACGAAAACCACCACATTGGTGACACCGACGTGATCTACGTGATCATTTTAAAACCTGTAAGTAACGCATTTCATTTACATTCATATGTTAAGCAGAACACCGCCCACAAACAACCCTAAATTGGGAACAATGGCGGAGGACGACAAAAATCAGAGTTTGATTGACTCTGATATCCCTAATTTCTCAAACCCAAACGCCAATAACGCACTCTCTGGTGGTGATCCAACTGGCAGCGGCCAAAAACCACTCACAGCTGCAGCAATGTACATGGGTACACAAGCTCATCAAGAGTACGTATATGCTGTAAACCTACATTTGCCTCAATTTGCGCCAGAATCACCAGACATCTTGTTTGCGATTGCAGAGGCAGACTTCACTGCAAACCGTATCACAAACGATGTGCAAAAATACAACCAGCTACTCAAATCTCTGCCATTAAACATTGCGTACCAACTCATCGACATTATCAGCAATGCACCTTCTCAAAACAAATACGAAACACTAAAAACAGCCGTTCTCCAACGTTTCTCCGAATCTCGTCAGAAACAGATTCAAAAGAGATGCGGTTGATGCTGGAGTGCTGTCAACAAGACATAAAAAATCTTGAATCCACTCAGCAACAGCTCCAACATCAAACACAACACCATCAACCGCAACCTCACATGCAACGTCAGAGAGCTAGGTCAATCACCCCTAATCGAAGTGGTGTTTGTTATTATCATACTCGATGGGGGAGTGACGCACGACACTGCACCAAGCCGTGCAAGTTCACAACACCGACAACAAACCAGGGAAACTAGTCACGCTGTCATTAATTGACGCAGTTGGTGACAGCAAAAACAACTCAACACCCAAAGAAATCCGATTACACATTCAAGATTTTACCACAAAAAAGATATTCCTCATAGATTCCGGCTCAGTTATTTCCACCATCCCAACCAACTTCTTCAAGATTAAACTCGAAATAGACCAACTCACGCTCTACGCAGCAAATTCATCAGCCATTTACACCTACGGGTGGAAGACACTAAAACTTGACCTAAATCTGCGCAGAGTTTTTCCTTGGACGTTTGTGATTGCGGCCATAGAAACAGCTATACTTGGTGCCGACTTCTTGACACACTACAACCTCCTGGTGGATCTAAAACATCAAAGACTCATTGACCCTCTCACTTCGCTGTCATCAAAAGGCGAGTTTTTAGCCACCAAAATCTAAAACATCTCGACAGTGGACTCATCTCTCCCAGAACCGTATGCGGGGCTGCTTAGAGAATTCATCCAAGTGACTAAGCCCAACTACAGTCCAAACTTCAACAACAGGCAATATGCACATCGCATCATCACTAAAGGTCCACCAGTCTCGGCACGCTCCCGCAAACTAGCTGGAGAAAAAGCCACTGCTGCCAAAACCCAAATATCCGAGATGTTGGAAAATGGCGTTTTCAGACCTTCAAGAAGCCCGTTTGCCAGCCCAATACACCTGGTGAGAAAGAAAAACTCTGCGGAGATTAGATAGATAGATAGATAAGTTCTTTATTTCATCATCAAGTTTTACAATATTGTTATCTTAAGAATAAGGACATGGCAATCCTGCCGTCTGCCTGAAATGACATTTCATATGAAATAAAATAAAATAAAGTGTAAAGTATATATTTACAATAAATGATTTAAGCAAAAAAAAATATAACAATACCAATTTTAATTGAATTGAAACAAACCAATTTTAGGTGATTTGAAACACGGAATAAAATAAGCAATTTTGTATGACACAAAGTAAGATTGAAAGTTTATACAATTTTGATGATTAAGAGCCTAAATGATATAAGATACAATTTTAAATGATTTGAAACATACCAATTTTAAGTGATTTGAAACACAAAATAAAAATAAAACAATTCTGAATAATTGGCAAACTACAATAAGAAAAGTTTAAACCGCAATAACTATTGAAATTAAAAAAAATTATAGGCTTTATTACAAAAAACTGTTCCGATATGCAAGAGCATGTTGGCAATATTTATAAAGACTGAGCCAGCCCGCTGCTCCATTTAAAATTTCGTAAAGTCGCTGTAACGAAAGAAAACTTTCATGGAAATATAACCGACGAATTTCCTGCAATAATGGACAGACTGCTAAGAAGTGGTTAATATCTTCTAAACCTCTTCTGTTGCATAAGTTACAAAGCTGAGTCAGATCGTTTCGGTGCGGTATAAAGTTTAGATTTAAAATTTCAACTCTGGATCTAAAGATAATACTAATGGTTTCGACTGAAAACTCCCTCCGAAAATAATTGGCATCAGTTAAAAGTTCGTGGTTTAGGTTTCTGTAGATAGTTCTGGATGTCGAAGAATTTGCACTGGAAAGATTTTCAGTAAAAATTTTTTGATCAACATTAGCGATCACCTTTGAAAATTGCTCATGCCATTCGTTCACATTTGACTCTGATAGAGAAAGAACTGCGTCGTGGCGCAGAGCGAGCTGGTTCCACTCTTTGAAAGGCGGAGATTATAGACAACTGAATGCCATAACCGAAGCTGACAAGTATGCTCCACCACTTATTCAAGATCTTTTTCTTCGTCTTCATGGAAGTTGCATCTTCACCAAACTCGACATGGACAGAGCTTACCATCAAGTTCCAATGCATCCGGACGATATACACAAAACAGCCATCATTACACCTTTCGGTCTGTTCGAATATTTGGTTATGCCGTTCGGTCTCAGGAACGCGACACAAACATTTCAACGGTTCATGGATTGAATATTCAGAGATCTTGATTTTGTCTTCATTTACATCGATGACATACTCATCATGTCAAAGGACAAAGATCAACATGAATCTATCCCAGAACAGTTTTCCAACGCCTACAAGAGTTTTATTTGAGCATCAATTTAAAAAACTGCGTCTTTGGTCAAACAGAAGTCAACTATCTTGGTTACAAAATAAGCTCTCACGGATATTCGCCAATGAATGAACGAGTTGATGCGCAATACTCACCTTCAAGAAACCCGAAACAATCGAAGAACTCAGACGTTTCCTCGGAGTAACCAACTACTATTGCGCTGCATTCCCAATGCAGCTGTTTCTCAGCTCCCACTACTGGCTCACTATTTTCGACGAATGAAGCCATGTACCAAAATTCCTTTTGATCTCAACATTCAACATTTTTGTTACCACGAACAAATATTTACATTTGTTTTTAGTTTCATTTTATTTTATCTTATCGCATATTAAAGTATTTGTTTTTGAATTGTTCAATAAGTGAAATAAGATAAAGAACCCCTTATATTTTCTCTATTGTTTTATCTTCGGTCGTCGTTCAATAAATCGGTCACGCATTCACTTTCAGACGGTGGGAGGAGGAACATTCAATTTCATTTCATACAAAATTATATATGTGCGTACTAACCAAAAACCAACAAATTAATTTAGTAGTACAAAGTGTTCCAAATTGAAATGACAAATGGCCATGAAGATTACCCTCGCTAAAAACAGTTTATAGACCTTGTCCTTGTAACAACAAAAGAAATAAAGTAAAATAAAAAAAATGCACTGGACAGTGAGATTGGACTAAGGACCACGGCGGGTGAATCATGCAGCTGTTAGTGTCGGCGAGTTCATCTATTCATTTGGTGGCTATTGCACTGGCGGTGACTACAAAATCTATGAATCCATTGACGTCCACATCTTGAACACCAATACATTGCGCTGGTCTCTGGTTCCAACTAAAAAAGATGAAAGCGGGCTTCCTTTAAAGTATCCTGAAGTTCCGTTTCAAAGATATGGCCACACAGCTGTTGCCTGCAATGAGAAAATTTATCTTTGGGGTGGGCGCAATGATGAAAATCTATGCAATGTCTTATATTGTTTTGATCCCAAAACCCTTACTTGGTCCCGACCATCAGTAACCAAAGCTATTCCGGGTGCACGTGATGGCCATTCGGCATGTGTATATGGGACATATATGTACATTTTTGGGGGATTCGAAGATGACATCAACGAATTCTCCTGCGATGTTCATAGTTTAAATTTTGTCACAATGGAGTGGAAGTTTAATCAAACATTTGGAATAGCGCCATCGTTTCGTGATTTCCATTCAACAGCTGCCATTCACGATCGAATGTACATATTTGGGGGTAGAGGCGATAAACACAGTCCCTATCATAGTCTCGAGGAAAAGTACTGCCCAGAGATAGTCTATTTAGACTTGAAGACTAAAGTATGGCACAGACCTTCAACAACAGGCAAAGTTCCAGTTGGCAGAAGGAGTCATTCCATGTTTATCTATAATGGACTGATATATGTATTTGGTGGATATAATGGACTTTTGGATCAGCATTTCAACGACTTGTATACATTCGATACGAAAACGAATCTATGGAATTTAGTTAAACCACGGGGAAAAGCCCCATCTGCTCGTCGAAGACAAGTCTGTCTAGTCAAAGGAAACCGTATGTTCTTGTTTGGAGGAACAAGTCCTTACAACTTTTTACCGGATCTTCCACCGCTCATAGATAATAACGATACTCACGTTCTGGATTTTGATCCGAGTCTTAAAACGTTAGCATTATTAAAAGTAGTTGAGCACCGATTCGACACATCGTGGCTACCCAAGGAACTAAGATGGGAGATCCGTTCAATGACTTTGCCAAATTTTATAAGTAGGCCAATTAATCACGCCGGTTAGAAAGATAAAAAATTGTTTAAGCCACAAAATAGAGTAGTTTAGTCAGTAGACATGTAATGGATTTTGTTTGAGGAGTTATGTTTTGAATACGGATTATAGAAATAGATTGTGTCATCATTTCTACTCTAGTAACTTTATTAATGTTCTGCTTTGAACAAAATAAGCAGAAAAACGATCCTGTACGTATAAAGAAATTACATGAGCTATTTAGTATACAAAGTTTTTTTTCTCTCGAAACCACTTCTGACACGAAGGCCAAAAACGAAAACTTTTTAAAAGAATTTGATTACAATAAGTGGCTACTCGAACTTTTGTAGAATATACACTTCAAATGACTCAACTCAAAAACAATGGTACAAAGACAGAACAATTGCTACACCATAACAAAGCTCCAATTCTGCCCATTTCAAATGTAAAACCTTACACTCGCCACATAAATACGTAAACAAACATGTATATCTATTTTTCAGTTTATGAACCTTATTATCCATAACAGAAATATATACGCACTAAATACCTACAATAAATACAGTAAGCTTACTCTGTTTCGATTAGTTTAGTTGAATTTATTGAATTTTAGAAGACCAAATAAACTATCGAAATACAGAGTTAAGCCATTAAGATAATAGAGAAATAATATAATATGTATGTGTATGTAATATGTAATATGTATGAAAAAAAAGCAAATGACTGACTCTTGGTCTGACTGAATTTATTCAACCCGTTATGGCCCAACACAAAAATCAGGATTATATTTGCATTGTTATATTACATCTAAATAAATTTTGGTCGAGACTCAAAGCATGTCAATTTATAAAAGTTTATAACCGTGTTTTTTTTATCATTAAAGCGCTTCGCGGAGATTGAAAAAGAAATCACTATTCCCGACGAATGCCCACCTGCGGATGATCCTGGGCCTGCGTGGTCGCATAAATAGTACTTGCATAATTTAACAAATATAACTTGGCACGTCTTGAGTCAATTCCATAATTTTGCATTGAATTGAAACAACAAAATTGTTGTGTTCTTCAGTAAGATTTAAGTTACATAAGTAATAATAAACCTTTTTTTTTGCATTTTCTTTTGAATTTGTATAAAATTGTAATAATTAATGACAATTTTATTATTTACATGAAACTAATTTGAACTTAAGAAACAAAACCGTTATTTATGAATTATGAGTATTGTGTATATGTATTAACTTTTTTTTTTTTTAATTTTAAATAAAATAATTTTGTTTATCGTGGAAATAAAAATTTTAATGTCAAAAAAAAAAAAAAAAAAAAAAAAAAAAAAAAGCATTTGAGGAATGCAAAGAGAAAATAGCAAACATTACTCTACTTGCATACCCGTCACCAGATGCTTCCATGACCCTCACCACTGATGCATCATCAACTGCAATTGGAGCCAAACTCGAGCAACTTGTAGACAACACCTGGCAGCCATTGGGTTTCTTCTACCGCAAACTCAGTTCAGGAGAGCAAGGCTATTGCACCTACGACCGAGAGTTACTTGCCATTTTTGCGTCAATCCAATTCTTCCACCACATTCTTGAACGTCGTAGTTTTACCATCAAGACCGATCATAAACCCTTAATCTATGCGTTCAAACGGAAACACGAAAATGCTCCTGAACGAAGACTCCGGCAGCTCAACTACATATCACAGTTTTGTATAGACATAGTCTATCTAAAAGGTGATGACAACATTGTAGCAGACGCCTTGTCACGCATTAACACCATTAACATGCCGACCATTTTGGAACCAAAAATAATAAGGGACGAACAACTTAACGATGAACATCTACAGGATCTCATCCAAAATCCATCATCACTTCATCTGCACGAACTGCAAGCTGAACCAGGCATCAACTTATACTGCGACATATCACAAGGCATCGTCAGACCATATATCTCATTATCATTGCGAAGAACAGCGTTCGAAACTATTCACAACCCCGCACATCCTAGTGGCAGAACAACTTCACGTCTCTTACGAGAAAAATATACTTGACCTGGAATACGAAAAGACGCGCTTAAATGGTCTCGAGAGTGCATGGCATGTCAAAAAGCCAAAGTTCATCGTCACAACAAACTTCAACCTGAACACATCACAGTTCCAGATTCAAGATTCAGTCATGTCCACATTGACATCATCTTTTTACCAATGGTTAATGGTTACCAATACTGCCTAACCATGATAGACCGATTTTCAAGATGGCCAGTGGCAGTGCCCATTCATGACATGACCGCTGACACAGTCGCAACAGCACTGTTCGACCACTGGATCTCACATTATGGATCTCCCATCACCATCACATCAGACCAAGGTAATCAGTTTGAGTCAGCTCTATTCCAAGCTCTCACCAATCTTGTTGGAACTAAAATGACAAGGACTTCACCCTACCATCCTCAGTCCAATGGCATAGTCGAACGTATGCATAGAACCTTGAAAGCGGCACTGATGTGTTCTCCAAAGCCCTGGATTGAAATACTGCCAACTGTTTTGCTCGGATTGAGAACATCATTCAAAGAAGATCTTCAAGCCACACCGGCAGAAATGCTCTATGGAACACGTCTGAGAATACCTGGAGAATTTTTTGTCTCATCAGATCTTCCATCAAATGTTTCTTTGTTCGTCGAAAAACATCGCGAGTTCATGCGTGGAATCCGTCCAACACCAACTGCTCATCACAACAAAGCAAGAATTTTCACATTTAAAGACCTCAATACTTGCTCGCACGTCTGGTTACGCTGTGATAAGGTAAAAGCTCCTTTGGAACCACCATACCAAGGTCCTTATAAAGTCATCGAACGATCATCAGACAGAGTCTACAAATTAAACATTAATAATGAACCAGTAAATCCGATGATGAAGAAACAAATGAAACATCTTCAACCCAACAAATCCAGCCACATCTATGGGGTTCCACCATGGATCCGCCACAACGTTCTTACCAACAAAGACGAATCGTGATATTTCATCAACCAGCTGAAAAGACACTCGAAAAGACACAGTGTCGCCACAGTCACTCCCCCTGTGTCACTCACTGTTCCGACTGTGGCACCTCTGCCTTCTCATGACGAAGTAAAACCATAAAAGATAATACCAACATTCAACTAATCAGTGTTGGCATTAATTGATTAATTTTTTAATCAATTAATTAATTTGATTAATTTTAATCAGATTAAATTAATCATGATTAAAATAATCATGATTGAAAAATTAATCTTAATCATGATTAATGGCGTTAATAATTAATCAATAATCATTAAATGATTAACTTGATTAAAAACTATACTTAAAGAAAAAAAAATCAAAAAAAAACCTGAATTAAAAATAAAAATATAAGTTTTTTTCAAATTTTTTTTTTCATTTGAAGTCTGTAAAGAATGCAAATCTGAGAAAAAATCAACGAAAATTGTGGTATTTATTTTCATTTTGGTGTGATTTCATAATGCTTAGTTTACAGAATTTGTTGCTTTAATTACTGTGAACAAATTTGACCATAAGGTATGGGTAAACAGTTTGATGAATGAATTCGAAAATTTACAAGAATATTGTTAGCCTGTTTGTCTAAAAAATCTCATACTGTTTGCTCTTTTTGAAACTAACTGTAAAGAGTAAAAACATAAAAAGATTACAAAAATGCCCTTAAATTTTATATGGTGTCATAATTTGCTGATAAATTGGTGTCCAAGACAAGAATATCTTTTTCTTCGATAATTCTATCATACACAGGTTGAAACTGTGTCAATTTCATTGAAATAGACCAAAAAAACATTTTCTTGCACCACCCTGATGCGAAAATATTTTTTTTTTAGTTTCCTAATTCTATCATTTCGCGTTTTGGTTTAAGTCTTATAAAAACAAGCATTAAAAAATACACCAAAATCATGTGCAATATTTATTCGCTGACTAATTTTTTTTTCTTTTTCAATACAAAATTAAAATCCCTAAACGAGTTTTATTACTTTCTCTCCTAAAAAAATGTAAATAAAAGTTTATCACTGAGCGAAACCAAACAAAATTATTTTTGAAAAAGTTGTTAAGTGACCACTAGAAAAAAAAATTTGAGCAGGTGTGTGATATTTGAAGACCTTTAAAAAGTTTAAGATTTACTTTCGATCTCTGTTTTTTTTTTTGTAAGCTTTTGTATATACGATAACCAACTAAATAAAATCTGATAATAATAACTTTTTCAAAATCTAGCCCGAAAAATCTGAATTTAACACTTTTTCTTAGCTCAATCTAAGAATACAAGAATATTGTTAGCCTGTTTGTCTAAAAAATCTCATACTGTTTGCTCTTTTTGAAACTAACTGTAAAGAGTAAAAACATAAAAAGATTACAAAAATGCCCTTAAATTTTATATGGTGTCATAATTTGCTGATAAATTGGTGTCCAAGACAAGAATATCTTTTTCTTCGATAATTCTATCATACACAGGTTGAAACTGTGTCAATTTCATTGAAATAGACCAAAAAAACATTTTCTTGCACCACCCTGATGCGAAAATATTTTTTTTTTAGTTTCCTAATTCTATCATTTCGCGTTTTGGTTTAAGTCTTATAAAAACAAGCAATAAAAAATACACCAAAATCATGTGCAATATTTATTCGCTGACTAAATTTTTTTTCTTTTTCAATACAAAATTAAAATCCCTAAACGAGTTTTATTACTTTCTCTCCTAAAAAAATGTAAATAAAAGTTTATCACTGAGCGAAACCAAACAAAATTATTTTTGAAAAAGTTGTTAAGTGACCACTAGAAACAAAAATTTGAGCAGGTGTGTGATATTTGAAGACCTTTAAAAAGTTTAAGATTTACTTTCGATCTCTGTTTTTTTTTGTAAGCTTTTGTATATACGATAACCAACTAAATAAAATCTGATAATAATAACTTTTTCAAAATCTAGCCCGAAAAATCTGAATTTAACACTTTTTCTTAGCTCAATCTACCATCATTTGGAAATAGTTAATACTTTATCAAGTAATCAAATTAATGATTAATGATTATGATTAATAATCATAATCATTTTAAATTTGATTATGATTAATTAATCTTAATCAAATTTTTTCATTATGATTTTTAATCATTAATTTTTAATCGTTAATCAGATTAACTTTGGGCCAACACTGCAACTAATTCATAAAACCATAATACCAACCTTCAACTAATCCATTATCGAACGTTGAGAAAATTCAAATTTATTCTGGTTTTTTCTTCGACGCTGCTTACAAGCTAATTTTTCTTCAGTGATTTCTCTCTAAAAGACTTTATAGACAAAACTCATTAAAATTCATTGTTCATCTTTATTTATTGTCATATTTATTTAATATAAATAATATATTTACCTAAGTCATTAAAAGTAACTTGTTTGTTAAATTAAAATACTTTTGCGTTCTTATTTGGTTTTTCTCTGCTTCTCAAAAACATCTTTTTGTTTAATATTTGCTGGTGTCAACGAAAAACACCACACACTGGCTACAGCTGCGCCATCTCCATATTCGATGCAACAACATAAAACACAGGGTGAATCAGAGTCGTTACGATGTAATAAATTTAATAACTAAAAGTTATCCGTCTGTCAGTCGCTTAGTATTAACAATTTTAATATTTTAATTTATAATATAAATGGATTAAAAATTAAATTTTTATTTGCAATCTTTTTTAACTTTGTGAAAACATTTGATGTATTTTTATTGTTTGAAACCTTTTTATTGAAAGAAAATTATGATGTATTTAATGGTTATTTTAACGAGTACGAATTGGTATGGGAGGAAGCGGTTAAAACTAAAAAATATGGAAGAGCAAGTGGCGGATGTAGTTACGGTTTAAAGAAAATATGCAAACAATTTTTGAATTTTGAAAATATACAGGGAAAACTTAAAAAAAGAAACACTATATAATGCCAACATACTTAAATTGCAACCACTGGGAGGATGATTTCAACGCTTTAAGTGATGTCGTTTGCTACAATCCGAAAAACAAAATGATGCTGATAGGAGACCTTAATGCGAGAATTGGGAATGAACAAGGTATTTTCAACGAACTGGGCAACATCTTGATGTTACTCGGCATCGAAGATCTAAAGATGCCAAAACGGACAGTAAAGGAAGAACTTTATTGGACTTTGGGGAATCATATAATCTTATAGTACTAAACGGCAGATCCAAAACTGACAGCAGAGGTGAATTTACATTTGTAAGAGGAAATGTATTTCCCGTAATAGATTACTGCCTTGTATCCGAAGATTGGCTTTGCGATATTACTGATTTCGCTGTGCACTCACAAAATTTTTCGGACCATATGCCAGTGTCAGTGTCACTGAAAATTAATGAAGGTTCATTAGACATAGACACCGAGATAAATTACCCCAGACTGGTGTGGAGAGATAGCAATAAAACTGATTATCAATTAGCTATGAACTCAGAATTAAACATTCTGCAACAAAGTGAAGAAACTCTTACGATAGAAGATTTGCAAGAAATCATTCGTAAAGTAGCACCAAGGGTTTCGCCAAAAACACAAGGACTACAGGCAAAGCAAGAATGGTTTGATAGTGAGTGCTCCCGAGCTAGAAACAAAGCCTTTGCATTCTTAAAGCTTTTTAGGATACATAATACTGCCCTTTTTAGAGAAGAATATACGAAAGATAATACTTCTTTCAAAGCGCTATGTCTCGGGAAGAAAAAACTTTTTTACGAAGAAAAAGTGCAGATTATTTTTTCTAGCAGGAATATAAAAGAGTTTTGGAAAGCATTTCGGTATATAAATGGTTCAAAGTTAAGAATCGGTATAAATATTCAGGCATACGACCTAAAAATACACTTCCAATCACTTCTGGACGTAGAAAATACAGCGCTGCCCTTCCAATACTGTTCAAATCTTGTGGAGGATCAAATCATGGATCAATCTTTCTCATTAGCAAATCTTAAAGCAGTATTAGTTGAACTGAAGGAATCCAAAGCACCAGGAGAAGATCTCATTCCACATGATTTCTATAAGTACTACACCGAGGAATTCGCCTGCTGTTACTTCAACTTTGCAACGACCTTTATGAAAACGATTTTTCCCCTTCATGTTTTGAGTCAGCGGTAATACTTCCAGTTTTCAAAAAAAGGAGATCGTAATATGGTTGAAAACTATATAGGTATTTCATTGCTTAACACTGTACGGAAGATTTTTCGAGGACTCCTATTTAAACGACTTACTTGTTGGGTGGATAGAAACGAGATACTGAGCGAATGTCAGGCTGGTTTCCGCGAAGGATACTCAACGGTAGACCACATCTTTACTACCACATCTTATCTACTATAGTTGATATCTACTGCTCTCAAGGAAAATAATAATAATATTTATGCTTACTTTGTAGATTTTAGATCTGCATTTGACAGCATAGATAGGGAATTACTGTTTTATAAACTATCGACAATGGGTATATCCACCAAAATGTTGAAAACGTTAAAAAAATTATATGCAAATTGTACTGCAAAAATCTGGGACGGAACGTTATTGTCAGAAACCTTTTCAACGCCCACTGGACTACGGCAAGGATGCACCTTAAGTACACTGCTTTTCGCTTTATACATTAACGACATAGTATCATCCTTAAATGGAGGAATCAATATACGTAGTATTAACTTAAAAACTCTTATGTATGCAGACGATATTGTCCTTTTGGCGGATACACCTATAAAATTACAATTGATGAATCTAACAGTTACAGTTCTAACAGTTAACCGCTCAAAATCCCAAATTATGATTTTCGGTAGAGGCAACAGACAACGCAGTGGAAATTACTTATGGAGATACGGAAGAGAGCCAGTGGAGATTGTGGACAGTTATAAGTACCTAGGGCTTATACTGACACCACAAAGCAACATGAAGCTACATTTTGAAGAAAAACTTTATCTTTGAAGCAACAGCAAGGGCAGTTATGCTTTATGCATTCAAGTGTGGGGATTTTCACAAACCGATAGGGTAGAACAACTGTTACGATTTTTCCTTAAAAGAATATTGCACCTTCCGATGACCACACCCTCCTATATGCTTCACATAGAGACGGGCTTACCACCAATGTATATTACGACATTGAAACTTCACTTGGACTATGTTCTTAAAGTGTTTAATATGAATGAAACCCGGCAACCCAAAATTGTAGCAAATCTTGCCCTGGATAGGAAAACTTCCTTCTTTGAAAAGTGGATAGAGCTAGCGGCAAGAACTGAATGTCCCTTACACCTAGATACCATTAGCACCCAGCAACCCAGCAGATGAAAGCAGATCTATATAACATCATTAAAGTTCTCGATGAAAAGCTACGCGAGTCATTTATTGAAAAGCTCGATCTTCTGTGTATAGAACTTATTACTCCCAACTAAAATACGATTTAAGAACGAAAAGCTACTTTGACACTAGTAATGGAGTCGATAAAATATCTACCCTCTTTAAAACACGTGGAGAATTACTACACCTCAACTACATACCTCACCGCCCAGATCTACCAATAGTTTGCAGCCTTTGCAATATGAACACCAGAGAAGATAAAAGATACAATGCATTTTGTAGGCGTTTGCGCAATACTTATCGAACTTAGAAAACTATACCTGGGTAAGACCAAATTCACAGCCGAAGAAGTTCTTCGCCTTTTAAATGGAGGATCCTCGAATGCTCTGTATAAATTCGTCAAAAATGCACCCAGATATAGAAACCAAATTTTAAGAGAAGACTTTTAAACGTACTTAAACATATAATGCACCCAAGAATGTAATACACACCTCAGAAATCAATAGTTCTTAAAAAAATTTTCCAGTTCCAGCTCATTTATCTAACTCAACATATAGATATAATATGTTTTCAGTATAATCCGTGGAGTTCGCGTTTCTAACGCTTTTCTAACAAAAAAAAGATTTTTTTTCTATTTAGAGCGCTTTTTCACGGATTTTGGTAATCGACCTTGGGAGTTCCAGCCCATATATTGAACTTAACATTTAGATATATAACAGTATAATACGCGGAGTTCCCGTTTCTAACGCTTTTCTAACTAAAAATATGATTTTTTTCCATTTAGAGCTCTTTTTTCACGGATTTTGGTAAACGACCTTGAGATGCTAGCATTTTGTTGGGAGTTCCAGCCCATTTTTCGAACTCAACACATAGATATAATGCGTTTACAGTATAATCCGCGGAGTTCCCGTTTCTAATGCTTTTCTAACTAAAAATATGATTGTTTTCCATTTAGAGCCCTTCTTGCGGATTTTGGTAAACGACCTTGAATTATCGAATTCAACATATAAAAACAATGTGTTTACATTATAATCCGCGGAGTTCCCGTTTCTAACCCTTTTCTAACAAAAAATATGATTTTTTTTTCTATTTATAGCGCTTTTTCACGGATTTTGGTAAACGAACTTGAGATGGTGCGGTCTAACCTTTCTGTCGAACAAGCGTGACATTCCAAATATAGGTACTACCTTTTGATAATTATTTCAAAACCTAACACTACAAGAGTAAAGTTTGCGAAACGTTTTTTTTTACTTAAGTCAAATAAGCGTTTACCTTCTAAATATACTTTTTTCGTTGCCAATTGACTCAAAACCTAGTGGTTTACACTATAAAAGTTGAAAGACTTATTTTTGGTCTGAATTATGTCGAAAATGCGTTGACATACACAATTTACTTTTTTGGTTGCTAATCGACTCGAAACCTTACAGTTAACGCGAGGAAAGTTTCAAAACGTGTTTTATGGCTGAATAATTTGGAAATAGCGTTTTCATTCTAAATTTGTTGTTGCTGATCGACTCAAAACCTAACAGCTTATCTATATGTTGAGTTAAATAAATGAGCTGGACATCTCAAAAAATTTACCAAAATCCGTGAAAAAGCGCTCTAAATAGAAAAAAATTATATTTTTTGTTAGAAACGGGAACTGCGCGGATTATACTGTAAACACATTATATCTTTATGTTGAGTTCGATAAAGTGGCTGGAACTCACAGAAAAATGCTAGCATCTCAAGGTCGTTTCCAAAAATTCGTGAAAAAGCTCTCTAAATAGAAAAAAATCATATTTTTAGTTAGAAAAGCGTTAGAAACGGAAACTCCGTGGATTATACTGTAAACACATTATATCTATATGTTGAGTTCGAAAACTGGGCTGGAACTCGCAACAAAATGCTAGCATCTCAAGGTCGTTTACCAAAATCCGTGAAAAGCGCTCTAAAGTAAAAAAAAAATCATATTTTTAGTTAGAAAAGCGTTAGAAACGGGAACTTCGCGGATTATACTGTAAACACATTATATCTATATGTTTAGTTCGATAAATGGGCTGGAACTCCCAAAAAAATGCTAGCATCTCAAGGTCGTTTACCAAAATCCGTGAAAAAGCGCTCTAAATAGAAAAAAAATTTTTTTTTGTTAGAAACGGGAACTGCGCGGAATATACTGTAAACACATTATATCTATATGTTGAGTTCGAAAACTGGGCTGGAACTCGCAACAAAATGCTAGCATCTCAAGGTCGTTTACCAAAATCCGTGGAAAAGCGCTCTAAATAAAAAAAAAAATCATATTTTTTGTTAGAAAAGCGTTAGAAACGGGAACCCCGCGGATTATACTGTAAACACATTATATCTGTACGTTGAGTTCGATAAATGGGCTAGAACTCCCAAAAAAATGCTAGCATCTCAAGGTCGGTTACCAAAATCCGTAAAAAAGCGCTTTAAATCGAAAAAAATCATATTTTTTGTTAGAAAAGCGTTAGAAACGGGAACTCCGCGGATTATACTGTAAACACATTATATCTATATGTTTGGTTCGATAAATAGGCTGGAACTCCCAAAAAAATGCTAGCATCTCGAGGTCGGTTACCAAAATCCGTGAAAAAGCGCTTTAAATAGAAAAAAATCATATTTTTTGTTAGAAAAGCGTTAGAAACGGGAACTCCGCGGATTATACTGTAAACACATTATATCTATATGTTTAGTTCGATAGATGGGCTGGAACTCCCAAAAAAATGCTAGCATCTCAAGGTCGTTTACCAAAATCCGTGAAAAAGCGCTCTAAATGGAAAAAAAAGTCATATTTTTTGTTAGAAAAGCGTTAGAAACGGGAACTCCGCGGATTATACTGAAAACACATTATATCTATATGTTGAGTTAGATAAATGAGCTGAAACTCCCAAAAAATTGCTAGCATCTCAAGGTCGTTTACCAAAATCCGTGAAAAAGCGCTCTAAATAGAAAGAAATTATATTTTTTGTTAGAAACGGGAACTGCGCGGATTATACTGTAAACACATTATATCTATATGTTGAGTTCGAAAACTGGGCTGGAACTCGCAACAAAATGCTAGCATCTCAAGGTCGTTTACCAAAATCCGTGAAAAGCGCTCTAAAGTAAAAAAAAAATCATATTTTTAGTTAGAAAAGCGTTAGAAACGGGAATTCGCGGATTGTGCTGTAAACACATTATATCTATATGTTAAGTTAGATAAATGTGCTGGAACTACCAAAAAATGCTAGCATCTCAAGGTCGTTTACCAAAATCCGTGGAAAAGCGCTCTAAATAAAAAAAAAATCATATTTTTTGTTAGAAAAGCGTTAGAAACGGGAACCCCGCGGATTATACTGTAAACACATTATATCTGTACGTTGAGTTCGATAAATGGGCTAGAACTCCCAAAAAAATGTTAGCATCTCAAGGTCGGTCACCAACATCCGTGAAAAAGCGCTTTAAATAGAAAAAAATCATATTTTTAAATAGAAAAGCGTTAGAAACGGGAATTCGCGGAATATGTTGTAAACACATTATATCTATATGTTAAGTTAGATAAATGTGCTGGAACTACCAAAAAATGCTAGCATCTCAAGGTCGTTTACCAAAATCCGTGGAAAAGCGCTCTAAATAAAAAAAAAATCATATTTTTTGTTAGAAAAGCGTTAGAAACGGGAACCCCGCGGATTATACTGTAAACACATTATATCTGTACGTTGAGTTCGATAAATGGGCTAGAACTCCCAAAAAATGCTAGCATCTCAAGGTCGGTTACCAAAATCCGTGAAAAAGCGCTTTAAATAGAAAAAAAATCATATTTTTGGTTAGAAAAGCGTTAGAAACGGGAACTCCGCGGATTATACTGTAAACGCATTATATCTATGTGTTGAGTTCGAAAACTGGGCTGGAACTCGCAACAAAATGCTAGCATCTCAAGGTCGATTACCAAAATCCGTGAAAAGCGCTCTAAAGTAAAAAAAAATCATATTTTTAGTTAGAAAAGCGTTAGAAACGGGAATTCGCAGATTATGCTGTAAACACATTATATCTATATGTTAAGTTAGATAAATGTGCTGGAACTACCAAAAAAATGCTAGCATCTCAAGGTCGTTTATCAAAATCCGTGGAAAAGCGCTCTAAATAAAAAAAAAATCATATTTTTTGTTAGAAAAGCGTTAGAAACGGGAACCCCGCAGATTATACTGTAAACACATTATATCTGTACGTTGAGTTCGATAAATGGGCTAGAACTCCCAAAAAAATGCTGGCATCTCAAGGTCGGTTACCAAAATCCGTGAAAAAGCGCTTTAAATAGAAAAAAATCATATTTTTTGTTAGAAAAGCGTTAGAAACGGGAACTCCGCGGATTATACTGTAAACACATTATATGTATATGTTGAGTTTGATAAATGGGCTGGAACTCTCAAAAAAATGCCAGCATCTCAAGGAAGTTGATCAAAATTAGGGCAAAATCCCTTTTAAAATTAAAAAAACATACATTATTTTCGTTAGAAAAGCTTCAGAAACAAAATAACTTAAGGATTATATTGTAAACGTATTCAGTCTACCTATTAAATTCGAAAAATTTAATTATTTTACCATCATAATTTGCGTTATTTAGCATTTTTTTGTTTTGAAAGTACTTTATTTTTAATTCAATTTTTCTTTAGTTTTAATTTTTTTTTCTGGCTGACCGTCATAGAAATAATTTTTTAGGTATGAGGAACTCGTAGGCAAGGTCTCTCACACCCGAAAAAAATATTTTTATATATTTCAAAAAATTATATGCTGGCGTGAGGTTAGCATCTCACTTTTTTAAAAATCAATTTTGTCGGTGAAATCAACAGAACTATTTTGGAAAATTATCAGGAACTATAGAACTAAGGTGCATGCGATAAGAACTCCAAAAAAAAATTGAGATGCTGACACTTGTTATGCTAACTTCACGGACATGAATCGAAATCATTTATTCAGTAACAAAAGTGTATGTGGGTATCGCACGGTGCAGTGTTTAAATGGTATAATTTGTGTATAACGTATGCATGTGCAGTGTAAATGGAATAGTTTCTTTTATCGTGTTTGGCTGATCGTATTGCGGTAATTCGCATTATTATAACTCTAGTTATCGTGTATGTTATTGAACAATAACTTTATTTATAGTTAAAAAGATTATTATAAATAAATACAAATTATTGGGAGGCATAAATACAATATTTACAATGTATGTGTATGTTATTGAACAATAACTTTATTTATAGTTAAAAAGATTATAAATAAATACAAATTATTGGGAGGCATAAATACAATATTTACAATGTTGCGGCTTCTTAAATTACTCGATACTACTCGTCGGGGTCGTACTTGGCATGCTTGCAAAGGGCACAGCTAGGCAAGTTGGTGGTCGTGGTTCTTGACCCGCGTGTAGCCAGACGATTTCAAATATGAGGACGGAGGACCAGGCGCAAACGCAGGGGGGTTTTTGGGGGTTCAAACCCCCTCCCCCCCGAAATGTATGAATTTAACTTCCTCGCCATACAATTTCACTCTTAATTTTTAAGTTTTCAGTTTAAACCACCCCCCCCCCCCCGAAATTTTTCCTCGATAATTCCTTCCATGTAGTACTCTCGATGATGCTGTAATGTATGTTAATTTTTACCGCGACCACTTGCCAAACTCTTATGATCTTTACCTGCACCCGATAACGTTTTACACATACATATGCCGTACTTATTAATCAATTATATCACTTCGATAAGCCACTTCACGTGTACCTACTTTTTTTTCTTTTTTCTAGAACTAAATTGACCCTTTTTTTTATATAGATTAAACAAAATGTGAAACTCTTTGCTTCTTCTGTTGTCCAGGAGGGACCACTTATTTTAAGCACAGATTAATTTATATGACCTCGGGCAGGCGCGAACGCAGGGGGGGTTTTGGAGGTTCAACCCCCCCTCCCAAATGTATGAATTTAACTTCCTCGCCATACAATTTCAGTCTTAATTTTCAGTTTTCTGTTTAACCCCCCCCCCCCCCGAAATTTGTTCAACCACCCCCGAAATTTGTTCCTGCGTTCGTGCCTGACCTCGGGGCATGGAATCTCCTCCACGTACTGCACTTGTTGATTTTGGGCTCCTGGGAGTCTAGATCACCCACCCTCCTCAACTCTATACACCTACTCACACTATCCAATAAACACGAAACACGTACCGCTCACTCAATATCGAAGACAAATTAGCTGGGAGGTTTGCGAGTTGTCGATTCCGGCTTTTAAGACGAACTGACCTGCTCCTCTTCTGACTAGTATACAAGTATACAGCGAGCACGCCTGTTGAAATATAACTGTCGTAGGTAGGGTAAGTTTGAGGTTTCTCTGTCTTCTGAGGAACGGTGATTCTCTTGGAGTCAATATGAGATCTTACGAAGGAACGGTACAGCTCCCCGTTTTTACTTTCCAATGGGAATCGTGACTTAACCAATTGCCACTCTAATGGAGCTACTCTAGTTTTAGTGGGCTATTGAGCTTGACAAATGGGTTTGAGAAAAATCGATGCAAGCACACTTGGAAAAATCAAGGGAAATTTCCAGAGGTTCTTACGCGAACTTTTGGGTTAAATTCGCTTCAGGAATCAGACTTTCCTGTGACACTTAGTTAGTTTGGAGACTAGAGAGATATGTCCGTACTGGATGATGGTCACAAGGAAAGAGATTGATCGATTAAGAACTCAAGTCTAGGTTAGCTCAAGGGCCGACATTTTGATTCATCACTTCCGGTCAAGAAAGATTCCTTCTTTTGCTTTCGAAAATAGATTTAGCACAAAACATATGATTTCGAAGATCACAGGGTGTTCGAATATGAGCGTGAGAAATCAGGTATGGAATTACGCAAGACATCCGTAACATACACTTACGTGGCTTTCATTAATTTCAAGTACCGGTGCATGAAGCCTTGGTCTCTTACATAAAGAACATGAAGGCATTGTTGAAAGTCTCCCCACAACAGTGTTGGCAAATTGCTGTGCAATGAAGACCTGCTTTCACACATCCACAGGCTTTTTCGAAATTGTTGGTACCTTTGCAAGAAATAAGCTGAGGATCGAACTTGGTGCCGGATCTTCATCGCTTGTTTGAGGCATCGAACCCAACGTTGTTTTTTTCCACCCCCAATCACTAGGACTTTTTCCATCTATTTTGCTCGAGCACTGTTGAACTTGTAAATATGTCCTATGAAGGTTGCAAGTTCTCTTCTTATATGAGCTTACAAAGCACTTGTACCGCATATCATTTAAAGAATCCTTAGATGGGTTCCCTCCATAAAGTGCTACCAAAAATCTATTTCCAGCGGTAACAATGTACTTGGGATCGACGTGATCATTTCTGAAATTTGCAATTACATTACTGAGCTCAACATTTTTTTCCAGAGCCGCAATAAATTTAATTTTTCCCATATCGAAATTTGGTGACGTGCGTCGCGTCGTGCCGCATCCACTAAATGCATGTAAGAACAATATATTTTCCATTACTGGTGTATATATGCTTCAAGCTGGAAGCCGAACATATATGGTCTGGAGATTGACCATGTTTTGGTTGTTGGAAATAAACGTTGGTTACATTTTCGGAGCACAATCCAGTAAGAAGAACATGATTTGTTTGTAAACAAACGAATAAAGCGCTTTTAATTTAAACACGAGTATGTAAGCATATGTAGATAGATATTAAGTAATAAACGATTGTGTCAAAAAAAAATTCCGGGGGCTATTTCAGTGACGGCTATTGGATCAAATTTTAGATGATACAGCAGGTAAACAAACAACTTTACATACGAAAAAAGTTTTTAAATAAATTGTATTTTCTTTTTTTATTTATTTGAATCAAGCTAATTAATATCTAGCGTACAAAATATTTCTTAGAATTAAATATTAAGAATTAAGAATTTATAAATAATAAAATATTATAAAATATTTTTTTAAAACCAGTATTTACATCAGATAAATTTAGTAATAAATTATGATTAACGTTATACAAATTAAACATGTTATTCAATGGTGAATTCTACTCATAGTTGGTACGATAGTGTTTTATGTAAACTGGGTCAGGAAAACCTCTTAGATTACGATTTGGAACATTAAAATTTACGCGAGGCAAAAGGTTAAAAACATCGATATTACCATCAATAAGATTAACAATAAAAACAAAACATAAATAAGAATGTCTGCGCTCCAGACTGGGTAAATCTATGAGTTTTAGACGGCTGCTATATGAAGGAAGGTTCAATGGATTCTGCCAGCCTAAGCCTCTAAGAGCAAATTTTAGGAACCTTTTCTGAATTTGTTCAATTCTTATTTTGTGGCAAATGTAATAGGGGATCCATACCTGGCAAGCATACTCTATAATGGGTCTGACAAAAGTGGTAAATAGTTGTTTGATAACATAGGTAATGATCAAAAAACTGACGTGATTCCCGCTTAATCCAACCTAATATTGAATTGGCTTTATTACAAGTCATATTGATATGCTGTGTGAATTCGAGTTTTTTTATTCAAACTTCTTCTTCTTATATATGTAAAAATGACACTTTTTGCAAAAGTGCTAAGAGAAAATCTTGTTTTAATTGGTTTGTTGTTCGAATACCCGTATTCAAGCTTAAGTAGTTTTTTAACATTGGCAAACAAAAAACTCATGATCAATTAATTAAATAATATAAACTCCCCTAATACCCGTGACACACTGGTGGTACGGATACTATGGTATTCGCTTATACCACTAGTGTGTCATGTTATAATATAAAGGTCAGAACTTTGAAAAAAAAAAATAAAAAAAAAACCAAAATGAATAACAGAAAAAGAAAAATATTCAGTTCTTTAGAAAAAAAATTTGTAAGTTTAATTAATTATTGACAGCAAACATGTTGACAAATATCAAAAATGTAGATCTGCCAATTGAAACTATACAAGGATGTGTGTCACCCATCGTGGTTTCGTCAATACCATAGTATCTGAACTATAGTATGTGTGTCTTTAGTATAACTATAGGAGTAGTATGCTTACAATATTATTAAAATTTATGAAACTCGATACAGCAATACACTTACTTTTGATACATACAAATATTTGGTTCTTTGCTTAGTTATTGTATAGTATATAAAATCAATATAATTACATGTAAGCACTTAACTCTTATAAGCAGAGTCCTAAATTTACCAAATTGTGAATTTTCTGGGCTCACCGTGGTGAACTGAAGTTTTTCATCCAAAATTGAAGTTAAAAATCTCCAACATTCTTAAGAATTTAAAATTTTTTAAAATATAAAATTCAAAAGCTTGAAAAAATTGAACTCCAAAAGTTGGGGTTTTCAAAACTTTTCCGCGACTTAAGTCAACACATATCAAAAATTGCTCAAACATGTGTAAAGGAACCGAAGGTGTTGTCGGCAGGAGTTCTCGATAAGGCGTTCCATATTGTCTCACATCGCAGAGATGCTAAAACCCAAGACCAGAAACTCGAAACATAACCGTATGCTTCGAGTTTGTGGAGATGCCTATCGAAAACTCCATGACCTTTCCATCCCTTACCACCTCTACAGCCCATAGCCTACAGGAGCTATGGGCTGGTAAAGGCAGCAGTATAGAAAGGGTGTCCAGGCCACGACAGCGCGCCATGCTAGCATAAAGCCCAACCTAGCTCGTCGGGGAAGGAGATTCTTGTTGCCGTAGCACTGGACGTTCGTCACAAATTTCATGGCGGAGGATATTAAAAAGAAACGGGTTCAAAAAAAGGAGAGTCCGAAAACGTCCTGATTAAAGAAAGATATTTCCACATATTCGAATGAGGAGGGAGCCAAATGAAATGCCCCTCTGAGGTTGTTCCCACCTACATATCTTAAAAGATATAACCGTGACTATTATGTCCTCAATATTAATAATAACCCCTAAGGCTTTAGCCGAATCTAAACTATATTAAGTCTTTAAATCTCATTCTGGAATCAGAAATTCCGCATGGAACAATGACCAAAAATAATATTAAAAATTTGTCATCTTAATCTTCAGTCCGAGTTTGTAATATCTTCAAAACATCCAATCGCTTACCATGCCACATCCAACCATAACTTGGTCTAAACACGTTTCATGTCACAGCTTTCATATCTGAAATTTGAAAATCCGAGCGTAAACAAAATTTCCCATAATAATAATTATTCACCCAGGATTGGACTTCAACTCAAATGATCCAATTTTTAAAACTAGAATTGAGAAGGCGAAACAATTAATTTTCGAAATCAATTATTTTTTTGTTTTTTCTCAATAAATACTTGTAGGAAATATTTTTTCTGGAAATTTTTGATATCTGTGAGTAGGTAAATATATTTTGCAATTAAAAAGTATAAACTTTAAGGGGTAGCTTGGAGATACCATAGGAATTTCCCAAACTATAAGAATGGAATGCAAAAATGGGTATACAAAAATGCATCACTTGATTGAGGCCACTTGAAAAATCTTATAAAAAACGAACATAACTATAAAAATGTTTAATTTTTTTTTGGTTTTAAACATTAATGTATTATGTTTTCGTCAATATTATACATTTTCTATAATATCCTTGCAATCTTTCAGGCAATCTATTATATTCCAAATTCACAAAAAAGGAGAATTAGACAACGTGCTAAATTATCGTGGGCTTTCATTTTTAGATACGTTGTATAAAATTTTTAAGGGGATCTTACTGACTAGAATAACAAAGTGAGCTGATAACTACAACATAATAAACGAATTTCAGGCAGGTTTTTGGAAAGGGTACTCGACGGTCGACCAAATGTTTAGCTTATCCTCGGTTATAAACCTTACGCTCAGCAAAAGTAAAAGGAAACTCTATGACTTCTTTATAGACTTCAAAGCAGCTTTTGACAAAATCAATAGAGAAGCCCTGATGTACAAACTGCATAATTTAGGAATGCCTTAAAAGATAATCAGGTTATTGAAAAATATATATGCAAACACAAAATCCGCAGTATGGGATGGGGTACATATTTCAAATTCCTTTGAAACTGGAATAGGCTTAAGAGAGGGCTGTGTTCTGAGTCCAATTTTGTTCTCCTTTTTTATAAACGATATTCACGATGAGCTGCCCGGAGGCGTAAGTATATGTGGAATGTTCTTAAAAATTTTTATGTATGCAGATGATCTAACAATTCCAGCGGAAAACCCAATAACATTACAAAAGATGATAGATCGTCTGGCTGAACATGGAATCTAGAGGTTAATTTGGCTAAATCAAAAATTGTTATATTTAAGAATGGAGGAAGGAGAGCGATGAGTGAAAAGTGGTTTTTTAAAGGGTCGGAAGTGGAAGTACTAAACGACTTTAAATATCTAGGAGTAAAATTTACACACAATATGTCATTTAAACCTCATGTAGAAGAACAGCTTGAAATGTCCAAGATAGCTATAAATTCCACTTGGTCTGCAATTATAAACGATACCAAAATTCTTTCTTCAAACAAATTCAAAATGTTTGAAGCAACAGCCAGGTCCATTATGTTCTATGTAGTTCAAGTGTGGGGGTATTTGAAGTATGAAGAAACAGAAAAGCTTCTAAAATACTTTATTAAAAGAATGTTCAAACTACGTTACAACACCCCTAATTATATGTTACACATAGAAACCGGTCGCCCAACATTATTTCTGTCAACCTTAAGAATCCATATCAGCTACATACGAAAAGTGATGAATTATCACGAGACTAGACTGCCTTGAATTTTAGCTAAGGAAATCATGAAGGAAAACATTTCCTGAATTAAAGAGTGGATAACAATTTATGAGAATCTTGGTTGGTTTGCAGTTTAGTTTTGAAGATATACACAGTTGGAACGTTTCACATACTGATGTTTTACTAAAACTGAGAACCAAAATGTGGGGCGATCATGTAGCAAGGGCAAAGAGCGGTCAGTTTCATGATGAGTACATATAGCAATTTACAATATACAATGTGCCGAACTATTTTGAAGATAAACATGCATACATGATCAGATGGATTTTTATGGCAAGAGGGGGTTTCCTTAACCTGAATGCAAGAGCATTTAAAAATCAAACGGATGGTATATGCACATTATGCAACTAAGATGCCTCAGAAAACACATACCATTTTATAGTAATATGTCCAATTTTCAAATCATTTAGGAAGAATTACTTTGGTGAAGCGTATCTAACTCGTGAAGCTTTTATCGACACGCTAAACGGCCAAAATTATGCGTCTTTAAATAATTTCTTGCAAAAAGCATACCGATATAGAAATTTATTGATAAATGAGTTTAACTGATGAAACATAATGTACATATAGCTTACATATCGACTTTTATAAAAAAAAAAACAATTTTTGTACCTAATCACAATAATAATAAAAAAAAAAAAACATTGCACACCAGATATAGCTATTTATTTATTGGGATTCCTTAGTATCTACTTTGTTTAGAATGATGTAATTATTTTGCTTCATGTATATTTATCATATCATTATGATTATAAGATTTAACTTTGTTTTTTCTTGAAGCCAAACGAAAATATGTTTAATTTAAATGCCTCTCAGACTAACGACTTAAAATCACAGCCTTAATTTTTTTGTTTTTATTTTTATTTACCTAAATTAGTTTTTTAAAATAAAATTGTATGAATTTTTCTATTAGAAATAAAAACAACTAAACTAAACTAAACTAAACAAAACTAAACTAAACTAAACTAAACTAAACTAAAACTAAACTTATGTTTTCGTCAATTAATAATGAGTATGTCCGCCATTTTTTTTAAATTAGCTCTATTAGACGGTTTGGAATTAAATCATACAGTTTTTTTGGAATAATCAGTGAAATCTGGCTCCAGGCATCGCATTTAGCTTCGACCAAGACGTTCTTATCTCCAAACTGTCTACCAGCATCAGAAACCTTTCAAATAGCCAGGCCCAAACGTTTTCGATGATGTTTGAGCCCGGTGAATAGGGTGGCCATGGTAAAAGTTCAACGTTTTCCGACTAAATTCAGCTTCTAGCTACCCTGGAAGTATGGATAGGGTCGTTGTTTTGTTGGAATATCCAAGGTAGAGGTTCAAGAATATTCTGTAGCTTTGGAAACACCCGTTACAGCAGGCATTTGTAACTATTTCCGTTCATTGTTTTAGTTAAAAATTCCAATTCAATTGTTCCATAATAGGTGATAGCTCCCCACCATTGAATCTTAACTAATATATAAAAGTCTTTTTTTGTTTTCTTGTCAGTTTGACTGTACGGGTGTCCAAACTAACAACAAAACGATGAATTCACAACCTGAACAGGGAACAGGAAATTCGATTGTATTATTGGTACTATGGTGTTTGGGATTGTTTGTGAGATTTGATTTTTTTGGGGGTGGGCCAGAGTTTTTAACAAGTAATGAGTTATCATGTCCTCTTTTATTACTTTTCTTGGCATCTGATACGTGTTTAGCTGAACCTGACTGGGCAAGCAGATCCTTTTCTAGATCTTTTGTCAAAAGACTAACAGAAGAAGGTTCACTTACCAAATCATCAGTCGAAGTGGCACTATTTACCATGTAATTAGCGAAAGTAAGGGAATTGAAATTAGAGACAGCAGTGTTAAACATGCTGAGCAGTTCTTCAAAACCTTTTGAAAGGTTCTTAATATCTGCTTTAAAGGACGACATTTTGAAAGCTAATTGAGATACAGACAACTTGCGGCAATCGGTGCAATACCAAAAAGCAAATTTAGAATTTGATATTTTGTCAATAAATGCATTAGTTGATCCAATGCACTTTGCATGAGCAAACCATTGTTTTTAATTTGAAAAGTTTAAGAAATTTACTTGAAGAGAGAAAAAAAAAAAAAAAAAAATTGAAGGAACCAAAAAAAAAAAAAAAAAAAAATTAGAGTTAAATGGCAGGATTCGAACCGACGTTGCGAAAATTACAAACTTTAGCCGATCACGGCGCTTACTTACTATGCCACAGAAGATGCTTAATTTTGGATAAGATATTATTTATAAGAGATGAAAAATAGAATTTATTCATGCAAAAATAGTTTTAAATTTTATATTTAATATTAAGGAAAGAGTGGGACAAGTTATAAAGCTTAAATCTTAGTTTAGTATCAGGGGAAATATGTTATATAAAACACCAGTTCAAACACAAGGATATACAAACAAAAAAAATCACATAGGAACAGCTTATACTGCAATGAATATATTAATCTTACCAGCTACCATTAATGTTTTTTATTTAATATATTAACACAATTTCATACAAAACTAACACAAATTACTTGGGATAAACACAGATATTCACTTATATAGAGACTCTAGACAATTAAATTAATATAAAAATATCGAAATACGTGCAAAAATAATAAAAAACACAGGAGCGATACGCCAAGACAACTAACATAGACAAAACCAGTGCTGTCACTATGGATTTTTAAACATAATTGAAAGAAAAATTTTGCAAAAATCCAGTCTATTGGTCGATAAAATTGTTTCTTTTTGGAAAAATATACTTAAGATACCTGTAAATAGCCATAACTTGGGCAATACTTTTTTGATATTTATAAATTAGGTATCAAATGAAAGGCTATAAGACATAAAAAATTATAAAATTAAAAATTATTTTATTGGTATGACAAAATAAATTGGTAAAATAGAAAGAATTTTCCATAAAGCGAAAAATGCATACCTTTTGAGTATATTTACTTAGAAAATTGCTAAAAGTTAATAAAAAAATTATAAATTTTGAAATACAGATGATGCACATTTATAGGTGTCAACTTCTTCTACAAATACTTGTGCAGTATTGTCTTTGTAAATCTAGCGGGAAAAAAATTAGGGGCAATTTAATAAAATAAATCACAAAAAAGCTCAATTTAGCCAAGTTAAGAGGTTTCAAACTTCAGTAATACTTATAATTTCATAACAAATGAAATATGAATTTGAGGTAGAAATTTATAGTCTTAACTTCTGTGTTAAAATGTTTGCAAAATCTTAAAAAAATGTAAACTAAAAATGTGATATACTGAAATATCAATTTGATTTTTGGCACTTTAAATGCAAAAGTTAATAAAAAATTGATACATTTTGAAAAACAAACCCAACACACCAATTGCCCTAATCCTCTGTAACAATATTGTTTTAAATGTTAAGTGATTATTTCAACAAAAGCCACTCTAAAATTAGTTTTATTGATTTTTTTACCAAAAAAAAATGCAAAATCGATCATGCTTTTTCAATGAATTTTATTTTTTTATTTTCACCACGCCCATAAAATATTTTCAAATTTAAAAATGATAAATTTTGAAAGTCTAATAAACATTTTAATATATAAAACATAACTGTGCGTTGCTCACAAGCTTCACAAAATAATTTCAAATATTAAAATTTTACATTAGAAATATTTTTTACAGATAAAATCCAGAAAAAAATTTTTAAACTGTCAATTTGTCTGCATAAATATAAAATGCATAAATATAAATCGGAAAGAACTTATCCGAATTTCAAAATTTAGATGTCGATGGAAAGGTCATTGTCTCGCTATTTAAATACATACAAAACATTAATAGACGTCCATACAATTTTAAAGACTAATAAGCTTAAACAGATAAAATAGCATTATTTTGACTAAACAGTGAATATTGTTACTTTTTATTTAACCGATTATCAAAATTTTGTAATAATCTATACGAATCAACAATTGTTTTGGTATATAAAACATATTTCTTCGATAATCTAAAGCTTTAATATCCAGTCTATTGGTCGATAAAATTTTTTCTTTTTACTAAAATATACATACAATACCTGTAAATGGCCATAACATGGGTAATACTTTTTTGATATTTATAAATGAGGTATCAAATGAAAGGTACATACAAAATTATAAAAATAAAAAATAATTCACTTTCATGACAAAATAAATTGTTAAAAGAGAAAGAATTTGCCACAATGCAAAAAATTCATACCTTTTGAGAGTAGTTACTTAGAAAATTGTTAAAAGTTAGTGAAAAATTTATAAATTTTGAAAAACTAATAACACACAGTTATAGGTGTTACATTCTTCTACAAATATGTTAGAAATTTTATATTTGTAAATCTAAAGGAAAAAAAAGGAGGGGCAATTTAATGAGATAAATCACAATAAAGCTCCATTTAGCCAAATTTAGAGGCTTCAAACTTTAGTAATGCCTGATAGTTCATAACAAATGATACTAACATATTATATAGACTACGGTAGAAATTTATAATCTAAATTTTTGTGTTAAAATTTTTGCAAAATCTTAAAAAAAATTATATTAAAAATGTGATTTAGTGAAAAATTAAATCTATTTTTGGTACTTTTTAAACAAAAGTTAATACAAAATTCATAAATTTTGAAAAACAAAACGAACACACCAATTGCTCTAATCCTCTTCAAAAATATTGCTAATAAATATTAAGTGATCATTTCAACAAAAGCCACTCCAGAATTAGCATTATTGATTTATTTACCAAACAAAATACAAAATGGATCATGGATACAAAACATAACTGTGCGTTGCTCACAAGCTTCACAAAATAATTTGAAATATTAAAATTTTACATTAGAAATATTTTTTACAGATAAAATCCAGAAAAAAATTCAAAATTGTCAATTTATCTGCATAAAATTGGATATAAATCGGAAAGTACTTATCCGAATTATTTCAAAATTTAGATGTCTTTGGAAAGGTAGATGTCTCACTATTTAAATACATTCAAAATATTAATAGAAAACCATACAATTTTAAAGACTGATTCGATTAAACAGATGGCAGGATTATAAACATGTCCAGAAAAAATCCAATGGAGTCCGAAAAATCTATGTCCACATGCAGCGACCGACATGGCGAAAAATATAACTTTTTGAACAAGACATGAGCGTTGTACAAAGCTTAGCTATGAGATTTGACGTTTCAAGTGCGTATGAGTTTTTTGCCTGGTTTTTGTTGAATGTGTAAGTGAATGTAAGAATGTTGGAAAATATAATAAGTAGTGATGAAAGGCTAATGAATGGCATTATATAATTCTCAAGTAAGTAAAAATGCGCTGGTTGTTGATTGGATTGTGGTGGAAGGTAAAACCTTAACCAATCATGTTTGATTTACATGGTCGGTGAAAATTTAGTTATGCTGAAATCAACACGGCGAATACTTTCACAATCTCCCAAATCAGTGAGAAACATTCGCTCCGTAGAGTAAATCATTCACATGTATAACAAAAATGGTAGCAGCAATGCTATAAGAGCAAAAACTGCCGTATTACAGCTCCTCTCTTCTGTGCGTTGCAGGTCGTGTGTCGAAATGTCAAAATCTAAGGGCACCAATCGATTAATGAGGGTTTTATTACCTAATGTCTCGCCCAGCACTTTAGCACCAACAGAAAATAAAAAATTTCACTTTTCAATTTGAAAGGTGTCGAAATGTCAAGATCTGAGAGCGCCAATCGATTTAGGAGGTGGATTTTGCGCTCTAAGTCCAGTGGAAATAAAAAAAAATCGCACTTGACAGTTGACAGTAATGATGGTGAAATGTCAAAAATCCGAAAAATCACACCTTTTGCTTTGACAGTTGATAGTTGGGGGCGAGATAGCAAACCATACAAATTTTTCTTACAATATTTTCTTACAAGTAGGTGTCTTTAGCATAGATATTTAGAAGTACGTGAATAAGCTTTTATATTAATAACAATTAACACTTGCACAATATTTCTATCCTCTGAAAATTGAGAACATGAATGATGTTGAAAATTTATTGATGTTGGGAATAAGTTTTCCTGGGGAATCGGGCGGTCAATTCATCGAATTTATTTCAGAGATATTCACGATAGCAGAAATATTTTCAAGGAAAACTATTTTCCATGGGCAATTTTTTTTCAAGATTTGTTAACAAACTATCCTTTAACAAAAGGGACCCGGGCAACGCCGGGTGTTTCCGCTAGTAAATATATATAGAAGGTGACACTCGGAAGAATGACCACTGGCTGCTAGCATGGCGCTAGTGTCGCCTAAATAAATGTCCCTTATATTATGAGAGAGGGAATTTTCTCAATAATTCTCATTTCTCATTTTATTTGTTTTTAAAAATTTCTATGGTAACGATTCTTAGTATTTATTTTATACATTCAAGGATGTGTTTGTGTATATGAATGCAAACGAATTTTGTGTTGTTTAATTTTGTTAGAAAATCTGATTTTTTATTGAATTATGTAGAATTCAATTTGTTGTTAAACTCAGAACAGGGGGTAGTCCTTGTTATTGATTTATGTACATGAAGCGAAAGCTGTATTGCTTAAGTGAATGTAACTTGAGTTTTAATGACCTGATCTTTAAATGTAAGGTCTTAAAATGCAGGAGGTATAACAGGATATACATTTTGGTGCTCATTTTTTTTACCAGGGGAATTAATCCAAAAATGCATTTTAAAAAATGGATATAAAACAGTAAAAATATATCTACCTTTGTTATAGATCTTCTAGTTTGAGGTCAATACAATATTTAAAGCAGTCATAATTTCTATGCTTAATTAAATACTTTATACTAAGTAAGAATACCTATGACTTAAGAAAAATCATTATTAAATTAACCATTAAATACAAGCAATTAGAAGAAAATATTGGTAGGAAGCAGCCTTATAACAGGTTAGTCGCATTTGCACAATTGTGTACCTTACCTACCGTTAACCTTTTAAACTGATTGTTGTGTTGTTTGTTTATGAATAAAATGGTCTGGATTAAATGTTTTATTTTGCATAAAAATTAAAATAAAAAAGGTAAGTATAAATAACTATGACCAAAGGGTTTTTTTTAGGAGGAGGTGAGAGTCCTCTAGAATTATTACCAAAACATGTAGTGTGAAGAACATTTTGTGAAATAGTTGCCAGAGAAAATATTAAAATAGGGGGTATGGTATCAAGGGGCACGGTAGTGCCCAGCCAAGTTCTGGCACTACACCCTTTTTACAGGATCAAACTCAGGCGATTTTCGACCCCCCTCTAACTTCAGTACCAATAAAGTCAGAAACTTCAAACTAGTTGAATTTGCTAAGCTCACCCAGGCTTAGGCAACTCACCAAATTTCAATTCTTTAGCATTAGTGGTTCCCGAGATATAAGACTGCAAAAATTGCTAAAACCGTAACTGACTGACTGACTCACTCACTCACTGACAGATCATCAAAATTATGGAGCACTTACCGATATCGTAGAATCTTGTTATTTCGAACAACGGTAGGCCTTGTGGTGTATACAAAGAAAAAAATAATATTTAAGATTTTCCATTCAGGGGCGTGGTACCCGCCCATTTTCATAGAATTGATATAAATTATTTGGAGCACTTCTGATTTTCATAGAATGACGAAATTTGGTACAGCGGTACGGCTTAAAGTGCAACAAATGCAAAATTTTAAAAATTGATATTTTCCATTCAGAGGGCGTGACATCCGCCCATTTTCGTAGAATTGATATTAATTATATGCAGCACTTCTGGTTGTCGTAGAATGATGGAATTTCGTAGAGCGGTAGGACTTGACATGCGAGCAAAGGGAAAATTAAAAATTTGAGATTTTACATTCAGTGGGCGTGGCAACCACCCATTTTCACAAAATTAATATTAAATATATTGAGAGCACTTCCGATTGGTGCAGAATTGTGAAATTTGGTAGAGCGGTTAATTTCAGTTGTATACAAAGAAAAAGTTAAAATTATGAAATTTATCATACAGGGGCGTTTCATCCACCCACTTTATTATCAATTATTATCATTTGAAAGGAGCACTTCTAACTTATGAAAATTGGTAGAGGGCTAGGACGTGTAGTAAATACAAAAGGCATAAATTAAAAACTTACTTCTCCTTATGAGGCTCTCATTGGGCGTTTATTCCACCCACTTTTCCTGATAAAAAGAAGCTTTGCAAAAAGTAGTGGAATCACACCAAAAACATAAATGCTAAAAAAGTAGCCACGTTCTTCTTTATACAAAAACCTTTGCGTAACAATTCAGCCTAGAAAAGCAGTAAGATCTAAAAGCAGGCCAAGTTCTAAGTTTATTATCAAATATTTAAGTAGAGTAATATGGAACAAGCTCAAAATTATCAGAGAAATCTCTTATTTAATGATTACTAAGACTGACTTTAATTGTGTTGGTTTACTTGGCAAGTTTTGATTTCAAAATTGAGTAATTAGGTAATAAAAGAAAACTTGCCAAGTAAACCGCAACTCAATTAAAGTCAGTAAACATTAAATAAGAGATTTCTGTGATCATTTTGAATAAATAATTATTTTGCAATTTTTATTTGGCATTTTGTTGTTATGCATTTTTTACTCTGAAGTTTGTTCTTTTTTATTTGGCATTGCCTTCAAATTTCGGGCGAAAAAAAGAGTAAACGCTCTCCCAAACCAACGTGAAAGCGGCGCGGAACATTCGCCGACGGCAGTTTTTGTTGTTGTTAAGCATGATATTTATTTGTCATTTTTTGTATCATTGTGAATGATTGGCCCTGCATAGCAAATGTTCCGCGTTGGTTTGGAAGAGCCCTTAATATGTTATATTTTTTAAATGCAAATGATAAAACCAGAAAATGTTAATTGCGTACTGACTTAAAAAAAAAATAAAAAACAAAACGGAAATTGTTCATTGACATTCACGTATGCGTCAAATCTGGTGTTTCTGATTTTTGCTGAGTTGTACAGAATATTGGCCTAATAAATAACCTAAGTTTTTGAACTCGAGTGGCGGCCGCTTCATGGTCAAAAATCAAAAAAAAAACGCGATTTTTTCGTGCCTTTTTTAGTTATTGGCGATTTTAGTCCTAAAGAAAGAAAGTTTAAATAAAAACATTGTTCTACGATTTCAAAGTAACTGTATGTGCTTCAACTTGAGACCAAAGTCAACTCTGTAGACCCAATAGTTTCGAAAATAAAACAATTCAAAATCTAGCGATACAAAATTTAATATAACAAGTATAATTAAAAATAAAGAATGGTTAACATTAATTCATCAAAGCACTGGAGCTTGTAGGTTGAGCCAAAATAATAATAAAATAATATTTAAAAAGAAAATTCAAGAATGGATTTCTGGATTTCAGATAAGCTATTGGAGAATATTTTTGGTGTAACCATTGTTTTTCAATAGTGTAGTTACCACTTGTTGTAATTTTGTTTAGAAAATTGACCCTCCCATCTAAACGGGGGTATATAGACCCCCTCCTGGTACAATTGTTCTATTCTTTTGGCCCAACCTAATCGCTTCAGTGATTTGATGCATTTATGTCAACCATTATTTATTTTCCATTATACTGTTTGATTGCTTTACTTGTTCTTGTTACCTATATTAAATTTTGTATCGCTAGATTTTGAATTGTTGTATTTTGGAAACCATTGGGTCTACAGAGTTGACTTTAGTTTCAAGTTGAAGCCAATAAAGTTACTTTGAAATCATAGAACAATGCTTTTTTTTAAATTAGTTATTTAGGACTAAAATCACCACTAACTAAAAAGCGCGAAAAAATCGCGGTTTTTCTGATTTTTGACCAAAAAGCGGTCGCCGCTCGAGGTCATTTATAAGGCCAATATCCTGAACAACTCAGCAAAACATCAGAAATACCATATTTGACGCAAACGGTGAATTCCATACAAACGACAAGGTTACTGGACTAATATTTACTCACACATATAAACTTGTACGTATGCATACATAATAATAAAATTATGTCTAGCAAAAAATAAACGATAGCCTTATCTTTTGAATAAAATGCCTTTTATTATTTGAATGAATTGAATATTTGACCAATTGTGAAATAAAAAGAAAATGGGCCTTACCAAAGGGTGCATCTCTCAAAAATTAACTCTCTAGTCCCTACTCCCTAACTGCCTTAACGATATCAAAAACAAAATTTGATCCCAATGAAAAATACCCGATAAAAACCTAACAAACTATACCAAATAAATTAATACTACTAGCAAAAATAGGTACCACTACATATATGTATATATACACAAATGTACGTGAAATCATCTGAATCTGAAAGCAAATACGTATAACTTTTTTTTTATTTATTTATTTATATCTTTATTAACAAGCAAGTAAATTACAATGCTAATATAATAAGCTGAGCTTTAGCTACCAGGACTACCAGCTCGAATTAAGTGTAAATAAGAATAATATAATAAAATTCAAATATAATAATAAAACAAATATATGATTTCATTATAATTAATTTTAAATATTTTTAAATATCGTTTTCCATTTTTAGTTTACAAATTAGTTTGTATGTTAGGTTTTACGTCCCAATAACGTTTTATTTCTTTTTTCGTGTCTTTGTTGTTTGGGACGTAAAAGGTAGTATGCTGATTTTGCGGCTTTATCTGCTGATTCATTGTCTTTTATCCCAACGTGCCCAGGGATCCACATGAGTTTGATGTTTATTTCGATTGCCAGTCAGTTTGTTGCGGATAATTTCCGGGAAGAGTTATCTGTTGTCAACGTTACAGACTGCTTCTAGCAGGGAAAGACTGTCCGTGCAGATTATAGTTTTTTTCGAACCTGAGATTTCGATTGCCTTTAGAACCGCCATAGCTTCGGCTGAGAAGACTGAGGCAGAATCTCTAAGAAGTCCTTTCGATAGTATAGTTCCTTCTTTCGTGGCGACTGCAAAAGCTGTCCCAATATCATTTTTGGATCCATCAGTAAAAACAAAATTGAATTTGCATTGTTTACCGGTCTGCATTATTTCAAGGAAACTCTGTTTGTACTGTTCATTTGAGGTTGTCGTTTTTGATAAACACTTGAGTTGGATATTTACACAATCTCTTGACAAGGTCAAAGGTGGTTTGGAGGCAGGTCGTATACTATTATTCAGAATTGGGATATCCATTTGTTTTGGAAACTTTATAGCATTGTAGAGGGTAGACGGTGTTTTAGGTATTTTTTTTGCGACTTAGACATTGCTTAGCGTCGATTACGACGAGAGATCTTTCAGTTGTATTTAACCTTTGAATAAGGAGAGATGTGAGGTGTTGGACTCTTTGCTCTATGGAAGGAAGACCAGCTTCCGTTAAAATATTTTTAATAGGTGTAGTTCTAAATGCTTTAAGGCTTAGTCGTATGGCGGTATGCTACTGGGGTTTTATTATATTAAGTGAAGATTTTGAGCACTTTCCATAAATACTTATTCCATAGTCGATTTTGGCAAGTATGGTCGATCTTATAATACTTAAAAGAGAGTTTATGTGAACTAAACTATTTTTGGATGATAAATACTTAATAATGTTAAGTCTGGTAGCTAAGCTTTTTTTTAAATACAAACAGTGTTCCTTAAAATTAAATTTACAATCAAATATTATACCAAGCAAACAGAGATTATTTACATTTACTATTGTATTATAATTTGAACATAAAACAATGTTTTTTGAACAACTAGTTTTTCCACAAATGTGTAATATTTTACTTTTTTCTAATGAAATTTTAGAGCCGGAGTATGAACACCAGGCTGTAATATCTGCAAGAGTGTTTGAAAATGTAGAGGCAGTAGTTGTGAGATCTTTGCATTTTGTAAATAACGTCAAATCATCTGCATATACAGAGTGTTCTAAATTTTTATATTTACTTATAATTTCGCTAAGGTCGTCAAAAGCTATTATAAAAAGAACAACTGAAAGGGGAAATCCTTACGGAATTCCCTTTTCAAGATTTTTCACCGAAGAATATACATGACCTAATTTTATTCGGAATTTTCTGTTACTTAGGAAAGATTTAACGAAATTATAAATTTTTGGCCGATTTTCCATTAAACTAGTTTCTTGATGATAACATGAATTCCAACTCTATCAAAGGCTTTTTCAAAGTCTATTGATAGCATTGAAACATGGTTTTTAGAGGATAAAGCGGATGCAACGTAGTAATCAATGTGGATTAAGGCATCGATTGTGGAATGTTTTTGTTTGAATGCCACTTGGTTTGGACTTTGAAGCTTTTTTTTTATCTAAGAACCAAAAAAATCTCATGGAGATGATTTTTTCAAGTATTTTGCCAGCGCATGGGGGCGCATGGGGCGATAACCACTTATTTCGGATGTGCTTCTATTTTGTTTTGGGATAGGTATGACGTTGGCTGTTTTCCACAGTTGTGGGATGACCCCGATATTGAGGATTTCATTGTATAAATTTAGAATCCTTTTTTTTAAGTCCATTGGTGAATTTTTTAGCATTGTGTAAGAAATCCTGTCGAATCCAGGGGTTTTTCCTTTTGCGGAGCGAAGACAGCTTTCTAGTTCAATTAAATTAATAGGGAGCTCGATGGATTTGGCTGTTAAATAAGTTTCATTAAAAGGGGGCAAGAAGTTGGTTGATTCTTTTTTCTGGGCAATAAATTCAGGGGGAAAGTTTTTGCTATCGGAATATTGAGACCAAGTTTGAGCGAACAGCTCTGGAATTTCTTGTGTGCAGGTTAAATTTTCAGATGAACTTTTTATAGTTTTCACTAACAGACTACTATAGTTTCCTGTTAGTGCTTTTACATCCTGCCAGAGCTTCTTTGAACTGTAATTGGGGTTTATGTTTTCTGTACATTTTTGAAAGCATGAAGTTTTGGCGATTTTTGCAGCTCTCCTAAAGACTGCATTGTCTTTGCGGAATGCTATGATATTATAATCTGAAGGATATTTTTTTTAATGTTTTCCAGGCATTTTGTTTTATTTCTCTGAGCTTGGCAATCTCTTCATTCCACCAAGGGACCTTTTTTTGTTTGTTTGGTTTGTAATGCGTTTGAGGGATAGCTATATTTGCTCCAAAGCGGATAGATTTTTGGATGATGGCTGTTTCTTTATTGATGTTTAGTGATGAGTTTTTTTCCAGATAAGAAGTTAGAGACTTCAGACTGAAATGTAGTCCAGTTAGCTTTGTCTGTTTGGAATTTTGGTGGACTTTTTATATTTAGATGCGGAGTTTCAAATGTCAATGTGGTAACTATTGGGAAGTGATCACTGCCATGCAAGTCAGGAAGCCTTGACCAGGAGGAGTTGGAGCAGAGTTGAGGCGATATAAGAGTTAAATCTACATGGGTGAGCGTATTGTGTGTAGAGAAGTGTGTAGGCTGTCCGTCATTTAAGAGCACAAGGTTTGAGTTATTTAGAAAATCTTCTACAATTCTACCACGGCTGTTGTGACCAGGTGAACCCCATAATGCATTGCAAGAATTAAAGTCTCCAGTGACTATAATTGGAGTTTCGAAGCTATTAATAACGCCTTCCAAATCTGTGGCACTAAATGTTTGATCTGGATGGATATATACTGAGATTATTGTTATTTTGAATTTAAGCTCTATTTCAACGGCTATGGCTGGAAGTCTAGAATTTATACTTATAAATGTATGAGGTATGGACTTGTGTATAAGAAGTCATACACCTTGAGTCGAAGTGGTATTTGAGGGCATGTTTTGGAAGAATGATGAATAATGCTTGGGTGGTTGTGGTTGAGAATTGAATTTAATGTGAGTTTCTTGAAGATAAATAATAGGAGGGTTAAGTTCATTAATAATAAGTTGGAGTTCGTGATAGTTATTGAAGAAACCATTAAGATTCCATTGGAGGATCTTAAAGAATGGTTTTGGGTTTTGTCTAGACTTTCGTACAATATAATCAGGGTTATATTGTGAAAAATCTGCGTTGGCAAAATTGGGGTTGTTCGGTATTGGACTCTGCAGTCCAGATGTTGAAGCGCCCAAGTTCACTGTGGAGCTTGGGCGATTCAATCTCGTGACTGCAGAGTCAGTTTGGGGAGAGTAATTATTAGTTTTATGTTTCATCATCATCTATTTCTATTGCGGTCGTTTGATTGTTTGAGCTAAGTAGCCACAGCATTGTCTTGATGATGATGGATGTGGTTCAGCGCAATTTGCACAAAAAACTCTTGTACAAATGTAAGGGGAGTGAGGTGGTAAATTGCAAGTGACACAAGAAGTTTTACCTTTACACCATTTAGTTGTGTGGCCCAGCAACTGACAATTACGGCAACGCATCGGGTTGGGGAAGAATCCCTCCACTTGAACCTTGTACCAACTGATAATAAGTGAAGTGGGAGGGCGGAAGAGGTCAAATGTAAACAAGACAATGCCTGTTCAAACCGAAATGGGTTTGCCTTCTTTGTCAACGGATGGCTTTGTAAATTTGTATACACTTGTAACACCTCGTGATTTCATTTCCTGGACAATTTCATCTTCTGGTACATTTATGAGACAGGGAGCATAGACTGTACCTTTGGATTGATTGAGGTTAGAATGCAATGTCACTGTTATTGGGCAGAGACTACAGCATTTTTGTTGATAGGAATAAATCAGCTATTTTTTTTTTGATTTAGTTAGAATCAATAAATTGCCATCGCGCAGTTGTGTTATGGACTCATAAGCGGTGCTTATGCTATCAATAGCTTTTTTTAGTAAAAACACGCTGAAAGATGTTAGTTTTGTTTCTTTGTCTGAATGTGACAAAACAATGAATTTGGGGTTTGCGGAGTTCGAACTTATTGGTAGGGATGTATTTAAATACAAAGGTGATAAGTTAGTAGCTTTTCTTTTTTTATTATTTTTCGGTTCGGAAAGAGATTCTAAATCGAGAATGTCGAACCGACCGCTCGATTGAGCACGTGGCCTAGGGGCCATTATAATAAAGAAGTGTTACTTACTTATTAATAAGATTTTCCACTCACTAGCAAAAAAAAATTAAAAAAAAAATAATTTATGAGCGAAAAGAATTCACTGCAAAAGTAGCTGCTAAACGTATACCGCCGAAAAAAATATATATATAGCAAATCACACAGGGGATATCTGACCGGCTTGAAGGTTAATCGGTGACTGTATAACTTTTTTATCTCATTCCTATACAATTAAATTTAAAATCTAAATTAATATTGAATACAATCGTCATAACAACGAAAAGAAACAAGAAGTACAACCTTTTCCGCTGAGCTCCTAAATAAACCTAAAATTTCCTTTCTCGAGCTGATTGCAAACAAATTTCAAAACAAGTCTAAATATTGAAGTAATATCGCTATGGTTACCTTACAAAAAGGAACAATTAAATGTCCCTTTGAGAACTATTTGTTTTTTCCTATTTACTATGCGAAAGGTATGGCGCTTTGAGTTGTGGAGTGTCACCTTCTATATATATTTATTCAATGCTCCCCACACCATAAAACGTGATGTATGACTATGATGTCTTGACAAAATAAGTTCTTCTTTTCTTTAATCGTGAAAATAAAAGTTTTAACCATCGGGTCCGTCAAGATTAAACTTTTTTTCATCTGAAAAGACAACCTTTTTCCATTCGTTGCTACAGGCAACATGCTCCCTCGTGAAATTCAGCCATAGTTTCTTATGTAGCTGCCGAACAACCGGTTTCTTTTTGATTTGTATACTCTTGATGTTACCACTGGATTCAATTATCCTTAAAACCGTCGAAACACTGGCTGATACCCCACTTTTTGCACTTATTTTAGGCGCTGATAGTGTGAAATTTGAAGCTAGCCTGTTGTTGCTTGAGCTGTGCGTTCTTTTCAATTTTGTCCATACTTTTCAGTGTCTGCTAGATAGTTGTTCTGTTCGGTCTCTTAGCTATTTCTCGGCCTGAGAATCCCAGTTCTTTTAAAGCATCGATTGATCCTCTTTCTGCTACTGTCGACGTGTTTCCAGAGCCAATTTTAACTTGAAATTTAATATAAAATATATTTTTATATCCTTTGGTAAATATTTTCAACTTTTGTTTGAAAAAAACCGGCGATGTTAACTTTTGCCAAACAATTTTTGGAATGGCCTCAATCAAGTGACGTAGTAGCCCGTAGCGTAATGGTTAGTGCGTTCGACTGTCACGCTGGAGGGCTGGGTTCGCTTCCCAGCCTCGTCCACTTAAAAACTAAAAAAAAAGTTTTTTTCAGGGCTACTGCCTCTTGCGAGGAATTGACAAATCCTCCAAGAGTATCACTTGTCAGAAATAAGTGCTTCTCGTCTAGCCGTTCGGATTCGGCATAAAATTGTAGGTCCCTTCTATTTCTGTCGGCAGGCGCACACAGGAATGGTTGCGAGTTGTTAGTCACTAGGCCCTGGTTCTTCACGAATCGTTGTGCCACCCAATTTATTTTTTTTTTATTTATTTATTCAATCAAGTGACGCAACTTTTTATATCAATTTTTAGCAGTACATTCACATAATTTGGGAAATTTCTATGGATTTTCCAAGTTAACTCCTTAACTTTATCCTTTTTTATTGCAAAATATATATACCTACTCATACGTATCAAAAATTTCCAGGAAAAATATTGCTTGCAGGGAGTGTAAATTATTACTATAAATTAATATAATTTTTTTTAATAGCTTAAACGGAAAGAGCACAAAAAAAAGTATGCTATCTGATTTTTTGATAAACATGAATTTATGAAAAAAAAATTCAAAAATCGTTAGAGCGGTTTTTTTTTTAAATAATTTTTTATATATAAAAATTGGTATGCCAACTTTTAGTATTTAATAAAATACAATTTTTCACGAAATTTGAAAAAAAAATCATCAACCCATTTTCAAGATATTTAGTTTTCAAAAAAAAAAAATTCAATATTTTTTTAAAAATCCCAAAAATTATTTTTTTTCAAAAATTTTATATGCAAAATTGTAAAGGACCTGGTACATACAAAATTTGGTTCAAATCAGTGTAGCCGTTAACGAGAAATTTGAACACCAAAAAATCGGTTCTATGACAGGTACCGTTAAAAACCATTATAAATTTTTTTTTTCTACCAAAATATTAACTGTCGTAATTATAGTAGCTCGTATTTTTTTTTCAACATGGGTAGAGTTGTTTTAGAAATAAATCAATTTTTGTATATTGGTTGTATGGCTAGAAAAAAAATTTCAATTTCCCGTCTAGTCCAAAGTTTTGAAGAAAATTGCTTCAGCCGTTCAGGCTGCAGGTCGAGGTACATAAAGACAGATGGACAGACAAACAGACAGAATTGCGAGACCCACTTTTTTCGCGTTGTCTATCATCGTAAAAATTGTTATCTCGAATTTTTTTTTTGTCCACGAATCCTAAACTTGCCCTATATCTACTAAGTATATCGCCAGTAAAAAAGGTATTATATGAATAAAGAAATCTCCAACTAAATGGGTTTTTACTTGCGATATTCCGATTTCAACCAAATTTTTTATACAAGTGGTTATTTACAATTTTGCATATAAAATTTCTTGAAAAAATAATTTTTGGATTTGTAAAAAAATATTGAAATTTTTTTTTGGAAAATTCAATATCATGATAACGGGACATTGAATATTTTTTAAATTTTGTGTGAAATTGTAAATTATTTAATTTTAAAAGTTGGCATACCAAATTTTATTTTTAAAAATGTTCAAGAATTTTTATATATAAAACATTAATTTTTAAGAAAAACGCTCTAACGAATTTTGAATTTTTTTTTTTGTATTCAAATTTATCAAACAAATCAGATGACGTACTTTCTTTTAGCTCTATCTGTTTAAGCTAATAAAATAAAAGAAACTTATAGTAAATTATAGTAATAATTTATATTTTAAATAGTTTTTAAAACTTCTTTTTAATGATATCATAATGTTATAGAACCACATATGCACATTGACAATTTTAAGCTACGTTCAAGTTGTTAGCTACGAGAGCAAGTTTGTGCGATCCAGTCGTGCCCATTTTTTTTCTGTATACTTAATGAATATTAATATGATTTTTTTTCTTCAAACCAACAGTTGACAGTAGTCTATTCAAACACATATATGTTCCTTATTTTGTATTAATAAAAAAAAACTTTCAATTTCATTATCATTTACCAATTAATAAAATATATAATTTATTTTTAATAGATACATTCAGGTATCTTTACTGCAACGGAAGCTTAGAAAATTGAAATAAAGTTTGGTTTTAAATTTTGTTTTTAAATTTTTTTTTTTTTTTTTCTTTTCATCATCACCCTATATTATTCTTTATGTTAATTTAAATATCTTCGGCAACTTAAAAAAATTAAATAAATTTTTGTTTTAAATCTTGGTTTTACATTGTTAATTTTTTTTCTTCACCCTATAGATATCATTCCTTGAATTTAATTAGCATATCTTCATTTGTTTTTTTGTTTTCCTAGCTTATTAAATTTTTTTTTGTTCTCTCACAAAGATTTAATTTAATTCACTATAGATTTAATTTATTCATAATTTGGAAAAAAGGATATTCATAAAATATGTAAATAAAACAAAATCAGAAATATCGTTTGATTATTTAAATTAAAAGTTGTAAAAAAAAACATACCAATTCTTTTTATTTATTTTTCATTTGTTCTGCTTTGATGGGGTGCACCGCTCCAAAGTCAATGATTTAAATTTTTTATTTTGCATTGATATGCACCTATTGGATAAAATATATTTTTTTTCTTTTAAATATTCAAACGATTTACACCCACTCACTGATTTTATGTATATGTAATTGAAATTAAATAATTTTATTTTAGGGCATGAAACGAATATTAGACAACAACAAAAACTTATACACTATTTATTCTTTTTTTTTCTTTAAATTTGTATATCTTGATAAGAGAAAGAGATCGGATAAGGCGAAAAGTCAAAGAATAGAACAAATTAATTTTTAACTAAGATCGGAGATGTTGTGGCTTCTACAAGATGAGGTGGTGGATGGAGATGATGAAGTCAGGATATTGCAGACTCGTAATTGTTTCTATGGAGGTTCACATGGGATATTTTGATAGTTTTGGTATTATGTTTCAATTTATTTCCATTTCTTTCAATTTTTTTATGTAATCTTTATTTTCTCTTTAATAGTTTTATGTCCACTTTTAGGGGCAATTTTAATTTTTTTTTCACAGGTTGTTTTCTTTTTTTTTTTTACTTTTTTCACGTTTTTTTTTTAGACTTTTTCACTTATTTTGGTTGGACTGTTTTTTCTCTTTTTTATTTTATGTTCACCTTTGAGGCCATTTCCTTTTTTTTGTTTTTTCTTACAGGTTGTCTTTTCTTTTTTTTTGACTTTTTATTTTCTTATAGGGTACTTTTTTTCACGTTTTTCTCAGACTTTTCACTTATTTTGGTTGACATTTTTTTTTTCTTTTATATACCTACCTTAAAGGTCACTTTTTTTTGCATGGCATGTGGTTTTAGCTTTTGCACCTAATTTAGTTATGGGACTTTTACAAATTATATGGCTTTTTGTCTCTATAGGTAGCTGTAACCTATTTCGGGCTAGCGTTGCATTTTCGCAACGTGATATTTGAAGACTTCTGGAACATAACTGATTATAAATTGAAATGAACTAAAAATTGATTTTGAGAGATAGTTGAATTATCTAATCCACCGGTTTTTGGATTTTGTTGTAAGAAAAACATTTTCCTGCTGTTTTAGTACTTTTAAAACACAAGTTTTTGTAAATTTTGAGATAGGATTTTTGAGCTTTTGAAAAATATCGTCAAAATTATAATTTTTCAAAATTATGTCAACTACAGGTAAACAAGGTTTCAAATTATATCCTAAAATAATTCCAACGTAATTAACATGAGTTGCCTGCGTCAGGTTAGATGAAAGCATTGCGTTACGTTTTCGCTACGCTCGCCGAAATCAGTAGCATTTAAAAAAAAAAATCGCTGCTTTATCTACCTTCATATATTAGATTGAACGGTTTTTTCTCGGAATATTGTGTCTTTATGTTTACAATGCGAACATTTTTGAAAAAGAATTAAAGTTTTTGATTGCATCCTGACGAACAAAAGGATGCATATTTTAATTCTAAGAAAAAAAAAAAAAAATCTTTCAAGAGTGCTATATTGAAAAAACCCTTTAGTTTCCACTTGACTTTATTCTTAGAAATAATTAGGCAGTGTATTTTGCGTATAGGAAACATCAAGGCTCAGGTCACTTTTCTTATGAGCGTGGAACCTATAAGAGAACTGTACTATACTCAGGTACTATAAATCGAGTGCATATTCTAATTCCAAGAAAAAAAAACAATTCATAAATGCGCGCTGTATTGGAGAAACAGATCGCGAATATAAATTTTTTACATTCGACTTATTTTTCACTTATAAGCTGTTGGATGCTGCTGTTCATACAAACATTATAATTTTACCTACAATAAATGATGCTTTTAGTGATAATGAGGAAATCGATGATAATGTGCAGCTTTTGGAAGATGGAAACATGTTCCCAAATGAATTGGCTGGTGAAATTGCGCTAGAATACAGGTTTGATGAATTCAATTCTCAACATCCTGAAGACATATACGATGAACCGGAATTCGATGTTGTACCAAATGATCCAAACAGTTCATCAACATCCCAAAACGTCGCTTCAACTTCTAAAAAAGAATCGACATGTCCAGCAGCGGATCTAGGATTTGGCTATGGGGGGGGGCTTGGAGTTTGGAGATCGAATTTGTTCATATGAAGTTATATAACAGAAAACGAATTTTGACATTATCACTTTTCCTTTATTAAAAGCCATGTTTTTTGTGCCTTTATATCCGCTCCTATCGCGCTTTAAAATGTTTTTAATAAAGATCAATAAGAAGAATTTGGAATTGATATCTGTTAAACATGGGAATTATTTTCAAGCGGAGCTAGGAGCCAATATAAAGGCTCAGCAAAACATGGTAGTATAACTAATTTTATAACTTTAATTTTTAGCCACGTAACAGCCTCAAACCACACAAACAAATTCGTTTACTTATTGCTTAATAATTGATGAGGTACCAAGTACCTACATACCTACATTATGTACATAAGTGTTTGTTTAAATGAAGGTATGCTTTCAACAAATTGTCACGATGGATAGGTACAACGTCGAAGTCGTCAAGGACTTTTTCTACCTGGGCTCCACTATAACATCGCAAAATGACATCAGTGTAGAAATCAAACGTAGAATTACTCTTGCCAACCGCTGTTTCTTCGGGCTAAGAAGACATTTGAGTAGTAAAGCCCTCTCTCAAAGAACCAAGGAGACCTTATATAAGACCCTAATCATCCTGGCCCTGCTGTATGGAGCAGAAGCATGGACCCTATCAAAAACGGATGAGAATCTGCTTGGGTGCTTTGAAAGGAAAATTCTACGGGTGATTTTCGGTTCAGTCTGTATCGATGGAGTATGGAGGAGAAGATTTAACAACGAGCTTTATGGGCTTTACAGCGACGTTGACCTGGTGAAAAAGCTAAAAATACAGCGACTGAGATGGCTGGGACACGTAGATCGTATGGACACCGATGCACCAGCCCGACGAGTCTTCGAATCTACCCCTGATGGTATGCGCAGCAGAGGAAGACCCCACCTTAGATGGGACACACAAGTGGAAAACGACCTCAACCAACTTGGAGTGCGTAGCTGGAGGCAGCTAGCTAGGGACCGAGCTGGCTGGAGGGGCTTGTTGGTTGAGGCCGTAGTCCACCCTGGACTGTGAGCGCCATCTAAAAAGTAAATGCTTTCAACTTCGCCTTTTTTAAAAAAAATTAAATACTGTTTGTAATTGGCTAATTCAGAAAAATGATATTCAAGTGGTCTTACTGGCAAAAGCTCATTATGTGCTTTGACAGTATCAGTCAATCTGAGATCTCATTTTCTTGAATTAGAAAGAAGCAGCTGCTCTTAAAAATAATCTGGACGGCCCATTTCAGCAAGTGTGAATGAATTTTCGTGTACGTTGCATACCTACACTTTCTTTTCCTGTTCTGGGATTGTCTAATAGGGATTGTAAATATTGAGAGTAAATATTTAGAGTCCACAGAGTTGCTCACCCTTTTGGAATTTGGCTCCTTGACTAGAAAATTTGTATTTAATTGCTTAGCCCAAAAATGTTTTGTATGTACAATTGCCTTTGACCTTTGAAAGTTTGAAAACTAAGCCCCAAAATTCTCTAAGCCCGGACATGGCCGTAAAAAACAATTCCTGTTGTATTAAATATTTTTTCTAATTGTTTTAGCCTCAATTGCTTTTACTTCCTTAAATTAGCTAATTTTTTAGTCTAATCAGTTGTTGCTTTTGACATGTTAATGTTAACCCCCGATCAATTATATTTTCAAGCTTTAGCCCCAACTTTGGAATTTGATAGTCCTAAGACTTAAGCCCCAAAAGGTCTCTGGAATAAGGTTAGTTTTTAAGGAGTGAGTTGTTTAACCCTGATTACGTTTTTGTCCGATTTTCTCAGACCTTATTAGTCCCAAGCTGTTTTTTTTTTTTTTCAATTTTCAGGATTGTGTTTACGGAGAATTGTCGTTGCATGAAACATGTCCATTATTCATAGCCCCCACTCGGTTTTTTGTCAAATTCGTTACAGGCTTTAGTTCCAACCTTAGGGCTTAGAAAAGAAGTTGCATAGCATGTAAATTGTTCAGCCCCAACCACGTTTTTTGTCCAACAAATTTCACATTTGAACTATATTTTTAACGAATATAAAACTCTACACTTTGTAATGTATTGCTTTCTATATTTCAAATTATTTTAGGAATCGGCTGTGGGGGGGGGCTTTAGCCCCTATAACCACCCCCCTGCATCCGCCACTGGCTGTGTATATACATATATATCAAACCGTGCATGATGTCGTCTGCCACCAGATCTGGATTAAACTCTTCTCCAAACGTGCGTTCAACTTAAAACTTAGCCAACGAGGTCATGCAAGATGACAAGAAGAAAAATAAAGCCGTAAAGCCAAAATTTGGAAGTGTTTCAAACCAGCTGAATACCTCAAAAACCTACCATCTTCACCTGCTTTTAAAAGTTTAACTCAACAATCGTTTCATGCTGAGCTCATTAAACATACTGATGTCATAATCGCATCTTTTAAAAGCGAGCTAACAAATACTCGTAATGAGTTGCTGCTTAAAATAGAAAACATCGAGGATAAACTGGCCGAAAATGTCAAAAATATTAATATCGCCATCTCCGACCTTTTTAAGAGAGTCGATCATATGGAACTTGTTGTCATCAATAACTTAACTGGGGAGGTCTCGGCACTTAGGAAGCGTTGTGACATGCTTGAGCGCAAAGAGTTCGTCACCGACGCAGTTATTTTTGGTATACCTCAACTACCTGAAGAGAATGTAAACACTATACTTAACACACCCTACGACAAAATCAAAATAACACCACCTATACTAAACAACTCTTTTCGCACCAAGCCACGTAACAAAAGTGACGAACCAGCTGTCATACTGCAGTTCGCCAGTGCGGGGGAGAGAAACAAAATCCTTAAGCGATATCTGATTTTATGAAAAAAAAAACAACGTCAGCTGCTCTTAAGCGATCTTGGGTTTGATGGTGCTGAATGTAAAAAGATGGTGTTTATTAACGAAAGTTTGACACCAAGCAATCGTTCTCTTCTTCAACTTGCTACACAAATGAAAAAGGACGGCAAGTTGTCTGCTGTATACACAAAATCTGGTTCTGTGTATGTCAAAATCGGCAATGACGGAGGAGGCGCGGTAGTAGAAGACATTGGGAGTTTAAATGCTGCTGTCGAGAGGCATCAAATGAGAAGTACTACCACAACCACAACATAATAAACAAATAACTTGCATGTAATAGGAGTATTAACATTTTATATTATTATTTATCTTTTGTAGTATTTGTTATATTTATACTTTACTAGCTGACCCGGCGAACTTCGTTCCGCCTAAATTCATTTATGTGAAGAAAATAATAGTATCGAGCATGGTATACATATACAATGAAATTTCATGTAATTCGTTCAATTGAAATGCTTTATTCTAAAGTTTTATTAAATACAATAAAATAACTAAATTAATAATGTCGATGTGTTTCAATGAAACCAAAATGATTGGCATGTCAGCAGTAGCGGATCTAGGATTTGGCTGTGGGTGGGGCTTGGAGCTTGGAGATCCAGTTTGAGACCTTAAGTAATAATATTTCATTGTACTAAAATTAATTTTACAATTTATAAAAAAATAAGTTTAAGGTTCAATTTTTTTTTCAGAAAAATATATATGTATGTATGTACCTATTGAGTTAAGCAAAACTGTTAATTGCAATCGTTTTTACATCGTTTGTCTACGTTTGTACAAGCTTTAGATTCGTTTGTACACTCACGGTTTTTTTATATAGCCACTTCAAATAAATTTACGGAGTTCGGTCCACCAACTATCTGGAAACGCAGTTCGATAGATAATCGTTTGTCTATGTTTGTCTTTTTTTTTTTTCGTTTGTATACGTCCCAAAATTTTTTGACAACAAATTTTTTTTTAACCAAATTTTATTAAAATTTTTAAACATATGCATTCGTTTATCTATTTTTTATCATGATTTTTCATCGTGTTATTTTTTTTAATTTGTATTTATTTCCATTTTTAATTAATTATTACTTTTTTGGGACATGTGATTGGCCCACCAATTATAACGCTCGAAAAATCTAAAAACGCAGTTCGATAGAAAATCGTTTGTATATGTTTGTCTTTTTTTTTCGTTTGTATACGTCGCAAATTTTTTTGACAAAAATTTTTTTTTAACCAAATTTTATTAAAATTTTTAAACATATGCATTCGTTTGTCTATTTTTAATAATGATTTTTCATCGTGTTATTTTTTTTTAATTTGTATTTATTTCTATTTTTAATTAATTATTACTTTTTTGGGAAATGTAGTTGGCCCACCAACTATAACGCTCGAAAAATCTAAAAACGCAGTTCGATAGAAAATCGTTTGTTTATGTTTGTCTTTTTTTTCGTTTGTATACGTCCCAAATTTTTTTGACAACAAAATTTTTTTTAACCAAATTTTATTAAAAATTTAAAACATATGCATTCGTTTGTCTATTTTTTATAATGATTTTTTATCGTATTAATATTTTTGATTTGTATTTATTTCTATATTAATTAATTATATATTAATTATATGGAGCATGTAGTTGGCCAATCGTTTGTCTATGTTTGTCTTTTTTTTCCTTTGTATACGTCCCAAATTTTTTTTGACAAAAATTTTTTTTTTTTAACCAAATTTTATTAAAATTTTTAAACATATGCATTCGTTTGTCCCTTTTTTATAATGATATTATATCGTGTTAGTTTTTTTAATTTGTATTTATTTCTATTTTTTATTAATTATTACTTTTTTTGGGACATGTAGTTGGCCCACCAACAAAACGCTCGAAAAATCTAAAAACGCAGTTCGATAGAAAATCGTTTGTCTATGTTTGTCTTTTTTTTTGTCGTTTGTATACGTCCCAAATTTTTGTGACAACAAAATTTTTTTTAACCAAATTTTATTAAAATTTTTGAACATATGCATTCAATTGTCTCATTTTTATACTGATTTTCCATCGTTTTAGTTTTTTAATTTGTATTTATTTCTATTTTGAATTAATTATTACTTTTTTTTGGGACATGTAGTTGGCCCACCAACTATAACGCTCGAAAAATCTAAAAAGACAGTTCGATAGAAAATCGTTTGTCTTTTTTTTTTCGTTTGTATACGTCCCAAATTTTTTTGACAACAAATTTTTTTTCAACCAAATTTTATTAAAATTTTTGAACATATACATTCGATTGTCTCATTTTCATAATGATTTTCCATCGTTTTAGTTTTTTTAATTTATATTTATTTCTATTTTGAATTAATCATTACTTTTTTTGGGACATGTAGTTGGCCCACAAGCTATAACGCTCGAAAAATCTAAAAACGCAGTTCGATAGAAAATCGTTTGTCTATGTTTGTCTTCTTTTTTTTTTGTTTGTATACGTCCCAAATTTTTTTGACAAAAAATTTTTTTTTAACCAAATTTTATTAAAATTTCGAAACATGCATTCGTTTGTCTCTTTAATATAATGATTTTCCATCGTGTTAATTTTCTTAATTTGTATTTATTTCTATTTTTATTAATTGGCCCACCAACTGCATTCTCTTTTATTTGGGTATCCACAGTTTCAACTTGTATTCGAAATTTGTATACGTCCCAAATTTTTTTTGACAAAAAATTTTTTTTTAACCAAATTTTATTAAAATTTTTAAACATATGCATTCGTTTGTCCCTTTTTTATAATGATATTCTATCGTGTTAGTTTTTTAAATTTGTATTTACATGTAGTTGGCCCACCAACTTAAACGCTCGAAAAATCTAAAAACGCAGTTCGATAGAAAATCGTTTGTCTATGTTTGTCTTTTTTTTCAATAACATATGTGAATTCACAATTTGAACAAAAAGTTACGTTACAGTTAAGTTTCTAATAATTCAATCAAAATTAAACAACGATATTACAGCTATGATTTATGACATACCAAGATTTTTAATTATTCAATAATACCTACACCTACAGATGTTGAAAATGACCTCATTTAGTTTAGTTGTACCTTAAAATTTGTGATAAGTTCCATTCTGCTTAATCGATCTCATGTGAGTTCAAACTTGATTACTTGGATTCTGAATTGTGTATTCATCTTTGCCTTTAAATACTATGTATATGTTTTTAATATTACGATTATGGAGAAATTTTAACAATGTCATTTTCGGATATCCTACCGTCGTTTTGTGCGTTAATGGTTCATCGTCTACAAGTTTAATGGATTGGCTGGCAAAAAAACAAAATAGCTTTTTTTTGGAATATCAGGGAAAGTAAAAATATTAATCTCCAAGCTGCCTTCATAACGAAATATATTCTTCTACACATTGTAATTCTATCTCATAGAAAATATGCTCCGAAAACAAAATTTGTCCTTTAAAAACAGAAATTTACACACCACCCTGTATTGAGTTATTGACTTTCCCTTGCACGACATTTTTTTGACAAAAAAATTTTTTTTAACCAAATTTTATTAAAATGTTTAAACATATGCATTCGTTTGTCCCTTTTTTATAATGATATTCTATCGTGTTAGTCTTTTTAATTTGTATTTATTTCTATTTTTTATTAATTATTACTTTTTTTGGGACATGTAGTTGGCCCACCAACAAAACGCTCGAAAAATCTAAAAACGCAGTTCGATAGAAAATCGTTTGTCTTTTTTTTTCGTTTGTATACGTCCCAAATTTTTTTTTTTTGACAACAAAATTTTTTTTAACCAAATTTTATTAAAATTTTAAAATATATGCATTTGTTTGTCTATTTTTTATAATGATTTTTTATCGTATTAATTTTTTTAATTTGTATTTATTTCTATTTTTAATAAATTATTACTTTTTTGGGAAATGTAGTTGGCCCACCAACTATAACGCTCGAAAAATCTAAAAAGACAGTTCGATAGAAAATCGTTTGTCTTTTTTTTTTCGTTTGTATACGTCCCAAATATTTTTGACAACAAATTTTTTTTCAACCAAATTTTATTAAAATTTTTGAACATATACATTCGATTGTCTCATTTTCATAATGATTTTCCATCGTTTTAGTTTTTTTAATTTATATTTATTTCTATTTTGAATTAATCATTACTTTTTTTGGGACATGTAGTTGGCCCACAAGCTATAACGCTCGAAAAATCTAAAAACGCAGTTCGATAGAAAATCGTTTGTCTATGTTTGTCTTCTTTTTTTTTTGTTTGTATACGTCCCAAATTTTTTTGACAAAAAATTTTTTTTTAACCAAATTTTATTAAAATTTCGAAACATGCATTCGTTTGTCTCTTTATTATAATGATTTTCCATCGTGTTAATTTTCTTAATTTGTATTTATTTCTATTTTTATTTGTTGGCCCACCAACTGCATTCTCTTTTATTTGGGTATCCACAGTTTCAACTTGTATTCGAAATTTAATATAATTAAGACTTTATTCTTTTTTTCTATTCTTTTTAAGGTGTGCCCTGCATTTAGGCTGCATTTTAAAAGACTTAAATTACACCTTGAGCATATTATTTATTCAGTTAAAATAATTAAAAAAAGCAAACAAAAATAATTTTAATTCTATAGGTACCTACTTGTTGAACTTTGCCGTCGGGTTAATATAAAAAAAACACTTGCATCGGATTATTTGTCAAATTATTTTAACTCAACTAAACGTGCAAAATATACATTAATATCAGACAATTTACGCACACACACACATAAATATTTCACAAATTATTCTCGGAACAATAGAAAATAATTCGATTGGAATCAAAAAGGAGTAGTACTGTTCCGAAATCCAATCGAAAACGACATTAGTCATACAGGGAAACCAGTTGCTGGAGAATTTTGTTTAAGTTTTCCCAATTGCCTTCTTGGCACCTTTTTCACGAAGAGCAAAATTGCCAGAGATTTTTTTCAATTGTTTCCTTATAAAGGGCCTTCACACGATCAATTTTTATTGTCAATAATTATTGAAGATTTTATCTGTCAAAAAAAATTGTTTAAAAACTGCAACCACACGTATCAATGAATATTGACAATAACTCAATAAATTCTCTTTTAAATTCGCGAGAATTAAGTCGTAAATCACAAATTTCTTTTTTATTTGGTTTTGTTTACCTCAAATTGCACAACACATCTTAAACATCCACAAATAATATTACGCTGCTAAAAACAATCCTTACATTGACACTAACATTTATGAAAACCAAATCGATTTTGTTTCTCATCAATCTGGTCAATGTTCATTGACAATGACATTGAAGAACATACAAACGGTCAATACCCAGCGAAAAATTACATTTTTAGCGAATATTGACAATAAACATTGATCGTCTGTAGGCCCCTGAAAGTCTATTGGTTGAAAGCACATTACGGACAGTGTCAGAAGGAATGTGTAACAAATCTGATAAAATCGTTGACCGGGGAGATTGTTTTACATCCCCTTACTTCTTAACCTTCTCGCCTACAAACTCTCAGTTGCTAGCAACTCAGTTTACTTGACGTAACGTAAGTTTTAAGTTCGTTGGTTTGTCTACCTACTTTGATTACAATTTTATAGAATCAGATTATATGCATTGACTCGCAGATGTCGTGCAAGGGAAAGTCAATAACTCAATACAGGGGTGTGAAAATTTCTGTTTTTAAAGGACAAATTTTGTTTTCAGAGCATATTTTCTATGAGATAGAACTACAATGTGTAGAAGAATATATTTCGTTATGAAGGCAGCTTGGAGATTAATATTTTTACTTTCCCTGATATTCCAAAAAAAAGCTATTTTGTTTTTTTGCCAGCCAATCCATTAAACTTGTAGACGATGAACCATTAACGCACAAAACGAAGGTAGGATATCCGAAAATGACATTGTTAAAATTTCTCCATAATCGTAATATTAAAAACATATAAATAGTATTTAAAGGCAAAGATGAATACACAATTCAGAATCCAAGTAATCAAGTTTGAACTCACATGAGATCGATTAAGCAGAATGGAACTTATCACAAATTTTAGGTACAACTAAACTAAATGAGGTCATTTTCAACATCTGTAGGTGTAGGTATTATTGAATAATTAAAAATCTAGGTATGTCATAAATCATAGCTGTAATATCGTTGTTTAATTTTGATTGAATAATTAGAAACTTAACTGTAACGTAACTTTTTGTTCAAATTGTGAATTCACATATGTTATTGTTCACAATGCGACGAGTTTCTTGATGACGTTTTTTTTGACAGCGTTAAATTATATATTATTTTTGTTCTTGTTGTGCGGTGTGCGTTCAAAATAATGACAAAAATCAAACTGAAATTACGCTTATTATTTAAATATTATATTTGTGTTTGTCCATAGCTGGGCTGTTGAAATGATTTTCGGCTAAAAATGCAAAGAAATTAAAACAATACAACATTATAATATTGTAAACACAAAGATATCTATAAATATAATAAAATAAGTCAACTAAATTTATATTTATTTTTGTTAATTTCCACTTATCTGTTGTGTTCAATATAAAAATAAAACATAAAAAACGTCGACGAGAGCAATTTTTTTTTCAATTTTCCCAACTCCGGCGTTACGTGACGACGAGAAACGTTTCATTGTGCATACCCTGGCGTTTCCTCGTAAATTTACATACATGGTTTGAAATTGGTTTGACAACTACGACGAGTTCTCATCAAGCTCACGTTGCGTTTTCACGTCGCATTGTGAATCGAGTTTAATGGTTTTATTGTTTTTATGTAGGTATGTATGTGGGATCTTTTCTCCACAAATGAAAAATGATTTACTATATTAGTTTTAATTTAATTTTTATTAAGTAATTATTATAAAGAATTTATCCACGGATGTCCACGGCTGTTGGCAATCCTCGTCTACGGTGGTTGATAATCTCCGTTTACGGTGGTTGGTACAAGACTTACTGTTTGCCAGCATCGCTCTATCACCCATACTACACCCGGTCATCCAATTCCAAATCTGCCTCATATTGGTTGTTATCGCTCGGAAATAAATCATCGTCATCTTCTGCCTGGGTTTCGTTGTCTGTCTTTCATTTTGTCGGCACTTGTGTTAGTTGATTTTGGCCCATCATGTTCACCTTCTTTTTGCACGTCGTACCTATCAAACCCTTTGCTCGGTTTCATTTTGTCGGCACTTGTGTTAGTTGATTTTGGCCCATCATGTTCACCTTCTTTTTGCACGTCGTACCTATCAAACCCTTTGCTTGCTGTGATGCGGTATGGTCCAAAAAATTTCGGTTTTATTTTGAGGCCAGTACCGAACTGTACTCTTTCGATTGCCACTAGATCACCCACAGAATACGTACTTCCTCGCTTACGTCTTTTATTGAACTGCTTCGAATTCTCAGCTTAAATACTCGCTATCGCTTGTTTTGCTTGGTTTCTTCGCTCAAGCCTTGCCTCATCGTATTGCCTCTGAAATTCATCATCAATTATTTTCATTAACTTTACATAGTTACCTGTCTTCATCTCAGTTCCAATCATTAATTGAAATAGTGTCGTCTTAATCGATCGGTGATATGTTGAGTTTAATATTCTCTGAAGACTCTTAGTGTGCTGATACCATTTTTCCGGATCATCCATAGAAAATTTAGTCAAAGATGATATGACAGTTGAATGTAGTCGCTCAACTTGACCGTTTCCACGGGGCACACCAACTGTAACCGCATGCATCTTGACATCGTGATCCTAGTAGTAGTTTATGAAATTGTTTGAGACAAAAGCTCCACCTCTATCCGTAACAATGTTGTGCGGATACCCAAACGTTTCAGCTATGACCTCCATCTACTGCACCACTTCTTCGGAGCCGAGACTTTTTGTTGGAAAGAGCCAGCAAAATTTTGTGAATCCATCGACGAATGCCAAACTATGTCGATACCACATCTTTGTGTCGGTCATCGGTCCTAGGTGGTCAACATGAAATGTCGAAAGTGGCATCTCTCCTTTAGGAATGGGGTGCAATAAACCTTCTGCTTTTCCTCGCTTCCTGTCTGCTAAGATGCATTTGACGCAACTGGAAACACATCGTTCGATGCGCCGATCCAGACCAGGAATGAAAAAATCTTTCTCCAAAATTGCTTTTACCTTCTGCGAATGAAAATGACCTTTTTCATGAGCATTTCTTACGATTGAGGATCTCATGGATTCTGGAACGCCAAAAAGAATAGAATTATTAATATTCTTCCAAAGTAAATTATGATAAACCACAAAATCTTTATATGGACCCCCTTTAAGTGCTTCGAGAATCGCATTTAAACCTTCATCATGTTTTTGTGCATCTGCTAATTTCTTCATGAAGTCGTTATCTTCCATAAGACACATTACCGCTGGGTTGCGGCTTAACGCATCGACGTGTCTCATACTGGTTCCTGCTCGGTGTTCCACCGAAAAATCGTACTCCTCAAGAGGAAGTGCCCATCTGGCCACCCTCGTTGCAAGGTCCTTCTTTTTCATCGTGCTCTCGAACGCCTTGCAGTCAGTCACCACCTTAAAACGTTGGCCAATCAGATAGATCCGAAACTTCTTTACAGCTTGAATCACTGCCAATACTTCCAACTCGTAACTGGTGTATTTTTTTTCGGCATCTGTAGTAGCTTTACTCATATAATACACTGGATGTAACTCGTTGTCTTCATCACTACGTTGTAACAACACCGCACCGTAACCTTCCATACTCGCATCAGTACGCAATTCAGTGGTGATGCCATACTGAAATATCTTTAGAACTGGTTTCGTGGAAAGTGCGTTTTTCAAATCTCGTAAGGCTGCTTTTGCGGATTCATAAAGACCAAGTCTTTAACCAACTCTGTCATTGGCCTCGATCGCAAAGTAAAGTTTGGAATATACTTACGAAAGTATCCGGCTAATCCCAAAAAGCTTTGCAATTGCTTTTCATTCGTCGGTTCTGGAAAATTGGAAACTGCCTTTATTTTTGCACTTGCTGGTGCAACAAAGTCCTTGCAGATTTGATGTCCAAGGTACTCAATACCTTGCTGAAGAAACTGGCACTTTATCCACTTAATCCTAAGTCCATTCTCCGCTGCCACATTAAGCACTATCTCCAATCGTTCCAGAGCTTCTGGTATTGTTCCAGCCAAAATGACAATATCATCGACAAAAATTCGTAGAATTCCCAACCTAATTAGTTCTCGAAAAATATACGTTATATACTTTTGGAATACGCTCGGCGAATTGCACAGCCCAAAAGGTACCTTTAAAAATTCGTATTGGCCGCTTTGAGTGACAAAAGCTGTGAATTTTGTGCTATTTTCGTCTACTGCAACGTGGAAAAATCCATTTTCAAGGTCCAGTGTCGTGAAAAACATGGACGTTTGCAAAAAATCTATCTCATCTTCGACCACTGGAAGTGGGAATATAACCTTGTGAATTTTATCGTTAACAGCTCTATAATCCACGCATAATCTGTTCGTTCCGTCTTTTTTTTCACTAGTAGGACTTGGCTAGCATAATCGGATACACTTTCTCGAATTACCCAATCTCGAATCCATTGTTCTTTTTGTTGATCTATGATGTCTCTTTCTCTTGGTGGAAATCTCCTCGGCTTTTTCGGTGTAGCGGGAGTATAGTTGGCAATCATATCCCTTACAGCACCTTGGACCTCTTTGCTCTGTAAATGAGATAAATCGGGTAAGTTATCGTCACAAAAAATACTATCGTCTATTGCAGCAAAAAAACAATTGATGTCATCCGGTTTGGAAATACTTAACGCGCCACGTTCGATCTTAAGAACAGCTTTTCCCAGAAGAGTCATACCGATAATCACGTCTGGTTTTACAAGGTTGCTTTCCACAATGTAAAATTCCACATCTTCAAAATTTCTACCATCGATACACACATCGGCTCGGCAGATCCCACTTGTTGTCACGTTTGCTCCGATTCCTGCTAATGAACAAGAAAAATCATTTGAAAAGTAGGTAGGATGAATGTTTTGCACGTGGTTTCTTTTTATGATGCAAACATCACTACCAGTGTCAATTAAACCACTAACTACACCCCCATTTACCGCTTCCTTTCGCACCATATCTGTTTTCTGCAACACATTTACCGTGCTTTTCTTTTTGTTGGGACAATCAGGTCGTTTATGTCCATAACTGCTGCTTCAAAGCACTTAGGACCCTTTTCCTTTTCTGGGCACGTATGGAACTCGTGTTCTTGAGAGCCACAATTGAAACAATGTCGTCCACGTGAGCCAGTACCTTTAGCAGTATTTTTCGTATTAGGTGGATGATTATTATCGGGCCTTTTTGCTGAAGTATCGCCTTCGCCTTTTATTTGTTCATAAGTTAAGAGTTTTTCTTTGAACTCTGTGACTGTTCGCGCACCGCATAGAACTAAATTATTAACAGCAGCGTCTTTAATGCCATCAATGACATAACGAAAACGGAAACATCATCTACGCTGGCTTGACTAGCAATATCAAGCATTCTGTACAAAAATTCGCGACACGATTCATTGCCGCTCTTCTTCGTTTCACGCAATTTTTTGTGCACGTCACAGCTAGATATTTTTCGTTGAAACTCTTCCGTTAGAGCAGATTTAAGATGCTGATACGTCACCGGTTTAGCTTCATATTCTACCTGTGGCGATTCCTGGTCCTTGGTATTGGTTTAGCTACGTGGTCTGGGGAAGGTTGAAATAAAAAAAAATCATATTTTTTTAATTTTATTGATAACGACAATTAATAAAAAAACGTCAATAAATAATGGGTATAAAATAAAAGTTTAAAATATACTTAAATTCGCTTCGTCGTTCGAAGGAAACAAAATTTTCGCCGAATTTGGTGTGTTCAAAGTAGGACACTGAAGTTGGCACTGATCTTTGTACACGTACTTTGAACCCTTAACTATCATAAAATATATGTTAAAATTCAAAATGGGCTTTAGGTCTATATTTGAATCTAAGTATCTAAATCGCGACGTTTCAAACGTGGTTACGTTTTTCTTCAGGTCTCTAAAACATAGTTATTAATATTTTATAGCTTCAATTTTTAAAAATTATAGAATATGTACTTACAAATTTTGTTCCTATAAAAATAATATCAAGGTTAAATCTTTTTTTTGGTTTTTGAATGCAATTATTATTCTTTTCAATATTAAGAAATGTCTTGAAAAAGACGTTTTTTTAAATCAAAAGTTTGAATAATAATTAATATTTCAAACTTAATTTATTATATTTTGAATAATAATTCAAAATATTTTAAATTATTCTAACCTACAAAACAAGTTAAATATAAATTCTTAGTTTTAGTTTATTGCCTTTCAATGAGTTGACCATATATGCTGCTAAGTCAAGAAGAAGGAATAATTATTATCATAAAATATAGTTATCTTTTTTTAAGGTTAGGTTAGGTTAGGTTATAGTGGCTGCCAGCAAAGAAGCCGACACACTTAGACTATCAATTGGTCCGTTGTGATACCACATGAACCTAAGATTTTCTCCGCACTCGCTAAAACCAATTGGAGCTTTTTACAAAGCGCATGAGACTGTTAATGTCCGAGCTAGCTAGATCTGTTGGATCATCGAAGAAGAAATCCCCAAGATGGAGTTTACGTCTTTGAGATAGGGCGGGGCATGTACAGAGAAGATGAGGAATAGATTCTTCTTCCTTTTCATCTTCTACAAAAATCATTTGCGAATACTCCAAGCCGCGTGGCTTGATTGCCTATAAGGCAGTGTCCAGTAATGACACCAATTATGGAGCTGATCTGGAATCTGCTTAAAGATAACAAACACTTAGAGCGCCTCGTGTCCAACACTGGCCAGATCTTTTTAGTTGCCAGGCAAGTGGTGATGTTATTCCACCTAAGGCTTGTCCTCCTTATAGCATCTTGCTTCAGCATAAGTTTGCAAGTAGCGATAGGTATACCGATATCTACCTTGTCTGGTAGAATAGGTAGTGTTGTTCCACTTTTGGCGAGTTCGTCAGCTTTGCAATTTCCCAGAATGTCCCTATGGCCTGGCACCCAACAAAGGTGAATATTGAACTGTTGTGCCATCTCTGTAAGAGATGAGCGACAGCTTTTGGCCGTTTTAGAATTTGTAGAGACAGAGTCCGACAAAGTTCCGCCTGAAAAACGCTACAATGGTCAGGAAGACGAAATGAGAGACTAAGATTTAGTCTGTCTGAGTACACGCCTCCACCAACCCCATCATCGGTTTTTGAACCGTCCGTATAAAAGTGAATCAATTCGTCTTCCAAGAATGTCACATCCTCCCATGTGGATCGGGAAGGTCGAAGCGGAATTGTGGGATGGTGTAGTCAATGATACCTGGAAGTGAACCGTATGAGTTCAGAACAGATGAGTGGCCAACATCATTATTGATCCACTGTGAGGAGGCTTTAAGACGGATTGCCGTACATGCTGCCGTTTGTTTACTGAATATATCTAGGGGTGTTAAATAGAGGAGAGTGTCCAGTGCAGCGGAGGGAGTAGAGCGAAGTGCTCCACTTATGCATATAGAAGCTGATCTTTGGACTTTACTGAGTTTATCGCGGTTAATCGCTTTATCCAAAGCAGTCCACCATACTGCCACCCCATAGGTGAGAATTGGTCTAATTACCGATATGTATAGCCAGTGAGTAATGCGGGGTTGTAGACCCCATTTATTCCCAATGGCTTTTTTGCAGGAGAAAAGGGCTAGAGTGGCCTTATTGACTCAAATATTTTGCTTCGTCAGAGAATGTTAATGGAATACCTTTAATTGTGGGAGGATCTATAAAAGGAATTTTATATTTCCTAGTAAAGAGGACAAGTTCGGTTTTGTGAGGGTTGACGCCCAAACCGCATCGCTCTGCCCAGTTTATAAGCTTGTTTAAAGCATTCTGCAAGAGTTCCTTCAAGATAAAAGGATGCTTACCTGATACGGCAATAGCAATATCGTCCGCATAGGCAATCACTCTGTAACTTTCCGCTTCTAGGGAAGTTAGCAGTTCGTTTACTACCAAGTTCCAAAGAAGAGGGGATAAGACACCTCCTTGCGGTGTCCCTCTACTAACCGCTCTTCTTGCAGAAAATCCGCCTAGTTTTGAGTTGATAATCCTGCTAGTTAGCATTTGATTAATCAGTTCACCAAGCGAATCGTTTACATTCAGATGTGATAGCGCAGATGTGTCGACATTGTTAAAAGCACCTTCTATATCTAAGAAAGCAACCAATGTGTATTCTTTGTGGTTGAGGGAATATTCAATGGTACGTACTAACGTGTGGAGAGCTGTTTCCACCGACTTCCCTTTACAATAAGCATGTTGAGCATTAGATAAGAGTCTCGTATCTATGCTTAATCTTAGGTGGATATCAACCATTCGTTCAAAGGTTTTTAGAATGAATGATGATAGGCTTATAGGTCTGAGATCTTTTGGGTTAACGTGTGAGCATTTACCAGCTTTGGGTATGAACACAACTTTCACTTACCTCCATAAAAGTGGAATATGGACTAGATTAAGGCAACTATTGAATGTGACTTCCAGAATCGGCAGGATAACATCTGAATTCTTTTGAAGTTCAGCTGGTATGATGCCCTCTGGTCCTGAAGATTTATATGGTTTGAAGCTGTTGAGTGCCCATTGTAACTTTTCCCTTGTTATCAAATTCTGGTAACGAATGTAGGTTCATTGCCAACGTTACTTACAATAAGGTTAGTACTTAGAATAAAATCGAAAAGGGACTCAACTCTATCGTTGATATCGGTACTCCCCCATACTGTATGGTGGGCGTTTACGTCACTCCCAATAATGAGGCTGATTTTCTACCTTTCAACATCAGCGATTAGTTTCTCCAGTGTAGTGCCTGGGAGCGGGCCAAGGTGGTCATGGCCGAGATGTGCCGACGCCAGCCAAAAAGTACCTTTGGCTGTTTCCAGCCTTGCAGCCGTAATATCACGATCGCTGTAATTAGGTAGTAAAAATACATTAATGCCACGTTTTACTAATATGCAAGATCTAGGTTCACCTTTGTCTGTCATATACATTACGTGGTACCCAGGAGCCCTGAGTCCCCGAACAATGGATTTGACAATCCAGGGTTCTTGGATCAGGACGATATCTCCCCCGTTGTTGGACAGACGAAGAAGAAGGGAGGCCGAAGCCTTGATGGGGTGTTGAAGGTTAATTTGAACTAACTGTAGCATTTTGGCTACAATCAGGCAGATCAGCCTCCACCACCGTAGAACTCATATTGAGGTAGTCTCCGGTATCCATTTCAGATGGACCGTCGACATGGGGAGACGATTCAGGGGCAGTTGAAGAAGTCCCGGAATCATCGACTTCCAAAGATGGAAAGGTTATCAATGCCACGGGATCCTGGACCACATTTTTGTCATCGTGGGGTTGTGGAGGTGCGCTAGCAGCGTCAGCCTCTTCTTTTTTATATACCTTAAGGGTAATAGTCTCAAACCCATACCTAATCACACCTTTGGTCTGCGCCAAAGGAGCAAGGGATTCCTTATTGATCACAATAATTGCACCTCTATAAAGACTCCTTTGCTCCTCTAGTTTCGCGACTTTCCAGTTGTGAGTAGGAAGGGATGGATTGGAGAGCTGGATCATCTGGAGTATTTCATCCATACAAGAGGGTTCAGCCGGAATCCAAGTACGCGCTCTTGGTCTGCAAGGGATATCCTCCTTAGCAACAACCTCAAGCTTCGCACCGGGCCAGACTTCGCCTAACTTGCTAATAGCCAGCTTATAAAGATCGCACGATCTCTGATCCTCACAAACGATAAGTTTGACATGGCCTTGATGCCAGCCACCATCGCTAGTGATAGGAGGAGGTCCTGGGTTTTCCCTCATTAAACTCAAGAAGCTAGTCGAGAGCTTCAGCTTGACCTCCTGCCAACGACCAGGTGAAATCGTGCCATCGATATCGCTCCTATCGATGACCGCAACCACTATTTTACCTTGCAGCACATCGCTGAAGGATTTGCCTCCACTATGGGGATTAAGGGGTTTAGGGGGAGTGCTGATGTTGAGCACTTTACTACGTTTTGGTTCAGGAGTTACACCCTCCACAGACCTTTGTCGCTTCAACGTGGAGTCACAGCTGGCCTCTAAGTTATGCTTAGCCATAAAACTTCTTGCCCACTTAACCTTAGCTTCGTGCTGAGAGTTTCCTCCGCCCTTGGATTCATTGCCAAAGATCTTCAGAATCCTCTCAGCATTCCGCTTACCCCTATAAAACGCCCCAGAAGGTGAAGGTTTTTGCCTGCCCCCACTGGGATCCTTTTTGAGAGGTTTATAGCCTTTTGTCACCAAACCCAAAACCCGGTTTTCGCGAAAATATCGGTTTTGGCTGAAAACCTAAATCGAAAACACAAGTTTTCCCATACATTTTTGCTAAACCACAAGTTTTGATAAAACACAAGTTTGAAATAAAACCTGTCGAAAACATGTTGGATTTGCAAGATTAACAAAACAAACGCACCTTGTGAAACATTCAGCGCTTAATTAAATGTTATATAAATAGCTGACGGGTTGCTGCCAGGAAAAAATAATTTTTTTGCTGGAACACAAGAGAGCGCGACGCAGTATCGCGCATCCTAACTACTTCGTGAAATTGATCAATTAGGAAATAAATTAAATATAACGAATCAGGATTAACTGCATTTTCATTATAAAATTCCAATATTTATAAATTGGCTTTTAATTACGCATAGAACATTTGATTTTTTCACTTTACTGTGGCACTGAACATTTTCAAAGCGGCGCGGCCCTTACTTGAGACCATTGCGTTCAAGCAAAACAAATAAAATGTCAAATGAAAACTTGTAAATTTTCGGTGTGAACGCATTTCAAGTTTTCGTAAACCAATTGCCGAAAACCCGGTTTTGGGTTTGGTGTGAAAAGGCTATTACTCTCATTAGTGGTGGAAGGGCCATGCTTCACAATCCTACCACCACCGAACACTGACTTCAACGTTTGGGGAGGGTTTCTCCCCTTAGCGGGTGCGGGCCCATGCTTCACGAGGTTTTTTTAAGCAACTTTGATACTGAATTTAAAAGTTCCGAAAATCGTCCACTTGTCTTAAAAAAAGATGGAAATATTTAAACTATCTTTATGATAGTTAAGGGTTCTAAGTAAGTGTACAAAAATCAGTGCCAACTTAAGTGTCCTACTTTGACCACAGCAATGATGCAAACATTGCGTGTTGCACTGAGTTAACATCATGTTTCTTGCCAAAACTATTTCACCGATTTGGATAGAATTTCTTCTTGTAATACTCTAGTTTAGACTATAAGAATCCAAATTTTTAGCAGAATTGTACAATTTTTGACCTATATTTTGAGTGCTTTAAAATTACTTAGTTTTTCAGATTTGTTTTAAATTCATGGTTAGATAGTAACACAAATATAACAGGCATTTAAAATTGATGTTTTTTTGTAGAAAATTTTATAACAAACAAGTTTATAGTGGACGGTTTTTTCCTAAGTTGCATATTTCCAAAGTTATAAAGGAAATGTCGGAAAAAATGGGGTGATTTTAGCGTTTTTTTTTCACTGTTGCATTTTTCCTGCAGCGAGCACAGGTTTTTCGAAGTTGCAAACTTGGCTATAGACTACTCTTAATGAGTGATTTGACCAAGTTGGATTTAAATATTTGTTGATGGATAAGATGTTTGTTCTTCCTTCGGCTTTTTTTTGTCACTATTTGTGGCAATGAAACAAAGTTACATTGATTTCTTCCCAACGTTTCGACAAAGATTGCTGTCCTCTTCAGGGGATCTTTATTAAAACAGTACAAAATAACAAAATAACAATTTTAAGAACACGGTGTATGCACATGGTGAAGAGGACAGCAATCCCTGCCGGAACGTTGGGAACAAATCAATGTAACTTTGTTTCATTGCCACAAATAGTGACCAAAAAAGCCGAAGGAAGAATAAACATCTTATCCATCAACAAATATTTATAGACTACTCTAACATGCCCCAACAACATATCAAAAAAAAAACAGCCTACATAGCTAAGAACTCAATCTCAATGCTTACTCAATCAAAGAACACTAATAACAACAAAACAATAAGCACACGCATTCATCCTTCCTACCGCATTTTTCTAGAAACATATACGAAAGTAAAAAAGAGAATGACAAAAAATCGCGCCCAAAATGTAAGTAGGTACCTGGGTGGAGCTGCTTGCATACCTGATGTATTGTGCTTTATCGCATCATACTTACGCTTGCGCTTTCATTTATTTAGCTGGGCTTTGTATAGGACATGTGTAGCAAAACGCTCTTGTATTGTAGATTGTACTGTATTTGTGTTTGTATTTGTAATTTGTATAGATATTATTAAACATTTTATGAAATTGTGCAGCGCAGATGTTGCAAGCAAAAATGTTTCAAGGGAGACTTGTTGTATCAGAGTTTTGTGTTGTGTGTCTGCAGGAAAATAATTATTGAGAACAATGTGGGTAGTTTGGGTAGGTAGGTATCTATTTTTTTTTATTATAATATCAATTCTCTTTGTAGAGAATTTGGTTTTGGTATCGCATATTGTAGCGCTGAGGCAGATAGGAAGATGGGAGTTTTGTGTTGTGTGAAGGAAAATATGATTTGAAAATAGGTAGGTAGGTGGGTAGTTTATTGTATTTATCGTATTGATTATTGTAAGAAATCATTATCATTATTTTTAACATCATATAATTTATTCATTTAAATTCTTGGTTTAGCGGCGATCAACCTGCTAACTGAGAGGAATCGCCACTGTATTCTACGTACAGTTTCGCAGCATCCACCAGAGATTTTTTTACAAAAAACGAACCGTTGGCGTTGTAGAGAGTTCCAATAAAATGCATTAGCATAACTCTCAAACTCTTCTAGCCACTTGCAAACATTCGATGCTTCGTCTCTAGACAATTTTCAAACCAAGCCGTCAACATCTGACATATTGAAGCGCATGTTTTGGCTACGTTGGTTGTCCAATACAGTTTCTGCTTCTTCTGCAATGTCGTCTTGATTAAAAGAGGTACTGCTCCTCTGCAAATTCCGTCTTCGTCTTGCACTGATGTTTAATTTTTTTTTTTTATAGGCGTGACTTCCTCGATTGAAAAATGAACAACGAATGCGTAGTGTGGTTAAATTGAGAAACTCTATTGCCCGAAAAATAAAATCACCTTACATTAGTTAACTGTTCGTATCTATCACACGTTCTTGTTTCTTATTCTCCCGTTTGAAATGTAAACTACCGCAACTGCAACACGAGGAAAGTAAGAATTTGCCAGTATATAAACGTTTTTTTTGTCTGTGTTTCCTTTAGTTTTCGCCTTCTACCTTTGGTATCGCATATTGTAGCGCTGAGGCAGATAGGAAGATGGGAGTTTTGTGTTGTGTGAAGGAAAATATGATTTGAAAATAGGTAGGTAGGTGGGTAGTTTATTGTATTTATCGTATTGATTATTGTAAGAAATCATTATTATTATTTTTAACATCATATAATTTATTCATTTAAATTCTTGGTTTAGCGGCGATCAACCTGCTAACTGAGAGGAATCGCATTCTACGTACAGTTTCGCAGCACCCACCAGAGATTTTTTACAAAAAACGAACCGTTGGTGTTGTAGAGAGTTCCAATAAAATGCATAAGCATAACTCTCAAACTCTTCTAGCCACTTGCAAACATTCGATGCTTCGTCTCTAGACAATTTTCAAACCAAGCCGTCAACATCTGACATATTGAAGCGCATGTTTTGGCTACGTTGGTTGTCCAATACAGTTTCTGCAATGTCGTCTTGATTAAAAGAGGTACTGCTCCTCTGCAAATTCCGTCTTCGTCTTGCACTGATGTTTAATTTTTTTTTTTATAGGCGTGACTTCCTCGATTGAAAAATGAACAACGAATGCGTAGTGTGGTTAAATTGAGAAACTCTATTGCCCGAAAAATAAAATCACCTTACATTAGTTAACTGTTCGTATCTATCACACGTTCTTGTTTCTTATTCTCCCGTTTGAAATGTAAACTACCGCAACTGCAACACGAGGAAAGTAAGAATTTGCCAGTATATAAACGTTTTTTTTGTCTGTGTTTCCTTTAGTTTTCGCCTTCTACCTTTGGTATCGCATATTGTAGCGCTGAGGCAGATAGGAAGATGGGAGTTTTGTGTTGTGTGAAGGAAAATATGATTTGAAAATAGGTAGGTAGGTGGGTAGTTTATTGTATTTATCGTATTGATTATTGTAAGAAATCATTATCATTATTTTTAACATCATATAATTTATTCATTTAAATTCTTGGTTTAGCGGCGATCAACCTGCTAACTGAGAGGAATCGCATTCTACGTACAGTTTCGCAGCACCCACCAGAGATTTTTTACAAAAAACGAACCGTTGGCGTTGTAGAGAGTTCCAATAAAATGCATTAGCATAACTCTCAAACTCTTCTAGCCACTTGCAAACATTCGATGCTTCGTCTCTAGACAATTTTCAAACCAAGCCGTCAACATCTGACATATTGAAGCGCATGTTTTGGCTACGTTGGTTGTCCAATACAGTTTCTGCTTCTTCTGCAATGTCGTCTTGATTAAAAGAGGTACTGCTCCTCTGCAAATTCCGTCTTCGTCTTGCACTGATGTTTAATTTTTTTTTTTATAGGCGTGACTTCCTCGATTGAAAAATGAACAACGAATGCGTAGTGTGGTTAAATTGAGAAACTCTATTGCCCGAAAAATAAAATCACCTTACATTAGTTAACTGTTCGTATCTATCACACGTTCTTGTTTCTTATTCTCCCGTTTGAAATGTAAACTACCGCAACTGCAACACGAGGAAAGTAAGAATTTGCCAGTATATAAACGTTTTTTTTTTTGTCTGTGTTTCCTTTAGTTTTCGCCTTCTACCTTCGACCTGCTTGCACTGTCACCATTGCCCCTATTATTAATCGCCATGCAAATTACAAAAACTAAGACAGTGTGTTGCACATTTTTAGAGGAGATCCCGGTTGAGCCCCCATTCGTGGGATCTTTTCTCCAAAAATGAAAAATGATTTACTATATTAGTCTTAATTTAAGTTTTATTAAGTAATTATTATAAAGAATTTATCCACGGATGTCCACGTCCACGGCGGTTGGCAATCCTCGTCTACGGTGCTCGGTAATCTACGTCTACGGTGGTTTGTACAAGACTGACTATTTGCCAGCAGCGCTCTATCACCCATACTACATGTATGTATATTGTATATAAACAATCGCGCAGATCCAACCCCTTGAAAGGACTGCGACCTACTGTCTGTGTCTACCATAAACACATAATATAAAGATGCCAAACCTCGGCTGTCATCCGGTTTGCCTACAAGCTAAAACACGCACACATAGAAAGCTGGGCCAAATTCACCATGCGAGTTTTGCACACATAGACAGTTGGCATTATTTCACCACCAAAATGGCGGGTATTTTGAAAATATCATGAGAGTGTTCAAAAAGTATAAAGTATGGATGAATGATTTATGAAGTGCTTACCCGACCTTATGTGAGAATGTTTTTGTTGAGATTTATTATTCTAGATTAAAGGCTCTCCCAAACCAATGCGGAACATTCGTTGCGGCGAAGAAACATTCGCATGTCAAAATTTATTTACATGGTGATATATGAGAGTGCCCACACCAACGCGGCGGAGAAACATATGAATTAATTTTGACTGACGACTGTTTCTTCGCCGCAACGAATGTTCCGCATTGGTTTGGGAGAGCCTTAAGAACGTGAAGCATAGAATATTTGGATGGTTTACAAATTTCTATTTGATTCTCCTATTCTTTCTTGAATTTGTTTGTTCCTTTCAGGGTTGGTGTAAATCTCTCATAGACCGACGACGTGAAACGTTGGAATCCATGTTTTTTGATAATCTATGTGGATCATTGTTGGTAATAAAATATTTATTTATTTATTCATCTACGGATCTACGTCTGTCGCTATCGCTACAATGTATATTATATGCTTTGAATCATATTTTTCTCGTGTTTTGTGTCGCAGTGTGGCGCATAAAATATATGGAATGACAGCGACACATGACTCCACAACATAACACTCCAGACAAACATTCAAAAAAAATGAGTCTGGGGTCGACCCACACTAGTAACTACCCATTGGTGCACTTGAAAACCATGTACATCCCAACTAACAATTTTACTCCAATAATTATCCATAGAAGCTATTTATACTCGTTTATTGCACTCATTTAATCTCTCTTTAGTACTCCATAGAGTTCAAAAGGAGAACTTTTTAACTCCTATAGCACCTTAAAGAAGAAAATTCAGTTGCTATGAAGAACATTCTAAGAGAGTTCGAAAGAAGTGCTAAAGGAGTAAAGTATAGAGTGTGAAGAAAAATAAAAAAAAAATCAACTAGGTAAGCCTAGGTATCGAACTCTGGATGCCTCGCAATACTTGTAGAGCTCGCTTACCGCTCGGCCAACCTCTTATGTGAAATAATTAGCACTAAAATCGATTGACTTTCTCAAAGAATTTTATAACTCGATTTAGCCTGCCGCACGTGAATTAATATAAGAGCCTAATGTTTTCAACGCACATTTTTATTTATGCAAATAATAAAGATGCCCACATTTTTCCAAAACTGAAAAAGCGTGCGCCCATCCGCATTATTACAAATTAATTATTACAATCACATAACACGTTTTACTTGAATTGCAAATGGTAGCAAAAGGGAGTCATGGCGTTTACAATATAAGCCTTTCCATATTTACTTACATAAACATTATAGCAACCCGAACAAGATACTAACTTTAAGGATTGCATTAATATTTCCTTGGATCACTATTGGATATGATTAAAGAAACATCAGTTCATCGCAATGTGATGCTGATGTTATTGCTAATTGAAAGTCTTATGGATCAGTTATATCACCTTTGACTCCTATACCGATTTGGCTTCCCGTCAGAAGGATTTCTGGGTCACTAAAGAAACGAATGACACTTTAATGTCAATTTGTTAGTTGGGATATGTACATATTTACTTAAGTAGTGGGTGGTAGGGTATATACAATATACATATTATATAATTATATATTTTATATTGTAATAACTTTATTTTAAATAATTTTTTTCAACTGTTTTTCTTATTTTAAAAAAACAGTGCCTGTTGGATTTTTTTTTTAGTATTTACCCATTTGGTATTTTGTAATTATGTGTAAAATAAAATTAGTCTGAAGTGAATATCTTATTTCGTTCTCGAGATATTCCAGATAAATGACATTTTAAAGCCCCTTTTTAAATTGCTGTAGTAAAAAAACGGTTTATTGAATTTGTTAGAAAACCTTTTCAGCACGTTATGACAATATTATCTGTAAAATAAAATGTAGCCGAGGTCGATATCTTTATGCGTTCTCAAGATTTGGTGGACGAAAAAAGTACCCCGAACGTACGTTCATACATACATACAGACATCTTGCTAAAAACGATGGATTCTGATTCTAGAGACCTCAAAACGTGAAGAAATGTCAAAATTTTCAATTCGACAAATCGCACCAATTACAATAACTTCCAATGGGGAGTTAATAAAAACCCGTGAATGCAATTGTTTCTTTCTGCCTCACATATTCCGGTATATTTAATAGCCTACTAAGCGGCAACTGAACTTCATAAAATTTCATACGAATTCTTGTGAATCGCAGTTCAGTATTAAGCTCATACAATTTTATACAAATAATGTTTTGTCGCATCGTGAGGTGTACTTCCGCTGAAGTCGAGTGCGGTTTTACTTTTAAGGGATCTTCCAAGCCAGCGAGAAAACATTCGGCGCGGCGAAGAAACATTGTTGTGTTGTGCAAAGAAAAACACCAACAAAATAAATGTATCTATCGCTCATGATCCATATAGATAATTCCATGAAAATGATAACAGTTATATATTTATTTATTCCGTTAAATAATCTTACATTATTTTCAGAAAAAATCCATATAGTTCACAAAAAACATGCATCACAACAACAACACGAGGTCCAGATCATTATTTTCTATTTTTGTTGTAATGTATGTGTTTTAGTGAGCCATAATTGTATATGGATCATTTCTGATAATACGGCTGTAGTCTGTATGCGCCCTTAGTTTTTGTAGTTTTCGAACACGCCCTTTGAGGTGAATGGTGAAATGTCAAAAAATTATTGAAAAAAACAAAACAATTCGGTCAATTTTATCGCGTTTTCTTTTTTTCTGTTAAAAAAAATATAAATAAAATATGTAGTTTTAGAATTTAGTGGTTTTAGTTAAAAAAAAAACAAAGAAAAGATTCTACTCGAAGGGAAATCACGCATACTATAATCTTTGTCTACTAATTTCCTCGAAGTGGCCAAAGAGTTGGAAAATCGCGACTCCTATCAGTATATGCGAGGATTGCAAGAATTGATAAAAGCATAGATACACCTTTTATGAATATCTCAATGAATGGAACCTATTCCATTGAATTGAAATTAATTTTCACAATTTTCACATTTGGCAGACGAATAGATGTGAAGCGGTGACACAATCAGAATTTCTATAAAGCGTAACTATTTATGAATGTCTCATTATAGTTAATTTGAGTAAATTCTTGTCTCATGTTTTTTTTATAGGTTCTTAACCCTTCTTGGAATTTGGAAGAAAACTATCCATTGCAGGGCTGAATATGTATTGTATAATATTAAGGATCATGGTGGTGAGGGAGCTCTTCGTGGGACTATGGCCGATGATAAACCAGCAGATGACTTGGATTAATGTTTCTTTTAACAAACACACAATTTTTAAACTGTAGTTCAATTCTTTTTTCCAAATCAAGTGACTAGCTAAGTTATAGAATAATAGTAACTTTGTATTTTGTATGGATGTTGATTTGTTATTACGTGAATCCCTACTATTAATTTATAATCATTACCACATTACTTTACCTGCTGCTAATTAGAAAATAAGTAGGTACCTAAATAAAATAAAGCTGAAAAAAACAATTGTATCTTCTGTTTTTGGGCTGGTGTATGTTTGCTTTTCGTGACCTATGGATGTTGGTGTTGTATGTTGGATTGTCTTGTTTAAATAGGTATTTCATTCTGTAGCAGCCTCAACGATAGAATAGTAGAAGGAAACATCTGTTCGCGTCAAAGCAATGAGACAGATTTTTTCCTTGATGGTTTATGTGGGAATGAAAAAAATGTGCATACGTAAGTATAAACATAAAGGAATATATTTGTGCATTATCGAGGGTAGGTTATTAGGTAGGTATTAAATTTTCTTGCAAGATTTCAGTTTAGTGTTACATTTGTTTGCAAGATTTTGAGGATATTATTTGCGTTGAAATGCAAAATTTATTCTACGAGTGGGTAGGATTATGTAGATACACAGGTATATTTGTTACTTTTCAGTGACTGTAACGTAGGAAAGAATATGTATGCAATGTTGAGGTATGTTAGTGGTGGGTGGTTACAAAAACTAGATTTGCTTTAAAATTAGCTGGCAAGATATATTTAGGTATTTTAATTGAAATTTACAAATTATTACAACTACCTATGAATAGGCGTGTAGTTATGTATATTTACGCACGTTAGGTCTTGGTTATGGAAAATTTGAAGATTTTCACTTATGGGCCGTGGCATTCGCCCATTTACTTAGGATAATGAAATTAAAAAAGGAAATTGAGAACTTATTATTCCTTATAGGGACAGCTTTAATTGTTCCACCCACTTTGATCCGATAAAAAAATCTTAGCAAAAAGAAGTGAAATCACACCAATATTCTATATATTTTTTATTTATTAACCAATTTCAACCAACACACAAAATTGCAAGTTCTTTTTCAAAAAAAAATTGTCATTGTCTCTAAATAAAGCTTAAACACTAAGATTCTGTTCTGAAATAGGATTATATGTGTTGTTGTATTGCAAATTTGAGATTATCAAGAAAATTCAATTTGTCCTCTTCGACGTCAGTCTCTGGAACTGCTCGGGAAAACATAAGATTCCAATGGTTGTTGTTTTGTGGCAGCTTTACATTCAGCAGCCAGTAAATGTATCACGCCAATCGTGGTGTGCTGGAACTCGGTGCGTTATCTGTCCAACATGTAGCAAAAAAATTCATGGACTTTATGTTGACGATATTGAGGAACTACTTTTTTAACAACCAAAAATAGATATTCTGGTGATATCTTCTTAGAGCCACCGCCATCGATTTAGCAAGGCTTTGCGCATTTGTTCATCGAAATTATCAAAAACACTTTATAAAAATATCTAGCAATGTTGAAGACAGATTGAATTAATGTGTTTTTTATTAATATTTAATGAAAAACCGCGAATTATTGTTAAAAACACGACAGCAATTGAGACGCACGTACCGATATCGACATAAAAGCAAAAGTCACCACAGCAAATTCATAAAAAAAAATAGAACTGTCAGACCAATCAAAGTCACCGCGTTAAATTGTTGCTGTAATTTACATCTATTCTTCGACACAAAATAAAATTACAAATACAACAATGTAAACAAATGGGTTTTGAGGAGTAAGACGTACGAAGTTTTGGCATCTTTATATTATGTGTTTATGGTGTCTTCTGATACTGTACTGACTGTTCTGTTTTGAGTTCTGCTTCAGCCTTCAGCGTTACCACTTTCGGAAAAAAGTCGAAGACGATTTAAAGAAAAAAGTTAAGTAGATTGAAAAAAATCAAAGTAGATTTCAAAAAAAAGTTTCATTTTTCATAAATCCATATTTTTAATTTTTTTTTTTTTTGTAATAAAATTTAATTAAATTAAACAAAAAATAAAACTATAATCAAAAATTGAAATCCTTTCAGATCTTATATTTACTTACATATGCTTTGTTAAATTACTCAGTTGTGTATTTGTATTGTGTTAAAGGCCTTCTACACTAGCCCACTGTTTATTAATACATGTGAAAAAAGTGGGACGTAGAATAGTGTGGAAACAAAATATGAAAGCCCAGCCTACACAACCCGAAAATTTATCCCACACGATTTGACATGTGTTAATACATGAATAATTTTAGGCATGCAAGCAAGGGTGGAAGAAAAATATGAAAAGTCATTTCTTTCACACAAATTTGGCAGTCGCTTTTAATTCTTTCCCACTTTCAATTTGACATGTATTAACATACAGTGGGCTAGTGTGGAAGGGCTATTACAAGTTAATTTTTCTAATGTAATGCCAGATCTACACGAATTTCAAAGTTGCCAATATTTCTGCCAAAAAAATGGTAAAATAATGGCAGAAATAATTTTTTATGACATGCATTTACACGAGTTCAAGTAATGGCAGATTTCAAAATACTGGCAACTATGTCATAAAAGAATGAGCAAGTTCATACTTTTCTAGAATGGCATAATTTGGAAAATGGCATCAGTAAAGTATTAACACATGGCCATATTATTGGCAGCATTTTATGCCAAATTCTCTCTTCCATTATTTTTGTTGGCAATAATATTCCCAGTATTTAGAGCGTTTACACGATGCAAAGAAAAATGGCTATAATTTGACAGATAAAATGGCATTTTGCCATTTGTGTAAATGCAGCATAAATCCCTACTAGAGTGAAGAGAGAAAAAAGAAGTAGATTTGACCTTTTTTTTAAGGTTGAAGTAGGATGAAGCAATGATTTTAAAAAAGAAGTGGATTTCAATATATTGGCGATGGTGCAAAGTAGGAAGTATTTTTAAAAATAAATTGAAAAAAAAGAAGTAGATCTACTTCAATTGAAGTAAAGTGGCCTCTGGCTAGTGCGATCTGCGATGAGATGAGGATGACGATGAGTGAAGTTTAGTTTTCTAAAACAAGGTACCTATAAACAATTTCTGAAATGAGCTGGGTAGCTATTTAATATTCGGTTGAGGTATTTTTTTTAAAAGGCGTATAGGTTTTTTCTTTGTAAAAGAAGGTTTTTGAGACAAAAACGTATTTGCTTCTGGCACGAGTAAAACACATGCAGGTATTTTTTTTATTCAGGCATGCTGAATTTTTATTAAAAATGGGTTTTTGGAACTACAGGAAATACACATTTTATGATTATGTTCGAGTTAAAATAATTTTGATTTGTTTTAAGTAAACCCCCCTAAGCCATTCGTTGAAAAAACAGCCAAAACTCGTAGGTATCTATAATAGGCATGTATAGGTATTTGTACCCATAATTACTTTCTATTTCATACAGAAAAGAAACTCATTAAAAGCCTTTAGCCGACGGCAAAGTTCAAGTTAATGAACAAGTACCTATAGAATTAGAATTATTTTTGTTTGATTTAATTATTTGAACTGAATAAATAATATGCTCAAGATGTAACTTAAGTCTTTTTAAATGCAGCCTAAATGCAGGGCACTCTTTAAAAAGAATAGAAAAAAAGAATAAAGTCTTAATTATCGCAATTTCGAATACAAGTTGAAACTGTGGATACCCAAATAAAAGAGAATGCAGTTGATCAACTACCAACTACATATTCCAAAAAAAAGTAATAATTAATTAAAAATAGAAATAAATACAAATTAAAAATAATAAACACGATGGAAAATCATTATAAAAAAGAGACAAACGAATGCATATGTTTCAAAATTTTAATAAAATTTGTTTGTCAAAATAATTTGGCACGTATACAAACGAAAAAAAAAAGAAAAACATAGACAAACGATTTTCTATCGAACTGCGTTTTTAGATTTTTCGAGCGTTATAGTTGGTGGGCCAACTACATGTCCCAAAAAAAGTAATAATTAATAATTAAGACAAACGAATGCATATGTTTAAAAATTTTATTAAAATTTAATTAAAAACAAATTTTTAGTCAAAAAAATTTGGGACGTTTACAAACGAAAAAAAAAGAAAAACATAGACAAACGATTTTCTATCGAACTGCGTTTTTAGATTTTTCGAGCGTTATAGTTGGTGGGCCAACTACATGTCCCAAAAAAAGTAATAATTAATTCAAAATAGAAATAAATAAAAATTAAAAAACACGATGGAAAATCATTTTAAAAAAGAGACAAACGAATGCATATGTTTAAAAATTTTAATAAAATTTGGTTAAAAAAAAATTTTTGTCAAAAAAAATTTGGGACGTATACAAAGGAAAAAACAATACAATTTAAAAAAAATTAATACGATAAAAAATCATTATAAAAATAGACAAACGAATGCATGTTTTAAAATTTTAATAAAATTTGGTTAAAACAAATTTGGGACATATACAAACGAAAAAAAAGACAAACATAGACAAACGATTTTCTATCGAACTGCGTTTTTAGATTTTTCGAGCGTTATAGTTGGTGGGCCAACTACATGTCCCAAAAAAAGTAATAATTAATTCAAAATAGAAATAAATACAAATTAAAAAAACTAACACGATGGAAAATTATTATAAAAAAGAGTAAAACGAAAGCATATGTTTAAAAATTTTAATAAAATTTGGTTAAAAAAAAATACAAAGGAAAAAACAATACAATTTAAAAAAATTAATACGATAAAAAATCATTATAAAAATAGACAAACGAATGCATGTTTTAAAATTTTAATAAAATTTGGTTAAAACAAATTTGGGACGTATACAAACGAAAAAAAAAGACAAACATAGACAAACGATTTTCTATCGGACTGCGATTTTAGATTTTTCGAGCGTTATAGTTGGTGGGCCAACTACATGTCCCAAAAAAAGTAATAATTAATTAAAAATAGAAATAAATAAAAATTAAAAAACACGATGGAAAATCATTTTAAAAAAGAGACAAACGAATGCATATGTTTAAAAATTTTAATAAAATTTGGTTAAAAAAAATTTTGTTGTCAAAAAGATTTGGGACGTATACAAACGAAAAAAAAGACAAACATAGACAAATGATTTTCTATCGAACTGCGTTTTTAGATTTTTCGAGCGTTATAGTTGGTGGGCCAACTACATGTCCCAAAAAAAGTAATAATTAATTAAAAATAGAAATAAATACAAATTAAAAAAACTAACACGATGGAAAATCATTATAAAAAAGGGACAAACGAATGCATATGTTTAAAAATTTTAATAAAATTTGGTTAAAAAAAAATTTTGGGACGTATACAAACGAAAAAAAAAAAGACAAACATAGACAAACGATTTTCTATCGAACTGCGTTTTTAGATTTTTCGAGCATTATAGTTGGTGGGCCAACTACATGTCCCAAAAAAGTAATAATTAGTTAAAAATAGAAATAAATATAAATTAAAAAAAATAACACGATGAAAAATCATTATAAAAAAGAGACAAACGAATGCATTTGTTTTAAAATTTTAATAAAATTTAGTTAAAAAAAATTTTTTTGTCAAAAAAATTTGGGACGTATACAAACGAAAAAAACGACAAACATAGACAAACGATTATCTATCGAACTGCATTTCCAGATTTTTCGAGCGTTATAGTTGGTGGGTCAAACTCCGTAAATTTATTTGAAGTGGCTATATAAAAAAAACTGTGAGTGTACAAACGAATCTAAAACTTGTACAAGCTTAGACAAACGATGTACAAACGATTGCAATTAACAACTACAAGCAAGCGTATGTACCTACCTACATATAAGGTTATATACATAACAGAAAACGAATTTTGACATTATCACTTTTCCTTTAACAATAGCCGTGTATTTAGTACCTTTATATCCGCTCCTATCGCGCTTTTAAATGTTTTCAATATAAAGTATAATAACAAGAATTTGGAATTGATATGAGAATGTGTTTAACATGGGAATTAGTTTTAAGCGGAGAAAAAAGCAAATATAGAGGCTCAGCAAAAATGGTAGTACCCACAATAAACAGAAATAAGGTATGCTCATTAGATACACCCAATTCGCCATCTTGCTTATGCTGTGACGTCATCGTCATCTGCTAGTTAGACAAGCGAGATTGTTTATTGGAAGTTTTCGATTGGTTTTTGTTATTTTATTTGTTTCACGGTTTAAAAAGTAAATTTTAAAATTTGAAAATGGTTGTGTGTTCTGTTTTGAAGTGTATTTACAAAAATGTGCAAACTGTAGATTAGTGCTTGTGGGAATAAAATCGATTATACTTTAAAACAGTCGTGTTTTCTCAGGACATTTAGTATAGAGTGACTATACAAAGCTTTTAAAGTAGAGCTTTAAATAAAGAATCAGTACCATGACCATTATAAATCCTGCAGCTTTAGTTGGTGCATGAAAAGTTTGACGGTGGACTTAGGAACCAAGTGCTACATTCTTGGAAAATGTTAGACTTTTATAGCCATATTAATAAAAACTAACTTAACTCACCTGTAACTTTTGAGCTTTCGTGTGAGCGTGTATTAAGAGACAAATGGGGAATTAAAACGCATATTTACTTATCTTATTTAACCCTTCGCTAAGCCACCTTCCTTATTGGTTTAGCTAGCTAGTAAGTGGCAAAAATCTAACTCCTAGTCCATCACGAGTTAATAATTATAACTTGCCGCTAGCTCCGTTTATTAATATGGGGGTTAGAAAACAATTTTATTAAAAACAATAAGGAACATATACAGAAGGGGAGTTTCTGGAAAACCATTTAAAAAATGCTGAAGCTGTGTATCTAGACTAAGTGCAAAAAGACTATATTTCTTAAGTGTAGACTGTGAAATTAACTGTAAAAATAGAAAAATTATAATAATAATCCAATGAAATGGTATTCTTTTGTTCTATCTTATATTCGAACCAGATGACGATGACGCCACGTTATGGCCACGAACCACACCAAAATATTTGTTTATTTATATTGCTTAATAATTGATTAGGTACCTACCTACATAATGTAAGTATTTGTTAAAAATAAAGGTATGTCTTAAACTTCCCCTTTTTGACATGATTTAAAAAAGGTTTTTAATTGGATAGTTCAGAAAAATGGTATCAGTCCTCTGAGATCTTATTTTCCTGAATTAGCCAAATCAACAAGTAGAGTACGTACCTGCTTTGTTCAAACTGTCGATGGAAAGCACAGAAAATAATATTTTACCGATTGAAAGAATTTTAGTCGGACATAAGACAAAGCTAATTAAAAAAATAACCTGCGGGCTGCGGCCCAATTCACTTTCTTTTCCTGCTTAAAAAATGTGGCGATAGATTTGCAAGTCACTCACGCTTTTGGAATTTGGCTTCTTGACTAGACTAGAGAATTTGCATTGAATAGCTTAGTCCAAAAATGTTTTGCATTTACAATTGCCTTGGACCTTTAAATTTTTTTAAAACAAAGCCCCAAAATCATCTAAGTCCAGCCAAAGCCGTTAGAAACAATTACTTTGTTGTATTAAACATTTACACTAAGTCTTACACCCCGTTGTTTTCAATTTTGTTTAGCCTCAATTGCGCTTCTTTCGTTAAATTAGCTATGCTTTTAGTGTAAACTGTTGTTGCATTTGAAATGTTAATGTTAAGCCCTGACCACGTTTTTATTTAATTATATATTTAAGTCTTAGCCCGAACTTCGGACTTTGACAGTCCCTAGACTTAATGCCCAAAAACTCTCTGGAATAAGGATAGTTTTTAGCTAAGGGGCCAGTTATAGCTATCATTGAAAACCATCATTGAAAAAGTTAGCTGTTGATTTTGAGACCCTTGGAAAGTTTAATCATTGAAAATTTTAACGCAGAAATAAAGCTTACGACTTCAAAATTATTTCTCCTCCATAAAAAATTCATTTTGACCCATATTGATACGATCCAATATTAAAATAACACGATCTATTTAATATAGCAATTTATTACTTATTAACTAATGTACAAATTCATAAATGTAATAGCAAAAAGAACTGGTGTCGGCGGAAGTCTATGAACAAGTGTCTGTCTAACTTTTTAGACTTTTGACAACCAGACATCATTATAATAATTTTGACCTTTTAATTTAAGTGTACTTTGAGGGCGCGATTACATCAGATATCCCCACTCTTAATTTGGAGCAAATCGAACCGGCTGTTTACGTGGCCGATCAGATCTTCTTAGAGCTTCTTCTTTAGGTCTTGGCACCTTGTCAGGAATGTCATCAGATGGATTGGAATGCGGTAGTATCGATTCTGATGTCATTGGTGGCGCTGGTGGTGTTGTTGGTGTTGCTGGTGGTGTCGTGTCCAAATCAATTGTAGCTTGGCTGTTTTCCGAATAGATCTCAATGTCGGATTCATCTAATATATCTTCAGGTTGTCGGTTTAATGTTGATTCAGCATTCACGAAAGTGTTGCTTTGTCCCTGCTGTGAAAACGTCAAAACTGGAGGTTTGTGTACTTCAGGACTATTTTTTTCGAAGCGCGGTCTAGTTTGATTTTGATGTCGTCGCCATAAACCATTGTTCGTTTCAACCAGATACATACGTCTTCCTAGTTGTTTTGTTACTACAGCAGGTACCCACTTCTTTTTTGGCAAGTACTGTCGCACAAATACCTGTTGATTGAGAGAAAATTTATGAGTTAGTGATGCTTGATTCTTACACTTTCTTTTATTTGGTTTATCAGGAACTATCGCTGATAACAATGTCCGATGCTGTCGTCCATGTAGCTTTTCAGCAGGTGATTTTCCATTTTCATCAGGCGTTATCCGATAAGTTGATAGAAAAACGGCAAGCGCTTCGTCACAGTTGGATACATCTCCCAAAATTTTAAGAAGTGCAGATTTAAAAGTACGCACCATTCTCTCTGCTGCACCATTTGACTCTGGATTGAACGGTGCGGACGTCAAGTGCTTAATGGAGTTGTTTTGGCAAAACTTTTGAAACTCGGTTGACATGAACTGCGGGCCATTGTCAGAAACCAGAGTTTTTGGTAACCCTTCCAATGCGAAAATGGATCGTAAAGCACTGATCGTTGCTTGTGAGGTCGTCGATGACATCTTTATAACAAACGGAAATTTTGAATTAGAGTCCACAACAATGAGCCACATATGTTTCTGGAATGGTCCAGCGAAGTCAATATGAATTCTTTCCCAAACATCCGACGTAGACGGCCAGCTGGTGTATTCTTTGGGTGCTTGATTAGATTTGGCTTGGCATGAATGACACTGTGTTACGGATCTCTGGATGTCATAATCGATGTTGGGCCACCAACAGTATCTGCGAGAAATTTGTTTCATTCGTGAGATTCCCCAATGCCCTTGATGGAGAAGATCTAACACCTTTTTCTGCAACTGCGGCGGAACAACAACTCTCGGGATTCCGCTGTGGAAGAGAAGAACATTAGAATGGATTGTAAAAGAAAATTTTCTACGAAAGTAGGGTTGTAAATGTTCATCAGTTGATGGCAACCCGGTAGGCCACCCATTCTGCACATATGCCATGACCTTGCGCATGGTCGGATCCACTTGTGATGCCTTCAACTGTTAGAGATGATGTTTCATCTATTTGACACGCTTCTTCTGATTGATCAAATCCCTTGTCAGGACCTATAGGTAACCGCGATAGGCAATCAGCATTACCATGTTGCTTTGTTGATCGATATCTAATGGTATATGTATAACCCATTAGCGTGATGGCCCAGCGCTGAAGTCGTTGTATCGTCATGTGAGGTAGTTTTTTGCTGGGGCTGAAAATCGTGACAAGAGGCTGATGATCAGTAATTAGCTCTAATTGTCTCCCATACAAATACTGATGGAATTTTTTTACGCCAAACACAATTGAAAGAGCCTCTTTCTCTATTTGGCTATATTTCCTTTGTGAATCGTCTAGAGTCTTAGATGCAAATGCAATTGGTTTCTCAGTCGAGTCTGGAAAGACGTGAGAGATGACAGCACCGATACCATGTGATGATGCATCCGTAGCCAATGTTATTGGCATATCATTGCTAAAATGTACTAGTCGGGAAATACTCACAATTTTGTCTTTGAACTGTTCGAAAGCACGCTGTTGCTCTTTGTCCCAGACAAAAGGTTCGTTTGGAGAACGCAATTTGTTTAGTGGAGCGGCTATCTGGGCAAAGTTGTCGATTAACTGGTTGTAGTAGTTCAATTTTCCTACGAAGGCTTCCAGTTCCTTTATGTTTGATGGCCTTGGAAGATTTTGGATAGCTTTTAATCGCGAATCGGAAGGTCGAATACCTGATGCGTCGATTATATGGCCTAAGTATTCCATTTGTTTTTGTGCAAATTGACTTTTTTCAATATTACACCGCAAGCCATGTCGTTCAAGTCGCTCGAGAATCATCTGAAGGTTATGTAGATGTTCGGAATTAGTTCGGCCAGATACAATTATGTCATCAACATACGCACCACAAAATTCAATGCCAGCAGTCAGTTGGTCTAAGTACTGTTGGAATATTCCAGTAGAACTTCCAGTTCCAAATGGTAAACGTTGATATTCCAAAAGGCCGATTTCAGTGCTGACGACACACAACTTCTTGGACTCCTCGTCTAGAGGAATCTGTAGATACGCGTCAGTGAAATCCAATTTTGTAAAAAGTTTTCCTCCTTGCACTTTATGGAACAGTTCTTGTGCGCGGGGCAGTGGATGATGAACAATCATTAGCTGAGGATTGACTGTTATTCGAAAATCCCCACATATACGAAGTCTGCCGTTAGTTTTTTCAACAGGAACTATGGGTGCTGCCCATTGACTGGAGTCTATAGGTTTGAAAACTCCTAAGCCTATTAATCGCTCAAGTTCCTTCCGAACTTTATCCTTCAGAGCAAACGGCACGGGTCGGTGTTTGAAAAATTTTGGTTGACTGTTGGGTTTAAGTGTGAGATGACCTACAAAATACTTACTGCAACCTAGCTCCGGGCTGAAGACGCTTTTGTATTTTTCACAGAGGATCTTTGCATCAGATTCTAGCTCTTCTCTCGTTTCACTTAAAATCTGTGACACAAACTCATCTTTACCAAATAAAATTTTGCAATTAAATGCATTGAACCAATCGATTCCCATTATGTTGGCACCACGGGAGCTATTGATCACCATAAGCGACAAGCTGCATGTTTTATTTTTCCAAGTCACTGTAACGTTTGTGACCCCCTTCACAGGAACCCTCACATCACCATAAGCTTTTAAAGTCCGGTTTGTCGGTTGACAATGTGGGCTACCAAGGCTGTGATATCCATCAAGTCCAACTAAAGAACAGGTTGCACCTGTGTCCAATTGAAAAATCATAGGCTGTTGGTTCACTTGAAGCGATACGAAAATTTTGCGGTCTTTTTGCAATGCTTGTACTTGGGAAGCTATTGATAAAACCTGTTCAACCGGTTTAGCGAGTTGTACACAATTTTCTGCTGATAATACTTGTTCATTATCTTTAATGCTCTCTTCAACGAGATTAATCGAATGGGCAGTGTTGTTACACTTGCTTTTATTAAATTTTTTATTTGGCCTCCGTCCGCGGCTCTTAGATCGATTTTGTGATTTTGTTCTTGCCCCTTGTGCAGATAAGCAGACACTGCTGAGATGTCCACGGCGATTACAATTGTCGCATATTGACTCAATGTACTTACATTGCTTGCGGTCGTGGTGCGTAAAACATCCCGGACAAGATTTTCTGGTAGAAAATTGTTCGCTTGATTTACTTGCAAAGCTATTTGAGTGCTGACCTCGTGTATTGAGCTGGTTAACCTCTGCAGATGGTGAAGTTATGGAAGTACTGCTTCCTTTTAATATTGCAGATGCAATTTGTGTCGATTCGTATGCAGTCACCAAGTCCTCGATTTCTTCCAGAGTTGGATTCTTTTTCTGGGTTGCTGCGATGCGAACAGGATCATGAGGAGTGTAGAAAACAAGCATGTCCCTGATCATACTGTCGGCATATGAAGTCTTGCAGCCTTCTTTGGGACAGATGAAATGACAGTCACGTGCTAGGCCCTTCAGTTCTGCTATCCAGTTGGCGTATGATTGTCCTGGTGTCATTTTTTGCCTTAAGAATTTGCATCTCGATGCGAGTATGTGGATATTTGTTTGAAAATGTGATGTAAGTTTCGTGGTAATATCTTTAAATGTATGTATACTCACATCATTAGTTTCAAATATTTTGTTGAGAACCTCGTTGATATGATTTCCACATGATGATAGGAAATGTGCTTTTTGCAAATTGTCATCTGTGAGGTTATTTGCTGAAAAGTGTTGTTTCAATTGGAACAGGTAGGTATCCCAAGTTTCCTTTTCAAGCTCGAATTGACGAAACTTTGGAATTGAGCTGGATGTTGATGGATTACTCTGCAACAACTTTTGCATGGTTTCAGTCGTTTGCTTGAGTAATGTTTCCATCCATGCTTGGTTAGATTTTAAAATTTCGTGCACTTCTTTAGCATCCATGATCCCATCCTCGTCGCCAATATGATACGATCCAATATTAAAATAACACGATCTATTTAATTCAGCAATTTATTACTTATTAACTAATGTACAAATTCATAAATGTAATAACAAAAATAACTGGTGTCGGCGGAAGTCTATGAACAAGTGTCTGTCTAACTTTTTAGACTTTTGACAACCAGACATCATTATAATAATTTTGACCTTTTAATTTAAGTGTACTTTGAGGGCGCGATTACATCACATATCTTCCCCATTACGTTACTTTTAATTTTTCCAATGATCATTGGTAAGGTAGTTCATCATTGAAAAATGAAAAGTCATTTTATGAGAAAAGTTGTGAAAAATTGAATTTAGTTTTACCTAGAAATAATTATTAAGTAAATTAGCTTTACTTTGGCATCAAAATAATCACCTATTTTTTCTTCAAAATCTCTCGAAATTGACAATTAATATTTTCAATGATAGTTTTCAATGATAGCTATAACTGGGACCTAACTACGTTTTTTGTCCAATATACTCAGACCTTATTAGTCCCAAGCTGGTTTCTTCGTCCCAATTTTCTGTGTTTTGTTTTTAAATACAAATTGTGGTTGCATAAAACATGTCCATTTTTCATAGCCCCCAACTTGGTTTCTTGTCCAATTTGCTTCAGTCTTTAGCCCCAACCTTATGACTTAGAAGTTACATAACATGTAAATTGTTCAGCCCCAAACACGTTATTGTGTTCATCAAATTTCACATCTTAACAATTTTTAGACGAAAATAAATCCCAATACGTTGTAATATAGTGTTTTTCATATTAAATTATTTTATGAATCGGCTGTGGGGGGGCTTTAGCCCCTGTAGCCACGCCCTGGATCCGCCACTGGACATGTCTTCATTCATTATGAGTGGTAAAAGCCATTTTGTTGAATTTTCCAACCAAAACCAACAAATCATTTGGATTTGATGGACCAACCAATCAATCAGGCAAAACGGTTTGATAAAAAGAGAAAACATGTCAACATTCCAACGCCAAATGCAATTCGTGATTCGACTTCGAGGAAAAAAGTGGTACTGGCCACTTTTATCAAATACACTGGATGCAGCGTTGATAAATGCATGGAAAATACATTGCGTTTTCAAAAAAAAATGCCAAGGAAACACCAATGCTGCAACTATAAATTAGAACGTTTGTTGTAGATTCCCTGTTGCGATCGGAAACAAACATTGAACCTGTGATTCAAACGGAATGAAACCCGAATGAAGTGGCCTGTTTCGACAACAGCAAACATACTGTCATCAAAACAGAAAAGCGTCTCCGATGTCGCAAATGTTCCAGCCAAACCGTTTTTTCCTGCAAGAAATGTCATATCCCGCTTCATCCGAAATGCTTCGATGAATACCACACAAAAACCCATTCTTTGTAAACATAATGGGGCATATTCGTAGTCGCAGATAGACGCAGGCACAGGTGGTTTAGGTACTTTTATACATATATAGATTTCTTTTTTTTTTTTGTTTTACTTTAGCGCGGGTAGTTAAACTTATTTTTTTTTTTGTATTTTTGTTTTCTTGTTAGCGAACGATTATTAATTTTTTAGCTTAACTTTACTTTTTAAAGTTTTTATAGTTTTAAGTTAAAATTAAAGTAGAATGTTTCCGAACAAGACCTTTTTCTTCGCGCAAGCACACAGGCTTCGTCGTTCTCGGAAATTCGCAACCAGTAAGAGACCGATTTTAGTCGTGGAGACCCTTTTTTAGGTGGCAAGCTTAGTGACGCCAAAAATTTCGAAGAGAGAGCGTATTACAAGATGGTGATGATTTCGAATCCGGAATTATTCGTTATTTTTTTTGCATGGCATGTGGTTTTAACTTTTGCACTTAATTTGGTCATGGGACTTTTACAAATTATATGGCTTTTTTTCTCTATAGGTATGGTTTTTTTTTTTCACTTTTCTTCCGATAGCTTTAACCTATTTCCGGCTAGCGTTGCATTTTCGCAACGTGATATTTGAAGACTTCTGGAACATATCTGATTATGAATTGAAATGAACTAAAAAATGATTTCAGAGATAGTTGATTATCTAATCCACCGGTTTTTGGATTTTGTTGTAAACAAAAAATTTTCCTGCTGTTTTAGGACTTTTAAAACACGAGTTTTTGTAAATTTTGAGATAGGATTTTTGAGCTTTTGAAAAATATCGTCAAAATTATAATTTTTCAAAATAATGTCAACTACAGGTAAACAAGGTTTCAAATTATATTCTAAAATAATTCCAACGTAATTAACATGAGTTGCCTGCTTGTCAGGTTAGATGAAAGCATAACGTTGCGTTTTCGTTACGCTCGCCGAAATCAGTAGCATTTCAAAAAAAAAAATCGCTGCTTTATCTACCTATATTAGATTGAACGGTTTTTTTATCGGAATATTGTGTCTTTATGTTTACAATGCGAACATTTTTGAAAAAGAATCATAGTTTTTGATTGCATCCTGTCGAACAAAAGGATGCATACTTTAATTCTAAAAAAAAAAAAAAAACAAATCATTCAAGAGTGCTTTATTGGAAAACCCCTTTACCTTCCACTTGACTTTATTCTTAGAAATAATTAGGCAGTGTATTTTGCGTATAGGAAACATCAAGCTTTAGGTCACTTTTCTTATGAGCGTGGAACCTATAAGACAACTCAGGTTCTATAAATCGAGTGCATATTCTAATTCCAAGAAAAAAAAAACAATTCTTAAAAGCGCGCTGTATTGGAAAAACAGATCGCGAACATTCGACTTATTTTTCACTTATTAGGAAGTCGATGTTGTACCAAATGATCCAAACATTTCATCAACATCCCAAAACGTCGCTTCAACTTCTCAAAAAGAATCGACATGTCTTCATTATGAATTACCGAAGTGATAAAAGCCATTTTGTTGAATTTTCAAAAAAAAAAACCAACAAATCATTTGGATTTGATGGACCAACCAATCAATCAGGCAAAACGGTTTGATCGAAAAAAGAGAAAACATGTCAACATTCCAACGCCAAATGCAATTCGTGAAAACAACATAACGATGGGTGGAGTTGACTTATTTGATAACGCTACAAGCAACTATCGGATTCGAATTCGAGGAAAAAAGTGGTACTGGCCACTTTTATCAAATGCACTGGATGCAGCGTTGATAAATGCATGGAAAATACATTGCATTTTCAAAAATATTGCCAAGGAAACACCAAATCTGCAACTAGAATTTAGAACGTTTGTTGTAGATTCCCTGTTGCGATCGGAAACAAACATTGAACCTGTGATTCAAACGGAAGGAAACCTGAATGAAGTGGCCTGTTTTGACAACATCAAACATACTGTCATCAAAACAAAAAAGCGTCTCCGATGTCGCAAGTGTTCCAGCCAAACCGTTTTTTTCCTGCAAGAAATGTGATATCCCGCTTCATCCGAAATGCTTCGATGAATACCACACAAAAACCCATTCTTTTTTAAACATAATGGGGCATATTCATAGTCGCAGATAGACCCAGGTTTAACTACCCTAAAGTTTAAGACAATTTTGGTTCAATGAATACAGACCGATATAAGATAATTAACTTGGTATACTACACAAATAGCTTCAAATATTTTGCAATTTGTATAAACTCAAAAAAATAGGATCAACGTTCGAAAATTCAACCAAAACTATATTTAACTAAGACCCAGGTCTAAAATGACTATGAATACGCCCCAATATATCTAAATATAAAGTATAACTTATAACGAATTTTGTCATTTTATTTTCAACCATCTTTCATTACCCAGTGTATCTATATTTAATTAATTTCTTCATAAGAATATTCGATTAAAATTAATTCATACTCCATGTAAAAAAATTTTTATTTTAATAATTCTGCTACCCCTTTCGGCGAGCGTTGCGAAAAAAAAATAAATAAATCGGGTGGCACAACGGCTCATGAAGAACCAGGGCCTAGTGACTAACAACTCGCAACCATTCATGTGTGCGCCTTTCGACAGGAATGGAAGGGACCTACAATTTTATGCCGATTCCGAACGGCTAGACGAGAAGCACTTATTTGTGACAAGTGATACTCTTGGAGGATTTGTCAATTCCTCGCAAGAGGCAGTAGCCCTGAAAAAAAAACTTTTTAGTTTTTAGGTGGACGAGGCTGGGTTGCGAAACGCAACGTTAATTTTCCGGAAAACCAGAAGCTTTTCCAAAAATTTTTTTCAGATTTCCTCTAATTAGACCAAAAACAGATAGTGTATAAAATTTCAAGTTTCTAAGTCAACTGGAACTGGTAGCTGCCGGGAATGGGTTAAGATTTATATACTGTTTTGCCTATGTTATGTATATATATAATTTTTACATTTAGCACGTGTTTTTTTTTGCTATAAAACTAATAGGTACTGTAGGAAATGTATGGCATGAAATATTACACTTTTAAGATCTTTACTTTCGTGTGAAGATCATTTTTTGTGATTTTTAAAATCTTTAAGAACTATGCACACGTGGTTTAGGTACTTTTATACATATATAGATTTCTTTTTTTTTTGTTTTACTTTAGCGCGGGTAATAAAACCTATTTTTTTTTTGTCTTTTTGTTTTCTTGTAAACGAACGACGATTATTAATTTTTTAGCTTAACTTTACTTTTTTTAAAGATTTTATAGTTTTAAGTTAAAATTAAAGTAGAATGTTTCCGAACAAGTCCTTTTTCTTCGCGCAAGCACACAGGCTTCGTCGTTCTCGGAAATTCGCAACCAGTAAGAGACCGATCTTAGTCGTGGAGACCCTTTTCTAGGTGGCAAGCTTAGTGATGCCAAAAATTTCGAAGAGAGAGCGTATTACAAGATGGTGATGATTTCGAATCCGGAATTATTCATTTCTGACCGCGTCCTGGACTTAAAAATCACATATTTGGTATTAAAATTAATTATGGAAATTTCCAAAAATATGGATTTTCAAGTCCAAAACTGACCCAAAAGCTCTTACCCGAAACACTTCCATGACTAAATCCGTGACTGAATGTAGGTGTTGGGCAGTGGCGATTCCTCTCAGTTAGCAGGTTTATCGCCGCTAAACCAAGAATTTAAATGAATAAATTATATAATGTAATGTTGCAATAATGATAATGATTAGGTAATTGTTATAATCAACACCATAAATAGAAAAAAAAAACCCACCTACCTACCTATTTTCAAATCATATTTTCCTTCACACAAGACAAAACTCCCATCTTCCTATCTGCCTCAGCGTTACAATACCAAATTCTCTAAAAAGAGCATTGATGTAATATAAAAAAAAATAGATACCTACCTAACCTACCCACATTGTTCTAACACAATACACAACACAAAACTCTCATACAACAAGTCTCCCTTGAAAGCTTACAACATCCGCGCTACCAAATTGCATACAATTTTTAATAATATCTATTCAAAATACAAATACAAACACAAATACCATACAATCTATAATACAAGAGCGTTTTACTACACATGTCCTAAGCAAAGCCCAGCTAAATAAATGAAAGCGTAAGCGTAAGTATGATGCGATAAAGCACGATACGGTATGCAAGCAGCTCCAGGTACCTACCTACTTACATTTTGGGTTCGTTTTTGTCATCTTCTTTTTTACTTTCGTATTATGTTTCTAGGAAAATGCGGTAGGAAGGATGAATGTGAATGCGTGTGCTTATTGTTTTATTATTAGTGTTCTTTGATTGAGTAAACATCCAAAAAGTTCTTTTAGCATAGTCAATAATTCCAAAAAAAGTGCTCAATTGGCAAAGCACGATGTAGTTTTATATTTTTGATATGTTGTTGGAGCATGTTAGAGTAGTCTGTATATAAGTTTGCAACTTTGAAAAACCTGTGCTCGCTGCAGGAAAAATTCAACAGTGAAAAAAACGCTAAATTCATCCCATTTTTTCCGACATTTTTTTTTATAACTTTGTGAAATATGCAACTAAGGAAAAAAGCGTCAACTATAAACTTGTTTGTTATAAAATTTTCTACAAGACCACATCAGTTCTAAATTCATGCATGTTATATTTGTCTTGCTATCTAACCAAGAACTAAAAAAAAAATCAGAAAAACTAAGTTATTTTGAAGCAATCAAAAAATAGGTCAAAAAATGTCCAATCGTGCTAAAAATTTGTAATCAAATATTTTAGAGTATTACAAGATAAAATTCGAAAATTCGATCCAAATTGGTCAAATAATTTTGGCAAGAAACGTGATGTTAACTAAGTGCAACAAGCAATGTTTGCATCACTGCTGTGGTCAAAGTAGGACACTTAAGTTGGCACTGATTTTTTTGTTCATGTACTTGGAACCCTTAAGTATGATAAAATATAGTTATGATATTTATATCTTTTTGCAACTTTGATAACAATTTTAAAACTTCCGAAAATTGTACACTTGGCATGTAAATATGTAATTTCGTGAACATTTTCGAAACTTTTAAATTCGCTACCAAAGTTGCTTAAAAAAAGATATAAATATTATAGCTATATTTTATGATAGTTAAGGGTTCCAAGTACGTGTACAAAATTTAGTGCCAACTTAAGTGTCCTACTTTGACCACAACAATGATGCAAACATTGCGTGTTGCTCTTAATTAACATTATGTTTCTTGACATAACTATTTGACCGATCTGGATCGAATTTTCAAATTTCGTCTTATATTACTCTAGACTATTTGATTCCAAATCTTAAGCAGAATTGGATAATTTTTGACTTATTTTTTGATTGCTTCAAAATTACTTAGTTTTTCATGGTTAAATAGCAACAAAAATATAACATGCATGAATTTAAAACTGATGTGGGCTTGTAGAAAATTTTATAACAAACAAGTTTATAGTGGACATTTTTTTACTTAATTGCATATTTCCAAAGTTATAAAGGAAAATGTCGGAAAAAATGGGCTGATTTTAGCGTTTTTTTCACTGTCGCATTTTTCCTGCAGCGAGCACAGGTTTTCGAGCTGCAAGCTTAGATACAGACTACTCTAACATACCCTAACAACATATCAGCAATGCAGAACTGCATCGCGCTTTGCGAATTTATTGTCAAATTGACTGGGCTATTTGCGAAATAAACATAAACAGTTGATTCGTATTGAATCCTAAAAGTGCGAAATTAGTTAATTATTTTATATTTGCGTGGATTTTAAATGTGAGTAAATATATTTGTAGATTGTGGTGCTTTGAAATATGAGAACGCGACATTGTTTTTTTTTGGAGAAGTGAGTTGGAAGTAAATGCATATATGCTTAGAACCTAGAAATAATATTATTATAATAAAATAGATCATAGTTAAATAATCGTCAATTTATTTTGGCATAAAGTCGCTAGTAGTATCTTTTATCGGGTGACCGCTAACGTGAAATTTGTTTACATAGCTTTGAACGTAAACTAAATTGTTTAAAGATAGGTACATACATACCTTCATACATTAATGTGGGTAGGTAACGTTAAATTTAAGATTTTTTGCAACGCAAACCATATAAATATAGGATGTAGATATTTATATTTATATAATTGTTATAGAAAGTGACGATTTTTATGAAAAAGTCATCGAAAATGTTGTGTCCGTCGAACGGCGAAGCGAATTTATGTATCAATACATTTTTAAACTTTTATTTTGTATCATTTATTAATGTTTTTTATTAATTGTCGTTATCAATAAAATTAAATATGATTTTTTTTTTATTTTAACCTTCCCTAGACCACGTAGCTAAACCAATACTAAGGACCAGGATTCGCCACTGGTGTTGGGGTCCATTACCGCTTTTATCAAGCTCGTTCTCATTTTTTACTTGCGATATACTTGAGCAAAAAAAAAAATCGAGATAATAATTTTCCCTAACATTACGATGATAGAGAACGCGAAAAAAGTGGGTCTCGCAATTATGTCTGTACGTCTGTCTGTCCGTCTGTCTGTCTGTACCTCGACCTGCAGCCTAAACGGCTGAAGCGATTTTCTTCAAACTTTGGACTTAAGGTCCTTTGGTGATTCGCTAGAGGGGAAATTGAAATTTCAATTCAAACAACCAATATACAAAAATTGATTTATTTCCAAAACGGCTCTACCGATTTTTAAAAAAAAATTACGAGCTACTAGAATTACTACAATTAAAAAAATGTTTGTAACGGTTATTAACAGTACCTGTCATAGAACTGATATTTTGGTTTTTAAATTTCTCGTTAACGGCTACATCGATTTCAACCAAATTTTTTTATGTAAGAGGTCCTTTACAATTTTAACAATTTTGCATATAAAATTTTTCGAAAAAATAATAATAATAATATCTCCAGCCAAACAATTGGTGGTAGCGCCTTTAAGTTGTTGTTGTTGTTCAAAAATTCAATGAAATTGACGGAATAAAGAATGGTCAAGCCTTATAAGCTGACATTCTAGTACGAATAGTACAATAATAACAATAATAACTTAATAGTCTGGTTCGTTACCGATCTTCCAACCTCTCCCTCTTTGATACGTACTGCGAATTGTAGTCTATCGAAATAAGGTATGGAGAAAAATGGAGGCGGAACAAGACAGCATACTTAAAGGCGCTTATAAAAATGCTGATGCTCCAAATGCATTTGATAAACAAATAACATATCTCGACCTGTGACGTCAGTGGTCTAAAGCGGTGTAGTGCGTAGTGCACACGACTGCTAAGACTGAGCAAATCTGATATGCGTAGCTTCGAATCCTATGGTATGCATAAAAAGTATTTCAAATAAAATTGGATTAAAGCTCAGCACCACAAAAAGGAGACTGATGAGTGCAAAAGTGGCAAAGCACGAAATAGCTATATCTCCAGCCAAACAATTGGTAGTAGCGCCTTTAAGTTGTTGTTGTTGTTCAAAAATTCAATGAAATGTTTGGATTTTTAAAAAAATATTGAAATTTTTTTTTGAAAATTAAATATCTTGAAAACGGGTTAATGAATATGTTCTAATTTTGTGTAAAATTGTATTTTATTTAATTCTAAAAGTTGGCAAAATTTTATTTTTAAAAATTTTCAAGAATTTTTATATATAAAAAATTAATTTTTAAGAAAACCGCTTGAACGATTTTTGAAATTTTTTTTTCATAAATTCATATTTATTAAAAAAATCATATAGCAAACTTTTTTTTAATGATATCATAATGTTATAGAACCACTATATATGTACATTGTCAATTTTAAACTACGGTCAAGTTGTTAGCTACGAGAGCAAGTTTGTGCGCTCCAGTCGTGCCCATTTTTTATATTAGAAAATGCGCCAATGGAGGCTTAGCTGGTGAGCATCAAATCTTCTCCTCAATCCATACCGAACTCATCTCCATATTCCACAATACCACCCACAAAGTTGGAATTCAATTAAAATAATGGAATGAAATTGAAAGATCGAAGGATTCAACTATAACCTCAAGTATTCTCAAACTGTTCTGACTGTTGGGTTTGAAATTATTTTTTAAGACAGGTCGTTCCTAACACAAGAAAGCCATTCGCAGTTTGGGGGACAGCTCTAGATTAAGCGGTTTACCGCGATAAACTTAGTAAAGTCCAAAGATCAGCTTGCATGTGTATAAGTGTAGCACTTCGTTCTACTCCCTCCGCGGCACTGGTCACTCTTCTTCAACTGACAGCCATCGATATATTTAGTAAACAAACGGCAGCAAGTACGGCAATCCGTCTTAAAGCCTCTTCACAGTGGACCAATAATGAAATAGGCTACTCAGCTATTCTGAACTTGAAGAAAGTTATAAATAAAAGTCCGAGAAAATGAGAAATCTTCCAAAATGTCCAATTTATAACAAGTTTTATTTCCGAGTGATATAGGGTCAAAGAAAATCGGTAACTGTTTGAATTCATAATTTACATGTCTTTTTTTATAATACTCAGATGTACAGTTCACTTTTAATATATATATGTATGTAAAGTTTAAGAAAAAAAGAGATGAAAAGAGTTGCAAAAATGTGTTATGTACATTATAGTTCAATAGGATAAGTGATGCCACTTCAAGACAATTAAAAGAAAATATTATCAATTTTTAACATCCTCCGCCCGCGCCAGGTCACGGTCACAAATCTCCAGTGGGTACAAATGTTGAACAGCTCGTCTTAATTTCTTACCATCCCCAAAGCGCACTTCAGCTGCTCTCACCTTACCATCTCGACCAGGAAAACATACATCCACGATAGCCAATTTCCAATGTATCCTCGGAGTAGCTGCGTCATAAACCAAAACTACATCTTCCGGTCGAATTTCTTTTGTAAAGGATTTATTTGAATGATGAGCTGAACGCAGCAGGCCCAAATATTCGGTCTTCCATCTTTTCCAAAGAAGTGAGTAAGTCTTGTTATCCATTTAGTCCGAAGCTCCGAAGAAGAGATTCGGTCCTCACTTCCAGTCTCGACAGGAACATGACTCGAAATACCAGAGAGAAAGTTGTCGGGCGTTAAGGATGATAGGTCAAGTGGATCATTACTGATATAGGTAAGTGGTCTCATATTTATTATACGCTCAGCTTCCGTGAAAAGAGTGTGAAGCTTATCAATGTCAACCTTCGCTTTCCAGATAGTAACTTTGAGGATGTCTTTTACGCTTTTCACCAATCGTTCCCAAAAGCCGCCCCACCAAGGCGCCCTTTCAAAACTAAAACGCCAGTTAATCCCTCGATTGCCGAGAAATCCATGAAAAACTTCGCTACTAAAGATTTCTCCAATAGTTTTTACTTCTGTTGCTGCTTTTTTAAACGTCTTAGCGTTTTCAGAGTAAATAACGTTCGGGCAACCCCTCCTTGCTATAAATCTCCTTATAGCCAATAAGCAGCTCTCAGTAGTGAGGTCAAACACCAATTCTAAATGCAAGGCTCGAACAACTGCACAAGTGAAAATCATGATATATACCTTTCTACTGTTTTCTCCATTGTCGATAGGCGAAATCCACTCCTACTATTTCAAATGGCCGAGTTGGCACTAAACGATCCAAAGGCAATGGTGCAAAGGGTTATGAACCAGGTTTCCCTCTCATCCGCTTGCAAATTGGGCACTTAGCAATGACCTTTTTTATGAGTTGACGACCAGCTGGCATCCAAAACCTTTCGCGCATCCTCGCCAATACTGTATTGACACCTCCATGTAAAGTGAGTTCGTGAAAATGTTTAGCAATTAGTCTAGTTAAAGCACCCCCTTTTGGTAGAATAATGGGGTTCACAACTACAAGCGGTTCATCGAGTCCTTGAAGCCTATTCTCTAAGCATATAAAGCCATCATTGTCCAGGAACACATTGAGATTCTGCAGGGTCGAAGAACGAGGGATTGGCTTTCCGACCTGCAAATACAAAATTTCATTGTTAAAATAAGTGTGTTGAATGAATTTTAACCAATAATCTTGAGCTTTCTTTAGCTCGATTGCTCCAAGAAACCTAGTCGCAACCCTATTTTTATTTTTGTAAATAATAATATAAGTGGTTCGAAAAATGTAACAAGTTACTCTTAAAAGCTTTTTCCATGTACTTATTCTTTCGAAAGGAAAAAATAGACCCAGGTCATCTTTTGATTTTGCTGGTATTGTTTCTTCGGACATCGCAAGCAGAGTTGTAGACTTCTCAATATCCATCACGTCATTCGATGATGGCCATCCAGATTTATCACCTTTTAACCAATAAGGGCCTTCTTTCCATAATAGCGACACGGCAAATTGTTGAGTAGATACGCCCCTTGTTACAAGATCCGCAGGGTTTTCAGATCCAGAGCAGTGTCGCCAATCCGTTTTTATGGTAAGATCTTGGAACTCTTTCACACGGTTAAAGACAAAAGGTTTCCATCGTCGAACGTCTCCATGTATCCAGTGTAAAGTTATTTGCGAATCGATCCACAAGTAATAATGTTGGCACGGAAGATGACATTTCTGAAAATAGGCACATAATCTAGCAGCTACAAGTGCGGCAGCCAGTTCCAACTTTGGTAAACTAATGTCATCCGTCTTACTCTCTTTTAAAGGTGCCACTCGTACTTTAGAGCAAACAAATCTCACCTGAACTTTACCTTCGTATCCCTCAATCCTCAAAAATGTGACTGCTCCAAACGCCTTTGGACTTGCGTCAGCAAAAATATGCATTTCTGTGTTTTTAGAGCTTCCATCGAAGCCCAACCATCTTGAAAAATAGAGATCGCCCAACTGATCCAGATCCTTCATGCAAGTACTCCATTCCTTGTGAAATTCATTTTCAATAGGTTGATCACAGGTAAGTTTTTGCCTCCATAAAGACTGAAAAAGAATCTTAAGGCGAATTACAACTGGGTTCATAAATCCTAAAGGGTCATATATTCGAGCAATAATCTTCAAATCGTTACGTTTAGTAGCTGAATTCATGTTTTGTAGATCTTCTGGATTAATATTAAGAGTAAGATCATCGCTCAGAATATTCCACCTTACACCCAAAACAGTTTGTATGCTGTCCACATGCTGTATCCCCAGAGAACTTCAAACACCTTCGTCATTGATTACCCACTTCCTGAGATTCATCCAAGCTCGATCCATAATTTGTGTTGATTCCTGATAGAACAACTCTGCTTCGGCTTGATTGTTGACGCTGGTAACCAAATCATGCATATAAAATGATCGCTTTAGTCGAGAACATGTGCTTGAAATGGCCTCTGATGTTGATTGAATATGTAAACCTTTAGTTGCTGACAATAGGAAAGGGCTAGACGTAACACCAAATGTCACACGAGTCATACGAAATTCATGAATAGGTGGCAGATCCCTTGAAGGAAGTACTTCATCAGCGAACCAAAAAAATCGATGACTATCGCGATCTTTCTCAGCCAAAGCGATTTGTAAAAACGCTTTCTCGATATCAGCTACGAGTCAAATTTTCCCAAGACGAAAGTGTAGCAGTATTTTTAATATATCTGGAAGTAGATTGGATCCCGTCCACAAACAATCATTTAAGGAGAGTTTACCTGGAGCATGCGCAGACGCATCGAAGACTATACGAATCTTCGTTGTGGACTTCTCGGGACGATAAACCGCACAATTAGGCATGTAATACAAATTTGAGGCTTCGATCTGATGGGGTACTCGTTCAGCACAGCCAGATGAAATTAACTCTCTCATAACACCATCATAATCCAAAAGTTTCTGTGGTTCCCTCGAAAGTCGTCTCGCCAGAGAGTATAATCTGGATAAAGCGTTCTCCCTTTTGGTTGGAAGAAACGTTAATTAAAGAATTACTACAATCCTCAGAGGTATAAGGGCCCTGAAGAGTCCAGCCGAATACGGTGTCAACAGCTGTCAATCCTTTGGCAAGACGCTAATACTTTCCTGTGACGATTTCCCAAAAATAGTCCGCTCCGATTAAAACGCTCAAACCATCCGTTTGTTCATGACCCCAAAAATTCGAATCAGCTAAATAGAACCCTTGCCTTTGCGGATTACAATAGATCTCAGCAGGCAATGTGTCAAGACAAATTTCCGGAACTACAACAGCTACAATTTCTATTTCGTGTGCACTAAACTGGCTTTTTATTGTGAACTTAGTTGTCCTTAATTTTTGAAAACTGGGAGCGTCTATGTTACCAAAAGGGATGATGCTCATGTTTACGAATCCAATGATGGGTAACTTTAATTCATTGGCGACATCTTCTTTAATGTAAGTTTTTTGGCTCCCACCATCAATGATCAATCGCACAAATAAATTGCGATTAGTTTTCTGTGAAGAAAGGAAAACACAACACAACTGCACAACTGCAAAAAAAACATTAGTAGATAATTTCCATGATTATTTAAAGAGCATAAATTAGTTGATGACGTTAAGATAGGTTTATCACTCGCACTCTCTCCATTATTTGACTTTGACCATGCTTCTCCTCTGCACAAAACGGTAGAGTGCATACGTTTGCATTTTTTACATACTAGACCCTTCACTCTACAAAATTTTGATGTGTGTCCCCTTTGCGTACATCTAAAGCACCTGCCGTCCTTCTTAAGCATCTCTTTCTTTTCATCGATTGATTGTGTAGAGTCACAGTCTCTTGTAGAATGTTCAGTAGACTTACAGAGAAAACATTTAGAAACGGAGGTACGGAGGAGACCGGCTGCCGTTGTTGGTTGAGTGTATTGGGTTGTTGATTTACCGGATTTTGCAACGGCTGCTCTCTCGATAGGCTCAACTTCTTGCTTCAAAAATCGCATGATATTTTTAACTTGCTTGTCTCCGTCAAATGATAGTGTGGAACTACTATCCTCCGATAAATCAGCCGTCTCTTTTCCACTGTCAGCTAATTCTTTATGAATACGGTGATAATCGATACGTAACTCATTAGGCATGCATTTAAGAAGAATATTTTTTAGCATTATGTTATAATGTGCCGATGGTACACCTATCGCGGTGAGGGATCGGCTGCAAGCCATTACGGTGTTATACAGCTTCCTTAATGCCTGAGCATCAGTTCTACGATGTACAGTTGGTAAACCCATAAGTGTTTCATGAGCTTATAGACAAGCTTCTCGGTATCCCCGTATTCCTCTTGCAAGAGGGATATGGCTCCGTCATAGCATGCATCGGAGGGAGTAAAACCTACAATAGTTTTTGCTGCATTGCCTGTGAGCACCGATTGCAAAAAATCAAACTTTTCCACATCAGATAGGGATTCATTTTCATGAACAGCATATCTGAAATTTTCCCAAATAGGAATCCACTCCTGGTAATCTCCAGAAAATCGTTTTAGTTGCAGCTTAGGTAGCTTTGTGCAGTGATTGTTGGTTAATGATGATGGACGTTGAGAGTTTTCGCAGTTTGAAGTAGGATCGGTACGTTGTTTGATTTTAGCAAGACGAACTTGAAGCCTTGTCATCATTCCCGCCGCAGCATCTTCATATTCTGCAATCTTTTCAGGATTTTTATCCTCCAGCTCTTTAGTCTGAATGTCTTTATTAACCACATTTAAATTAGCATTGGCCGTTGTAAGACGTTGCAAAAAAGAAGAAAGTTCCTCTTCCATAGAATCTAATTCTGACAAATCTTCTATTTGGCGCGAATCGCTCTTTAAATATTCTGTCGCTTCATTGGCAATCTTCGTAATTTGACTGCGAAAACCAGCACGTGTTTGCAGCTCCATTTTATTATATCGATCGAGAAAAAAAACAATATTACGAGAGTATAAATGACACGACAGTTATTACTTTAAATAAAACTTGTTAAATCTGTTTTCCGAACCGAAATCCCGGGTTTCGGCACCATGAAGAAAGGTATAAATAAAAGTCAGAGAAAATTAGAAAACTTCCAAAATGTCCAATTTATAACAAGTTTTATTTCCGAATGATATATGGTCAAAGAAAATCGGTAACTGTTTGAATTCATAATTTACATGTCTTTTTATAATACTCAGATGTACAGTTCACTTTTAATATATATATGTATATAAAGTTTAAGAAAAAAGAGATGAAAAGAGTTTAAGAAAAAAGAGATGAAAAGAGTTGCAAAAATGTGTTATGTACATTATAATTCAATAGGATAAGTGATGCCACTTCAAGACAATTAAAAGAAAATATTATCAATTTTTAACAGAACTCATACAGATCACTTCCAATTATAATCCACTACACCATCCCACAATTCTGTTTCGATACAAATTTTTAAGTTGCCATACCTTCCAGATCCACATGAGATGACGTGACATTTTTGGAAGACGAGTCGATTCATTTCTACACGGACGGTTAAAAAACCGATGATGGGGTTGGTGGAGACGTGTACTCAGGAAGACTAAATTTAACTCTCTCATTTCGCCGTCCAGACCATTGCATTGTAGCGTGTTCCAGGTGGCACTTTTGGCGATAAAGGAAGTTTTATCTTGGCTCAAGGAAAACGTGATATCAACTTCTGAAATTCGCATCTTCTCAGACAGCCAAGCTGTCATAAAATCTCTCGACGGTGTCTCTACAAACTCTATAACAGCCCTTAACTGTCGATCATCTCTTAAAGAGATGACACAGCAGTTCAATATTCTCGTCTGTGCCGGGCCATAGGGACATTCTGGGTAATTGTAAAACTGATGAATTCACCAAAGGTGGAACAAGACTACCTATTTTACCTGAAAAGGTAAATATCGGTATGCCTATAGCTACATGCAAAATTTTCCTGAAGCAAGATGCTTTCAGGAGAACAAACCTTAGGTGGAACAGCGTAACAACTTGCCTGGCGATAAAACAGATTTGGCTTTCGCTAGATGTGAGGCACTCTAAGTGTTTTATGTCTTTGAGGAAGAATCTCTTCCTCATCTTCTCTGAACATGCCCTGCCCTATCCCAAAGATCCAGGCTCTATTTCGGAGACTTCTTTTTTAATGATCCTAGTGATCTGACAAACATAGACATAAGTAGTCTAATGGTCTAAGTGTGTCAGTTCTTTGCTGGCAGCCACTTCAACCTAACCTAACCTTACTATCAATTGGATGCATCATAAATCATACATTTTAATTCATTAGAATAATGAATTTACAAACTAAAGATGTCTAACTAATTCATTATTAAGAAAAAATGTTTATAACTTTATTTTGGGTAATTTTTTTCTAGTTTTCTTACTGACATTTGGGGGGTGGGTTTTAACCACCAAAACCCCTACCTGCGTTCGCGCCTGATACTAGCTCTACATTTTTTCTTTTAACTGTTATTATTAATAGCTAGCTATTTACGTTTTCATAATTTTCCCGCTAAATTATAAAACAAAGTCCTTTAATTATTACGAAATAGAACAAAATGACAATAGTTTAGACATTTTCAATTTGGCTAGAGAAATAAATCATGAGTTTTTGAAATTAAAAAGCCATTTGGGATTTGGCCCATGGTGTGGATTCAACGTGAAGCTGAAAAGGCTACTGCTATGTAATACAACGCTGTGTTCATTCCGCAGTACAGCGGCGGCGCGGCTGGCGGCCGGTGAAACGCGACGTTGACTGAGCCTTAAGATAAGAGTAATCATGATATTTATTATTGATTAGCCTTCTAAGCCTCCGTATCCCTCCTGCCACTAAGCGTATTCTACAGAGCCGTTATATAAGGAAGAGGGGTGTCCCTGTTTAGATTGTTACTTTTCACTATGAATACAACTACCTACACCATTACCTTTTTGGAAAAAAAGTCCCTGCATATGATCTTACATACAAAAATATCGTAATTTCTACAACATGGCTTAGTTAAAAGTTATAATAATCTTATCAATTAACATCCGAAACCATGAGTTGCTTACCTTGACTTTCGTTTCTTATTAAATATAATCGTTCCTATAATCAACTTATGTATCTCGAACATATGTTATGTTTATGTTTATTCGAAACCTCTTCCGTGACATAATGAAGAGGATAAAATAATTGCTGAAGATCAAATTGCATGGGCGTTCACGCAAAATTAATCGATAAACTAAATATCTGCGACCATATGTTTGTTTCTTGTGCAAAAAACTTGTCCAAAGCAATTAATTCTCCATCTCCATCCCTCCAAACCAATAATCGATGGTACTGCAATTTCTTAAAATTATTAATTTGATGGCAGTATGCCATTACGATTTGTGTTCATTAGGGTGGCTACTAAAAAGAAAAAAAAATAGATTTAATTAATAAAGAAATGGCTCCAATTTTTGTCACAACTTTTTCTGGTTTGTATTTCAACAAGAAATCCGGGAAGTTTAGTTAAGTTTATTTTATTGATGAGCATATCATCAATACACATTACGAATCTTAATTTAAGATACCTACAATATCTTATTTAAAAGTGATAGCTTAATAAAGTACAATTTTAAGAATGAAATCTTTCTTATTTAACATTGATGGCAAGAATCATATTTACATAAGTTAAAAAAAAGTTTTACGTTTTGAGTAAGAACGAAAAAACTCAGTAGTTTACAATATTTCGATAGCAGGGATTAAATTAAATTAAATTACTACATAATACAAAATAAATTGGGTGACGCAACAGCTCGTGGAAAACCAGGGCCTAGTGGTTATTCAAGTCGCAACCATTCCTGTTGATGTTCAAAAGAATAGTTATGTGCATTCAAGAGGACACAAGCGTCCACAGGTTTTTCTCAAAACCCACCTCTGTCTACCAACTCCTACTCTCACCTCCTAGTGGTGAACATCGGGTGTCTAGTACCTCAGCTGGAGACGGGGTTTTAATCCTCGTGGAAAGCTGTTGGGGACAGCCAACGAGAGAGGGGGGGGGAGGAGTGTTCCCACTAAGGCACTTCACCTTTCATCGAAGCAGCAGCGGACGATGTCTCCAGATGGAATCAACGGTGGCGTCTACAGTTCCAATAAGGTTGAACTACTTAGTGAACACCTTATATGGGCTACAACGACATATTCGTAGCTCAGGCCTAACAGGAGCAGTTTATCCGGCTCCCTACCCTGGGAGTTATACGAATGGTCTGGTCCTCCAGGTCGGGAGCTGTACGTCGGGGTAACTTCCCTACCACATACAAAAAGTTTGTTCCGAAACAACAACAAGCCTCGGATATGGATGATTTTAAAGTTGACGACACTAGCAAACGAAACAAGGACAATGAACAATGATCTGCACGTGGAACGTCCTGTCCTTATACAGAACACGTGCAGCCGAACAATTAGTGGAGATCCTGGAAAGGCTTAAGGCTCACGTAACAGCCATACTTCAAAGATCTCTACTTAGAAGCCAACTGAAGGTTCAAAGACCTGTGTAAAACTAAAATCATTTTAGGGAAAAGACTACGGAGATGGGAAGGTGTACAAATGCAACACAGTTCTGGAAATTAGCAAAAAAAAACTTAACGGAACAGTTTTGATCATTAGCTGTAGAATAAATACAGAAAACTTTAAGGAATATTTCAGAGCATTGCTTAATCGGGATACACATGCCTACATAATATGGATTTTCAATATGCGGTACCAGAACACTACAACAGGATATTAGACTCTTCTTTCACGAAAGACGAAATAATTATCGCACTCAGTTCTCTCAAAGACGGAAAAGCTCCTGGCTCTGACGGTTTATCTACAGAATTTTATAATTATGGAACAGACTTATTGCTTGAAAAACTCCATTTCCTATACAACAACATTTTTGAGACAGGAACGATCCCGCAGTTATTCAAAGAGGCACTCATTTGCCCAATACACAAAAAAGAAAGATTAACAGATGCGGTTAACTATAGAGGAATATCCTTTCTGAATTCGTCCTACAAGATATTTACGGCAGTGTTAAAAAATCGTTTGACAGAATGGATAATGGCGGAAAACCTCCTTAACGAAAATCAAGCAGGATTTAGAGCAGGATACTCTACAATAGACCAACTATTTTTATTAAAAAGCATAGCAGAATCCTTTTTCCAGCAAAATAAGAAGCTCTATGTTTTTCTGGTGGATTTTTTTTCAAAAATGGCAATTCGATGGCGTGCATGTTGATTTAGTCAATAGCTGCAAGGACCTTGGTATTCATCTTACAAAAAGCCTAAGTATGAAACGACACCTACAAGAAAAGCTTTCCGAAGCAAAGGCAGCAATCAATACAAAGTGTAAGGGATGTTTTGGAAATTCATATGTATGTATCCCATAGTAACAAATTCAAAGTTTTCGAAGCAGTTCCCGAGTCTGTTTTACTGTATGGTGCGCAAATATGGGGGCATAAGCAATACAATGCAGTAGAAAAATTACTGAGATATTATTTGAAGCGGGTTTTCCACTTACCTTCGAATACCCCAAATTATGTGCTGATGATAGAAACGGGTTTGTCTCCCCTTTTTACTAAAACTCTAAAACTGCAAATAGACTACATTCTTAAGACATTAAATATGGGCGATTCTCGACTGCCGAAAAACCAGCTTTAAAAACAATTAGAACCAAATCAAGCTGGTACGCAGAATGGCTGGAACTAGCTCAACGTGTCAGTTTCGAAGAAGACTTGAGTATGAATAATGCAATTAATTGGAGACCTGTTTTGTATAAGCTTGTTGCTAGGTACAGAGAGGATGCTACTAAGTCAATACATAGAGGAATTTACAGCCGATTGAACAACAACCTACTACAGAAGAACTACTTCAGGGATGAGTATAGTGTACATTTAATTGCAATGATGTTCAAACTTCGAGGAGATTTACTTAGTTTAAACTATATGCCACACAGGGATGACCTGCCATGCGTGTGCCAACTGTACAACTTGCATTTCCTGGGAAAATGTCCTATTCTCCGTGAAACAAGAAGAAGTGTTTTTGGGAAACGCTTTCTTTGCGATGCCGAATGTATGGATCTTTTAAATGACCTCAATGTTACACAACTATTCAACTTCTCCAAAATTGCCTTTAGTCCAATCAAATTAGCAAAAATATCTACAAAAATTCGGAAGGAGAATTTTATTGTTTTAAAGAGTACTTCTTGGGGATTCTAAAACCACATTTTTCCAACAAAAAAAACCCTCTGCGTCGTCCGCCATTTTGAAAAAGGTGTTTAAAAGTATTTACTCAATTTTATCAACAGCTATTAGTCGTAGAGTAGTCATTTTTGTTTACTTTTGTAGGTTAACATGTTCCCTACAGTTTTTGTCTTAAAATTTTTTTTTTAGCTTTTTCCTAAAAAAAGTTATTGTTGAAAAACCAGCAAATTTTCGATTTAAAAAATGTTATTTCAAGTTTATCTCACCCAATGCCCATCCGAACCAATTTGGATAATTTGATTGGACTATATACCAGCTGATAAGAACAGTAAACTAAGATTTCCAGCCTTCGAAGAAGTCATAAAAAAGGATATCGATGATGGACTTATGCCGGTTTATGTAAGTTTTACTAAAACAAATATTTTTGTGTAACAAAAATCTTTTTCATGCTGTGTTGTTACGCTTGGAACCAGTGGCGTCTTTAGGCATGTGCCCACTGGGCCCAGGGCCCCGCATTCTTAGGGGCCCCGAGTCGTCGCGTTTCCAACCAATTTGAAAGTAAACGATTAGGTTAATTTTAACTTGTAAACTGCAGTTACAAATTTGTTTAAAAACCAACATTTGTATAATACAATTAATGTGAAGAATTTGCTAAGAATTTGCGAAATCTGTTCGGAAAGTATTTTGGATCCAATTGTTTGTTCTGAGGACTCCTCACTTTTTAAGTCAGAAAGTAAACTGGCAGTTAGAAGAGCAAGAAATTGGATCCAAAATACACTCTGTAGACGGTACAGAGTACAGGATAAAACTTAATTTAATTTGAGGTGCATTTACTTGGCATAGTATGGTCAATAAGTAAGACAAAAATACTCGAACTGACCAGAAAGTAACGAAATTTTACAAAAAACAAAAAAGTAGCAAGGATTATTAAAACATCGAGGGAAAAAATGCGATCTAAAATTAAATACGACCGTATTTGATTTAAAGGATATTAAATGAAGTAGAGCATTTTGATTTTTACGTTCAAACAATATTCGCCAGTGGCCGAATATTTGGCCAGGCAAAATTTTAGAGAAGCACACATAAGACTGCTTTTTTTTAAGTTAACACAAATTTTGTTCTGATTAAAAAATGATAACATGAATTTCTAAATTGAAATCCGAGATTATGTACACTCTGGTGTATACGTACTTTGAAAAAAAAAAAAAAAATATGAAAATATTTTCCCGCTTAGTGAGTTTAAAAGAGACGCATATATTTTACCTAATCTCAAGCAAATATAATCCTGACTTTATCCTAAAAAAGTTTTTATTTGCGAGTACAAAAAATTCAAACAACATATTGCTCTTTTTAATGCTTAAAAGAAGTTTGAAATGAATTTTGAAAACAAAATATTTCAGAGTTTAACCAATGTTAGAGAAAAACTCTAAGCTTTACCCTGAGGTGGAAAATTCGGCCAAGAAATAATGAATCACACACACTTATTACTCCATAGGTATAAAATTAGTTATCAAAACTGTTATATTTCTTTTTGCAAACCACCAAGGTCAGAAGACCTACGTTATTTCATCAAATGACTTTAGGTTCAACAATCGGTTTCTGGCAAATTTCAAATAAATTTAATCATACCATCCCCTATATACACCTACATACAAACATATATACTTAAAACTAATCAGCCTTGATAGAGCACATTTGGTTTGGATGCATATGCCTATACAAAATATGAGTATGAGCATAATGTACATATATGTAAAAGAGCAAAAATCATGACAGAAAACTCGGAAAATCACAATTTTCAACCGTACACTCCCACCAAGGGTATCAAAATAAACCTACCAAACTTCTGATTTTAATCATGCATATGTATGTATGTATTAACATAAAATTTGTGTATGTATGCATGTACATATGACATATGTAACTTAAAAACCCTTTTTTTCGAAGCACTCTCATTGATTTTTAATAAAACCGAAATATTCACGTTTGCGGATTGGGCTCCTGCTTTAGATATGATCCGTCGCGCTTTCTAGAATGTGCCTACAATAGTCCATTATAAAACTCAGTAAACTACACATTTCTTTTTACAAAATAAAAATATTAATTTAATTTATTTTTTTTTTTTTTATTTTTAATCTTAGTCTGCTATAAATCAACATTAATTTTTTTCTAATGAAAGTTGTTTTTGAGCAAAACTATATAAAAATGTTACTTTCTTCGCCTTACAGTAAGTCATAAAGTCCAATTTACCACCAAAATATCTAAACTTAGAATGTTCATCATCTCCCAAAATTTCAAACTTCTAAACCAGCCCCCTAAAATGATAAAAATCAATTATCTTAAAAACTGCAAGCGACCATTACCTGCCTTAACGGGTACATGCAAACATAATTATTGCTTTGTTCACACCTGTGGGGCAAAACCTTTTCAACGTTATATAATTTATGTAGTTCCATTGAGTATAAACAGAGAAAAGTGTACCGTTAGGTTTTGCTTATGTTTTGCTAAGTGTATTAATATATATAGATAGCTATGCGACGTAATTTAAATATATAGGATAGCCCAGTCAAATTGGACAATAAATTCGCAAAGTAAAATGTAGTTCTGCATTTTTATGTTGTTAGGGCATATAAGAGTAGTCTTTAGCTAAGTTTGCAACTTCGAAAAACCTGAGCTTGCTACAGGAAAAATGCAACAGTGAAAAAAACGCAAAAATCACCCCATTTTTTGGGGTGATTAATAAAGAAATGGCTCCAATTTTTGTCACAACTTTTTCTGGTTTGTATTTCAACAAGAAATCCGGGAAGTTTAGTTAAGTTTATTTTATTGATGAGCATATCATCAATACACATTACGAATCTTAATTTAAGATACCTACAATATCTTATTTAAAAGTGATAGCTTAATAAAGTACAATTTTAAGAATGAAATCTTTCTTATTTAACATTGATGGCAAGAATCATATTTACATAAGTTAAAAAAAAGTTTTACGTTTTGAGTAAGAACGAAAAAACTCAGTAGTTTACAATATTTCGATAGCAGGGATTAAATTAAATTAAATTACTACATAATACAAAATAAATTGGGTGACGCAACAGCTCGTGGAAAACCAGGGCCTAGTGGTTATTCAAGTCGCAACCATTCCTGTTGATGTTCAAAAGAATAGTTATGTGCATTCAAGAGGACACAAGCGTCCACAGGTTTTTCTCAAAACCCACCTCTGTCTACCAACTCCTACTCTCACCTCCTAGTGGTGAACATCGGGTGTCTAGTACCTCAGCTGGAGACGGGGTTTTAATCCTCGTGGAAAGCTGTTGGGGACAGCCAACGAGAGAGGGGGGGGAGGAGTGTTCCTACTAAGGCACTTCACCTTTCATCGAAGCAGCAGCGGACGATGTATCCAGATGGAATCAACGGTGGCGTCTACAGTTCCAATAAGGTTGAACTACTTAGTGAACCCCTTATATGGGCTACAACGACATATTCGTAGCTCAGGCCTAACAGGAGCAGTTTATCCGGCTCCCTACCCTGGGAGTTATACGAATGGTCTGGTCCTCCAGGTCGGGAGCTGTACGTCGGGGTAACTTCCCTACCACATACAAAAAGTTTGTTCCGAAACAACAAAAAGCCTCGGATATGGATGATTTTAAAGTTGACGACACTAGCAAACGAAACAAGGACAATGAACAATGATCTGCACGTGGAACGTCCTGTCCTTATACAGAACACGTGCAGCCGAACAATTAGTGGAGATCCTGGAAAGGCTTAAGGCTCACGTAACAGCCATACTTCAAAGATCTCTACTTAGAAGCCAACTGAAGGTTCAAAGACCTGTGTAAAACTAAAATCATTTTAGGGAAAAGACTACGGAGATGGGAAGGTGTACAAATGCAACACAGTTCTGGAAATTAGCAAAAAAAAACTTAACGGAACAGTTTTGATCATTAGCTGTAGAATAAATACAGAAAACTTTAAGGAATATTTCAGAGCATTGCTTAATCGGGATACACATGCCTACATAATATGGATTTTCAATATGCGGTACCAGAACACTACAACAGGATATTAGACTCTTCTTTCACGAAAGACGAAATAATTATCGCACTCAGTTCTCTCAAAGACGGAAAAGCTCCTGGCTCTGACGGTTTATCTACAGAATTTTATAATTATGGAACAGACTTATTGCTTGAAAAACTCCATTTCCTATACAACAACATTTTTGAGACAGGAACGATCCCGCAGTTATTCAAAGAGGCACTCATTTGCCCAATACACAAAAAAGAAAGATTAACAGATGCGGTTAACTATAGAGGAATATCCTTTCTGAATTCGTCCTACAAGATATTTACGGCAGTGTTAAAAAATCGTTTGACAGAATGGATAATGGCGGAAAACCTCCTTAACGAAAATCAAGCAGGATTTAGAGCAGGATACTCTACAATAGACCAACTATTTTTATTAAAAAGCATAGCAGAATCCTTTTTCCAGCAAAATAAGAAGCTCTATGTTTTTCTGGTGGATTTTTTTTCAAAAATGGCAATTCGATGGCGTGCATGTTGATTTAGTCAATAGCTGCAAGGACCTTGGTATTCATCTTACAAAAAGCCTAAGTATGAAACGACACCTACAAGAAAAGCTTTCCGAAGCAAAGGCAGCAATCAATACAAAGTGTAAGGGATGTTTTGGAAATTCATATGTATGTATCCCATAGTAACAAATTCAAAGTTTTCGAAGCAGTTCCCGAGTCTGTTTTACTGTATGGTGCGCAAATATGGGGGCATAAGCAATACAATGCAGTAGAAAAATTACTGAGATATTATTTGAAGCGGGTTTTCCACTTACCTTCGAATACCCCAAATTATGTGCTGATGATAGAAACGGGTTTGTCTCCCCTTTTTACTAAAACTCTAAAACTGCAAATAGACTACATTCTTAAGACATTAAATATGGGCGATTCTCGACTGCCGAAAAACCAGCTTTAAAAACAATTAGAACCAAATCAAGCTGGTACGCAGAATGGCTGGAACTAGCTCAACGTGTCAGTTTCGAAGAAGACTTGAGTATGAATAATGCAATTAATTGGAGACCTGTTTTGTATAAGCTTGTTGCTAGGTACAGAGAGGATGCTACTAAGTCAATACATAGAGGAATTTACAGCCGATTGAACAACAACCTACTACAGAAGAACTACTTCAGGGATGAGTATAGTGTACATTTAATTGCAATGATGTTCAAACTTCGAGGAGAATTACTTAGTTTAAACTATATGCCACACAGGGATGACCTGCCATGCGTGTGCCAACTGTACAACTTGCATTTCCTGGGAAAATGTCCTATTCTCCGTGAAACAAGAAGAAGTGTTTTTGGGAAACGCTTTCTTTGCGATGCCGAATGTATGGATCTTTTAAATGACCTCAATGTTACACAACTATTCAACTTCTCCAAAATTGCCTTTAGTCCAATCAAATTAGCAAAAATATCTACAAAAATTCGGAAGGAGAATTTTATTGTTTTAAAGAGTACTTCTTGGGGATTCTAAAACCACATTTTTCCAACAAAAAAAACCCTCTGCGTCGTCCGCCATTTTGAAAAAGGTGTTTAAAAGTATTTACTCAATTTTATCAACAGCTATTAGTCGTAGAGTAGTCATTTTTGTTTACTTTTGTAGGTTAACATGTTCCCTACAGTTTTTGTCTTAAAATTTTTTTTTTAGCTTTTTCCTAAAAAAAGTTATTGTTGAAAAACCAGCAAATTTTCGATTTAAAAAATGTTATTTCAAGTTTATCTCACCCAATGCCCATCCGAACCAATTTGGATAATTTGATTGGACTATATACCAGCTGATAAGAACAGTAAACTAAGATTTCCAGCCTTCGAAGAAGTCATAAAAAAGGATATCGATGATGGACTTATGCCGGTTTATGTAAGTTTTACTAAAACAAATATTTTTGTGTAACAAAAATCTTTTTCATGCTGTGTTGTTACGCTTGGAACCAGTGGCGTCTTTAGGCATGTGCCCACTGGGCCCAGGGCCCCGCATTCTTAGGGGCCCCGAGTCGTCGCGTTTCCAACCAATTTGAAAGTAAACGATTAGGTTAATTTTAACTTTTAAACTGCAGTTACAAATTTGTTTAAAAACCAACATTTGTATAATACAATTAATGTGAAGAATTTGCTAAGAATTTGCGAAATCTGTTCGGAAAGTATTTTGGATCCAATTGTTTGTTCTGAGGACTCCTCACTTTTAAAGTCAGAAAGTAAACTGGCAGTTAGAAGAGCAAGAAATTGGATCCAAAATACACTCTGTAGACGGTACAGAGTACAGGATAAAACTTAATTTAATTTGAGGTGCATTTACTTGGCATAGTATGGTCAATAAGTAAGACAAAAATACTCGAACTGACCAGAAAGTAACGAAATTTTACAAAAAACAAAAAAGTAGCAAGGATTATTAAAACATCGAGGGAAAAAATGCGATCTAAAATTAAATACGACCGTATTTGATTTAAAGGATATTAAATGAAGTAGAGCATTTTGATTTTTACGTTCAAACAATATTCGCCAGTGGCCGAATATTTGGCCAGGCAAAATTTTAGAGAAGCACACATAAGACTGCTTTTTTTTAAGTTAACACAAATTTTGTTCTGATTAAAAAATGATAACATGAATTTCTAAATTGAAATCCGAGATTATGTACACTCTGGTGTATACGTACTTTGAAAAAAAAAAAAAATATGAAAATATTTTCCCGCTTAGTGAGTTTAAAAGAGACGCATATATTTTACCTAATCTCAAGCAAATATAATCCTGACTTTATCCTAAAAAAGTTTTTATTTGCGAGTACAAAAAATTCAAACAACATATTGCTCTTTTTAATGCTTAAAAGAAGTTTGAAATGAATTTTGAAAACAAAATATTTCAGAGTTTAACCAATGTTAGAGAAAAACTCTAAGCTTTACCCTGAGGTGGAAAATTCGGCCAAGAAATAATGAATCACACACACTTATTACTCCATAGGTATAAAATTAGTTATCAAAACTGTTATATTTCTTTTTGCAAACCACCAAGGTCAGAAGACCTACGTTATTTCATCAAATGACTTTAGGTTCAACAATCGGTTTCTGGCAAATTTCAAATCAATTTAATCATACCATCCCCTATATACACCTACATACAAACATATATACTTAAAACTAATCAGCCTTGATAGAGCACATTTGGTTTGGATGCATATGCCTATACAAAATATGAGTATGAGCATAATGTACATACAGGGTGTCCCATTAACAATGGTCCAAACTCAAATGGGTGATAGGCCAGGTGATGAACTATCAGAATTTGGTAACTTTTCCATACCGAATCATAGCGGTTCTCGAGTAACGGCTATTTTTTGAAATTTGAAAAAAATCTAACTTTGAACCAGTTTTTTGCTCACCCTGTCCATAATTGATTTTTGTTTTTTACAAATTTTGCATTAAAAAATTCACTTATAGTTTCACTAACTTTACTGAGTAAAATATTTTTGATTGGCATCACCATTTGCCTACAAATCATTAGTTAATATTGAACTTTGCCAAAATTAATTTTTGACTTCAATCTTCTGATAAGCTCCCTGAATAAAATTCGTATGGCTCAATACAGGTTTTATATTTCAAAAATTGCCTATTTTTCTGTAGTTTCAAAAAAGGTATTAAACTTGCCAAAGTTATGTTTAAATAGACAGTTATAACCGTTTGAACGCAATCAAACAGGTTCAAAATCAAAAAAAAATAAAACATTTTTGTTCAAATATTTCGATAAAATTAGAATTTCACTTCAAATACAACTCCGAAAGAGCTGAATTTTGGTGGAGATCTTCGTTTTGATGTTTTAAATAAATACCTTTAATTTGGACAAGGACCTTCTATTTTCTGTGGTGAAAGCATATAAATCCAGTATTTTTGAAAATTTTTCGAAAACCATCGGCTTTTTTAAGAAGTGTCTTTGGAAAACTTGTAGCTTATAGCATTCTAAAAAATCCATTAGGATACATTTTTCCGTAAGACCAATAAATTTTGAGACAAATGTGCGCAAATGCAACGGTGTGGAAAATACCACATCAAAGAATAAAATCACATTTTGTCCCCGTTTTCTCAAAATCTCTTGCTCCAACGAAAAAAAGAAGTTAATCTTTTTTCTGTAGAATTTTATAAGCTACATGTTTTCCAAAGACACTTCTTAAAAAACCTGATGGTTTTCGTAAAATTTTCAAATATACTGGATTTATACTCTTTCACCACAGAAAATTAAAAGTCCTTGTCAAAATTTAATGTATTTATTTAAGAAATGCGTATGACATTAAAACGAAGATCTCCACCAAAATTCAGCTCTTTCGGAGTTATATTTGAAGTGAAATTCTAATTTTATCGAAATATTTGAACAAAAATGTTTTATTTTTGTTTGATTTTGAACCTGTTTGATTGGGTTCAAACGGTTATAACTGTCTATTTAAAAATAGCTTTGGCAAGTTTAATACCTTTTTTGAAACTACAGAAAAATAGGCAATTTTTGAAATATAAAACCTGTATTGAGCCATACGAATTTTATTCAGGGGGCTCATCAGAAGATTGAGGTCAAAAATTAATTTTGGCAAAGTTCAATATTAACTAATGATTTGTAGGCAAATGGTGATGCCAATCAAAAATATTTTACTCAGTAAAGTTAGTGAAACTATAAGTGAATTTTTTAATGCAAAATTTGTAAAAAACAAAAATCAATTATGGACAGGGTGAGCAAAAATCTGGTTCAAAGTTAGATTCTTTTCAAATTTCAAAAAATAGCCGTTACTCGAGAACCGCTATGATTCGGTATGGAAAAGTTACCAAATTCTGATAGTTCATCACCTGGCCTATCACCAATTTCAGTTTGGACCATTGTTAATGGGACACCCTGTATATGTAAAAGAGCAAAAATCATGACAGAAAACTCGGAAAATCACAATTTTCAACCGTACACTCCCACCAAGGGTATCAAAATAAACCTACCAAACTTCTGATTTTAATCATGCATATGTATGTATGTATTAACATAAAATTTGTGTATGTATGCATTAGGGTGACCGCAACTCTCAAAGAAATTTTTTTTCTTCGAATTCTTTATGGGGGAACCCCATAAAATGATCAGCCTTTGCAGATTTTTAGATAGCCAAAATTTCAGCTCGATTGGAAAACGCTAAATGCTGCCGACAATCGCTCAAAGTTTCAAAAATCTCGGTTTTTTCCCTCTTTTTCGAAGAAAATTAGCTCTGCTCCCAAACAGCTGACCCAATTCTCACTATTTATGTATTAAATAAAAGGTAGTACTTTCATGAATACTCAATAAAAATATTATGAAGTAATTTTCGTTGAAAAAAGAAAATTCATGGGAAATTGATAGATAGGTAGGTAATGTGTTAATTTTTTTTTTTTTTTTTTTTTTTATTTAAAAGAACAAAACATATAATAGTTTTCTTCAACAAAATCAATATAACATGGATGTTTTACAATACTAATACATAATAAATGAAATAAAAATTTAAAAAAAACATTATTATAGTATAATCTAATCCAGAGATTTACATAAAGTGGCACATTAGGATACCATTTTCGGCACTCACTGACTACTTGCAGCACATATTGCTTTTGATCTTCATCTTTTGTTAAAAGGTTATTAAAATCTGTTATTAATTTAACTCCTCTTTCTGCCATGTCATTTACAACCTTAAGCGACTGCACTATTCGTGAGCCTTCCTTAAAATGCGGGTTATCGGGCCAAAGATTTGGAGGTTCTTTTAGAAAATCTAAGTTTATTTTAAGGCGGTTAAAAAAGTTCAATGTCTCTTTGTTGATAATGTTTTTTAACCCAGATGTAACAAATTCGTCAAGTTGATTTTTCTGAAGCTTTGGATTTATTATTCTGTTCTCTGCCTCGTTGCTTTTCAAAAGTATGTTGGCCATTTCTGATTTTTCACCGTCAGATAAAGTTGGGTCAAAGAACGCCAGACCTACCAACTCTGAACTCAAATACCATAAATGATTTGAGAATTTTGAAAGAGCTTTCTCAGAAATATCTTTGTCAATCTTCTGGTACTCAATGCAGCTACGCAAAAGATCAAGATCTTGTTTAGGAGCCATACAAGCTCGTGGGGCATTAAACCAAGCTTTGCAATAAATTTTTACAATGAAAACGCAGATATCCCCGAGAGCATTTCGTTCCTCTTTACTCATTATAAACTGGCTTCGAAACATAAATATTTTTAAGCTATAAATAGCTTTGGCCATCCACCTAGCATGATGAATGGCACCTGGTGTTCTAAATCCGACTACGTTTCCATCTAGCACTCCAACAAACACAAGAACCAACTGAAGAAATTCTTTATAGTCATCTCTAGGCTGACATTCGTTGAGTTTTGCTTTTAATTCACCTGCAATCTGGGCTATAACATCGGGGGTGAGGTGTTTATTAACATTTTTATCACTAATACCGGTTTAATATGTTTTAGAATCTATTTTTGTCCATTCGTTTTGAAACCGTTTAAAAATATCTGGCTGAGGTCCAGTGGTTGAATCTAACTTACACTCAAAAATACCTCTCAGCAAAACTTCAAGAATGTGATGACGGCAGGCCAAGTAAAGTAACTCCTTTTCCAACATTTGTTGTAGGATTTTGCAAGCTCCTTTCAGCCTTCCAGTGTTTGAAGCAGTGGTGTCAAAACACATTGCTTTTACAGCGTGTGAAACTCCCCATTGCTCCAAAATTTCATACACAGCTGCGGCCTGCTCTTCACCAGTGCTATTTTCTATAACCGGGACTCCTAGCAGTTGTTCATTTTTCCCATAGGATATAGAAATAGCAATTCGTTCATTCTGCTCTCTCTTTAGAACACCTGGCAACAGTTTCCCATCCCAATGAACAACCACTGCTTCATTTTCTGAAATTATTATTCGTTTCCGGATGTCCGCGGTGTATTTTTCCCTGAAGTTTTTTCTTCTTGAATGCAAGGCTGATTTTGAAACTACAAATGCAATTGGATTCTGCCCTAGTGCTTCTATTGTAGCTATTATTATACGAGAAGCATTTCTGTCAGATACCTTACAACGGTCTAATAACATAGAAAGTTTCATCGTTAAAAGCTCTTTCACCCCACGACCATACCTCATTCTTTTACTACTCGACGGTCCAGAAACTTCTGTGGTTTCGTGAGATGTAGAAAAGTCCATTTCATCGAAATGCGCAGTATCCGGGTTATATTCTTCATCTTGAGCTTCCTCTTCCTCCTGTGCTTCCTCCTCATCGTCCGTATCTTTTAAAATCAGAGCAAGAGTAGCAAAAGATCGAATACCTAATAATAATAATGATTCGAAAGCTTACCGATGTCAAAACTGAATTCTTCAATTCTGCGTTTCATTTTCTCTGCATCCTTCTTAGCCTTTTCCTCTTCAGCTCGAATGAACCGGAGATCAACTCCAATCAGACAACCTTGACGTCCTTTTTCTCTTTGTTTCAAAAGAAAATCCTTATCTTCTGGTTCCATTATGGTCAAGGCATCTCGATGGGCTATATCAAAAAGATCCTCCATTTTTGAGGCAAATTCTTTTATTTTGTTTTTTGTACTTTCAAACGTTTTGTTTTTGTTTCGTTGGTGATTCCTCCACTCATTGTAAAGTTTCTCCAGTTTTGTTATTGCATCTTTTTCGTATTTTGAAGGAATTCTAGCTTTTTCCCAAAAAATAAGTACCTCTCGAATGACAAGTCTTGCTGATTCTTTCAGATTTAATTTAACACTCCGCAAATTAAAAAACAAGGTTGCCAAAACTTGACGATTTGAGGGTAATTTACAACCTGTTATTTGATGAGACGCATACCCTATAAGAAAAATTCTTTCACGGGTTCTGCTTTTAATATTTGATGTCGATGCCATATCAAAGAACACAATAATATATAAAACACAAAAGAAATAACACTCACAATTTGTTATAGATAAATTTATAATATATATAAAAAATAATAAAATGAAACGCGAATTTATTTTTTCGAATTGATCGAACTTGCACTATTGCTAATAAATCAATATCAAAGACTAGAAAGTATCAACAAGGTTAATTCTTCATAAAAAAAAAACACAAACAATATATAGTGTAACTGCATTTTAACTTTTACTAAGCATAAAAACAAAAACAAAAATATGTAAACAGAAAAATATAAAACGAAAACACTTTTTTTTTACATTTTAATTTTTACACGATAAGAGTTAAATGCAGAATTGGAGATCAGTCTCCTCTCAGCCGGGGATCAGATAAGGTTTGGTGGGATGTACGTATGTGAATTGAAGATGACAAAAACAATTTTAATGTAACTCAGTTCTGTTTTTTTTCAGTGTCAATTTTTTTAGCTGCGTGCCATGCGAGCAGCAGCAGACACATCAAGTGTGTTTGAAAAAGCTCTTTTTTAAGCCCTATACTGAAAATTTAAATTGAAGAGATTATATTGTTGTAAGTGACAGCAAAAACTTTTAGCATGTGAATTATGCTTAACATTACTAACTTTAAATTAATATATATATATTGGGTCAGCTGTTTGGGAGCTAGAGCTAATTTTCTTCGTAAAAGAGGGAAAAAACAGAGATTTTTGAAACTTTCAGCGAGTGTCGGCAGCATTTAGCGTTATCCAATCGAGCTGAAATTTTGGCTATCTAAAAATCTGCAAAGGCTGATCATTTTATGGGGTTCCCCCGACCCAATTTCGAAAATCGATTTCTTGCGGTCACCCTAGTATGCATGTACATATGACATATGTAACTTAAAAACCCTTTTTTTCGAAGCACTCTCATTGATTTTTAATAAAACCGAAATATTCACGTTTGCGGATTGGGCTCCTGCTTTAGATATGATCCGTCGCGCTTTCTAGAATGTGCCTACAATAGTCCATTATAAAACTCAGTAAACTACACATTTCTTTTTACAAAATAAAAATATTAATTTAATTTATTTTTTTTTTTTTATTTTTAATCTTAGTCTGCTATAAATCAACATTAATTTTTTTCTAATGAAAGTTGTTTTTGAGCAAAACTATATAAAAATGTTACTTTCTTCGCCTTACAGTAAGTCATAAAGTCCAATTTACCACCAAAATATCTAAACTTAGAATGTTCATCATCTCCCAAAATTTCAAACTTCTAAACCAGCCCCCTAAAATGATAAAAATCAATTATCTTAAAAACTGCAAGCGACCATTACCTGCCTTAACGGGTACATGCAAACATAATTATTGCTTTGTTCACACCTGTGGGGCAAAACCTTTTCAACGTTATATAATTTATGTAGTTCCATTGAGTATTAACAGAGAAAAGTGTACCGTTAGGTTTTGCTTATGTTTTGCTAAGTGTATTAATATATATAGATAGCTATGCGACGTAATTTAAATATAAAGGATAGCCCAGTCAAATTGGACAATAAATTCGCAAAGTAAAATGTAGTTCTGCATTTTTATGTTGTTAGGGCATATAAGAGTAGTCTTTAGCTAAGTTTGCAACTTCGAAAAACCTGAGCTTGCTACAGGAAAAATGCAACAGTGAAAAAAACGCAAAAATCACCCCATTTTTTCCGACATATTTTTCCTTTATAACTTTGGAAATATGCAACTTAGGAAAAAACCATCCAGTATATTCTTGTTTGTTATAAAATTTTCTACAAGACAACATTGGTTTAAAATTCATGTATGTTATATTTGAGTTGCTATCCAACCATGACTAAAAACAAAAATTCTGAAAAACAAAGTAATTTTGAAGCGCTCAAAAAATAGGTACAAAATTGTCCAGTTGTGCTCAAAATTTGCAATCAAATAGCCTAGAGTATTATAAGACGAAATTTGAAAATTCGATCCAAATCAGTTAAATAGTTTTGGCTAGAGACATGATGTTGGCTAAATGCAACACGCATTGTTTGCATCATTGCTGTGGTCAAAGTAGGACGCTTAAGTTGGCACTTATTTTTGTACATGTACTTGGAACCCTGAATTATAATAAAATATAGTTTTGATATTTATATCTATTTTCAAGCAACTTTAGTAGCGATTTTAAAAGTTCCGAAAATTGTTCACTTGGCATGTAAATATGTAATTTCTTGACCATTTTCGAAACTTTTAAATTCGCTACCAAAGTTGCTTAAAAAAAGATATAATTATTGTAACTATATTTCATCATAGTTAAGGGTTCCAAGTACGTGTACAAATATAAGTGCCAATGATGCACATTTGACCGATTTGGATCGAATTTTCAAATTTTGTCTTATAATACTCTTGGCTATTTGATTTTGAGCAAAATTGGACAATTTTTGACCTATATTTTGAGCGCTTCAAAATTCCTTTGTTTTTCAGAATTTTTGTGATTTTTGCGTTTTTTTTACTGTTGTATTTTTCCTGCAGCGATCACAGGTTTTCGAAGTTGCAAACTTAGCTACAGACTACTCTAACATGCCCCAACAACATATCACAAAATGCGGAACTACATCGCGCTTTGTGAATTTAGCCCTTTTTTGTAGTTATTGTCTGGCATAATATTCAACATAGTTTCAAAGTAAAAACGTATTTGTTTAAAGGTACCTTTAAATCAATTTTCTTACATTTACATTCCGTTCAACATTGTTTTAAAGTGAAACGTTATCATTTTCCACATTACAGTACGATCTACTTTTGTGACGTAGTTTCAAAGTGTTGCATAGTTAAGTAAACCACAATCTGTTTTTATTTGTAAGCTAAATATAAAGAATTTCGAGAGCGCTTTGTAGTATTTCGAAGTAGCTCCCTTACATTTGTAAACAAATTAAAAGCGCACTAAAAATTCACTTTCATATAATCGAAAAAAATATAATTGATTTTCCTATATTAATTAAATACTATGCATTAGGTAATCATAGCATTAAACGATTCACTTAAGTCGTCACAAATAAATGATTCACCACGAAAATGAACTGCATCGAGCATGAGTATACATTTGTCCTTGTCTTACATAAATTTAAACAAAGAAGCGTGGCGTGGGTAGCAATTTTGAATCAATACCTAACCAAACCAAGCGAAGTTCAATATACGTTGATTCGAAGTGAAGTGGATAAATGTTGTTTTAAAAGGTGGGTGAATTTGATTTCCTATGATTCCGCTTTAAATCAACATTATGAACGTAGTAAAATCTAGTTTGTTTTTAAGTATGGAATCACTTGGAAGTAAAGTCACTCCACTTTGATTTAAGAATCTTCGGCGTTGGCGCAAAATCGTTCTGAAACATATTAGAATCAAAGTGTTTTCCTGTGATTTTACGTTGTTTTTTTATCTGTGTAAGGAATGGTTTAAGAGTAACCTTGGTCTTCCTTAATATTCAAATAATACTTTTGTCATTTTGTATTATTTTTTTTTGTAAAATTTCGTTACTATTCAGTTGTTCAAATAAATATTGTAACTACAACTACGAACAAACTTTTTTGTTTTAAAAATACATAAGAGAAGAAAAGAATCACGCTCTACAAAATTGATTTTAGGTATTCTAATTTACAATACATTTTCAACAAAGGGCCCCCATTGTCTAAAGACGCCTCTGCTTGGAACATCTAACTCATGCGCATTCGACAACCTCGAAGAATGAGGACCAGTTGAAAACAATTATAAATGTTCGGATTCATGTCGAACTAAGCTGATGATTTGCGCTGGGTATTACTGGAAAACGATCAAGTTATTGAAGATCAATTTGTGGTAGTTCGAGAGGATGATCCTAATCGTGTGGAAGACGATGGTCTGGTGATTCAGATTCGAACTACGAGTATATTTATGAACAAGACGACGATGCGAATTCGAATAATGTTTCAAATGACAATTGTCATAATAATAATGGAGATAATCAAGTGACTGAGTCGGAGGAAGATGAAGGGATTAAGCAACCATTTTTTGTTGCGTTTACATCGACTACCTATACAATATTTTTTTTTTGTACATTTTAAGAACCCATCATTTCTTATCATTTATGGTATGAACAATCATAATTCTCTGCATGAGTCATTCAATAAAATTTATTGATGCACAATCATCACCGAACCTCGTACAAATACATAAATGTTTGTAAATACCTCTAATTTAACTTTATTCGAAAGTGTTTTGTCCTAAGCAATGGCAGTTGGCCAAAATAAGCGACCTAAATAAGAAAACACTTTTAAGTTCGAATAAAAAAAATTGTAACAACAACACAGTTTTTTGTATCCCTTATGAACTATTCATTAATTTTTACATATTCTGCTGCCTGGGATTTAAATTGTTCAACATTTGCTGGTGTGCCATGCTGTTGTTCGAATTCCAAGTCTTTTTTTAAATTAGTACACATTCACTATTTGATGCCAAAGCTTGTGAGTTTCTTCCGAATCAGCTATGGGATATTTGCATGAATGACAGATAGTTTACAAAGATCTTCCTTAACTGTATTTTCGTACTGCCAGCTTTAAAATCGTTGTAATGTAGCCGTGTCGGAATAAATTCCAGCGGATTCTGGCCCTTCTTTAGTGCACAAATTAATACATTGTCCAGATTTAAGATTACCTTAGCATTGATTCCAGTCTTATAAATAAAATTCTCGGGAAGTTATTCGGCTAACATCTTTTGGATTGCCATTAAGGTAAACTACATTATTCAAATAGTCCACCCAAAGTACAGTGCATTCTACTGACGTCCTTTCTTTTGCTGGTTTCTGCTTGCCTTGCAAACATTTCTTGATCAAACTAATTACTTTCGTTTTTCTCCACCTCCATCAACCAATCCCTTTGAGATATTGCAATCAGTTAACCTGTTTATTGTAGAAGCCCGTAGCGTAATGGTAAGCGCATTCAACTGTCACGCTGGAGGTCTGGGTTCGCTTCCCAGCCTCGTCCACCTAAAAACTAAAAAGTTTTTTTCCAGGGCTACTGCCTCTTGCGAGGAATTGATAAATCCTCCAAGAGTATTACGTGTCACGAATAAGTGCTTCTCATCTAGCCGTTCGGATTCGGCATAAAATTGTAGGTCCCTTCCATTCCTGTCGATAGGTGCACACAGGAATGGTTGCGAGTTGTTAGTCACTAGGCCCTTGTTCTTCATGAGCCGTTGTGCCACCCGATTTTTTTTTAAATTTATTATGAACTGTTTATTGGAAACTCGACTGACGTTTGAAGTTTGTCTTCTGAGATCTATTTGATTAAAGATGAAATAAGGATTTTTTTATTAAAAGATTATACATACCTATTTATTGGTAAATAAAAAAAAAAACTTAAATAACTGACAGAAAAATCAATTTAATCAGGCCGTGGTTTTGATATCCCCATCGATCTAGTTTTTCATCCAGCAAAGCGAAGCCCAACAAATTTATAAAGTTTACACAAAACATGAACTAGATGTTTTGTGTAAGTTTGTAAATGAAAGGGGCTTCGTTGGAAATTTCATAAGCCAACTTAAGTCACCACTCTGTTCAGTTGTGTATTATGAAAACTATTTCAGGGATGCACATAGAACGAAGCTTTTGTAATTTATGCAAACGATTCTCCCAATCCGATTTATTTACATCCATGGGAATCTTTGAAGTGTCTGGATCGATGCACCATCCTTTTTCCGGGAATAAAAGAATGTTGAAAAGAGCATCCCCAGTCACTGAAATAAAAAAGTTAAGAACTAAAATTATTTCGTACAATCAAATTTTACAGATGTGTCTCGCTCTGACAACAACAATTGAGCTCTTCAGTAAGAATTGTTGTTGTCTTTCTTAGACACGTGTTTTTAGTCGATGGCTACCGACGTATTTATAAAATAAGCTGCACTGATGTGCTGCAAATTATATAATTTCCAGGGGAATTTGGTTAAATTCTTGCACCCAGATAGTTGTTGTAATTGCCCGTGGTCTGGCATATTAATAAGAAGAAGATAAACAATAACAATAGAAAAATTGTTTTTGTTTTTTTGTTAAGTGCACTTTTTAATATGAAATATTAATTAAAAAGGTTTTTGCGACCTATAGTGCAGATGTGTTTCGCTCTGACAACAACAATTGAGCTCTTCAGTAAGAATTGTTGTTGCCTTTCTTAGACACATGTTTTTAGTCGATGGCTACCGACGTATTTATAAAATAAGCTGCACTGATGTGCTGCAAATTATATAATTTCCAGAGGAATTTGGTTAAATTCTTGCACCCAGATAGTTGTTGTAATTGCCCGTGGTCTGGCATATTAATAAGAAGAAGATAAACAATAACAATAGAAAAATTGTTTTTGTTTTTTTGTTAAGTGCACTTTTTAATATGAAATATTAATTTAAAAGGTTTTTGCGACCTATAGTGCAGATATGTTTCGCTCTGACAACAACAATTGAGCTCTTCAGTAAGAATTGTTGTTGCCTTTCTTAGACACATGTTTTTAGTCGATGGCTACCGACGTATTTATAAAATAAGCTGCACTGATGTGCTGCAAATCATATAATTTCCAGGGGAATTTGGTTAAATTCTTAAACCCAGATAGTTGTTGTAATTGCCCGTGGTCTGGCATATTAATAAGAAGAAGATAAACAATAACAATAGAAAAATTGTTTTTGTTTTTTTGTTAAGTGCACTTTTTAATATGAAATATTAATTTAATAGGTTTTTGCGACCTATAGTGCAGATATGTTTCGCTCTGACAACAACAATTGAGCTCTTCAGTAAGAATTGTTGTTGCCTTTCTTAGACACATGTTTTTAGTCGATGGCTACCGACGTATTTATAAAATAAGCTGCACTGATGTGCTGCAAATTATATAATTTCCAGGGGAATTTGGTTAAATTCTTGCACCCACATAGTTGTTGTAATTGCCCGTGGTCTGGCATATTAATAAGAAGAAGATAAACAATAACAATAGAAAAATTGTTTTTGTTTTTTTGTTAAGTGCACTTTTTAATATGAAATATTAATTTAATAGGTTTTTGCGACCTATAGTGCAGATGTGTTTCGCTCTGACAACAACAATTGAGCTCTTCAGTAAGAATTGTTGTTGCCTTTCTTAGACGCATGTTTGAAGTCGATGGCTACCGAAGTATTTATAAAATAAGCTGCACTGATGTGCTGCAAATTATATAATTTCCAGGGGAATTTGGTTAAATTCTTGCACCCAGATAGTTGTTGTAATTGCCCGTGGTCTGGCATATTAATAAGAAGAAGATAAACAATAACAATAGAAAAATTGTTTTTGTTTTTTTGTTAAGTGCACTTTTTAATATGAAATATTAATTAAAAAGGTTTTTGCGACCTATAGTGCAGATGTGTTTCGCTCTGACAACAACAATTGAGCTCTTCAGTAAGAATTGTTGTTGCCTTTCTTAGACACATGTTTTTAGTCGATGGCTACCGACGTATTTATAAAATAAGCTGCACTGATGTGCTGCAAATTATATAATTTCCAGGGGAATTTGGTTAAATTCATGCACCCAGATGGTTGTTGTAATTGCCCGTGGTCTGGCATATTAATAAGAAGAAGATAAACAATAACAATAGAAAAATTGTTTTTGTTTTTTTGTTAAGTGCACTTTTTAATATGAAATATTAATTTAAAAGGTTTTTGCGACTTATAGTGCAGATGTGTTTCGCTCTGACAACAACAATTGAGCTCTTCAGTAAGAATTGTTGTTGCCTTTCTTAGACACATGTTTTTAGTCGATGGCTACCGACGTATTTATAAAATAAGCTGCACTGATGTGCTGCAAATTATATAATTTCCAGGGGAATTTGGTTAAATTCTTGCACCCAGATAGTTGTTGTAATTGCCCGTGGTCTGGCATATTAATAAGAAGAAGATAAACAATAACAATAGAAAAATTGTTTTTGTTTTTTTGTTAAGTGCACTTTCTAATATGAAATACTAATTTAAAAGGTTTTTGCGACCTATAGTGCAGATGTGTTTCGCTCTGACAACAACAATTGAGCTCTTCAGTAAGAATTGTTGTTGCCTTTCTTAGACACATGTTTTTAGTCGATGGCTACCGACGTATTTATAAAATAAGCTGCACTGATGTGCTGCAAATTATATAATTTCCAGGGGAATTTGGTTAAATTCTTGCACCCAGATAGTTGTTGTAATTGCCCGTGGTCTGGCATATTAATAAGAAGAAGATACAATAACAATAGAAAAATTGTTTTTGTTTTTTTGTTAAGTGCACTTTTTAATATGAAATATTAATTTAAAAGGTTTTTGCGACCTATAGTGCAGATGTGTTTCGCTCTGACAACAACAATTGAGCTCTTCAGTAAGAATTGTTGTTCTTACTGAAGAGCTCAATTGTTGTTGTCAGAGCGAAACACATCTGCACTATAGGTCGCAAAAACCTTTTAAATTAATATTTGATATTAAAAAGTGCACTTAATAAAAAAACAAAAACAATTTTTCTATTGTTATTGTTTATCTTCTTCTTATTAATATGCCAGACCACGGGCAATTACAACAACTATCTGGGTGCAAGAATTTAACAAAATTCCCCTGGAAATTATATAATTTGCAGTACATCAGAGCAGCTTATTTAATAAATACGTCGGTAGCCATCGACTAAAAACATGTGTCTAATAAAGGCAACAACAATTCTTACTGAAGAGCTCAATTGTTGTTGTCAGAGCGAAACACATCTGCACTATAGGTCGCAAAAACATATTAAATTAATATTTCATATTAAAAAGTGCACTTAACAAAAAAACAAAAACAATTTTTCTATTGTTATTGTTTATCTTCTTTTTTATTAATATGCCAGACCACGTGCAATTACAACAACTATCTGGGTGCAAGAATTTAACCAAATTCCCCTGGAAATTATATAATTTGCAGCACATCAGTGCAGCTTATTTTATAAATACGTCAGTAGCCATCGACTAAAAACATGTGTCTAAGAAAGGCAACAACAATTCTTCCTGAAGAGCTCAATTGTTGTTGTCAGAGCGAAACACATCTGCACTATAGGTCGCAAAAACCTTTTAAATTAATATTTCATATTAAAAGGTGTACTTAATAAAAAAACAAAAACAATTTTTCTATTGTTATTGTTTATCTTCTTCATATTAATATGCCAGACCACGGGCAATTGCAACAACTATCTGGGTGCAAGAATTTAACCAAATTCCCCTGGAAATTATATAATTTGCAGCACATCAGTGCAGCTTATTTTATAAATACGTCGGTAGCCATCGACTAAAAACACGTGTCTAAGAAAGGCAACAACAATTCTTACTGAAGAGCTCAATTGTTGTTGTCAGAGCGAAACACATCTGCACTATAGGTCGCAAAAACCTTTTAAATTAATATTTCATATTAAAAAGTGCACTTAAAAAAAAAAACAAAAACAATTTTTCTATTTTTATTGTTTATCTTCTTATTAATATGCCAGACCAAGGGCAATTACAACAACTATCTGGGTGCAAGAATTTAACCAAATTCCCCTGGAAATTATATAATTTGCAGCACATCAGTGCAGCTTATTTTATAAATACGTCGGTAGCCATCGACTAAAAACATGTGTCTAAGAAAGGCAACAACAATTCTTACTGAAGAGCTCAATTGTTGTTGTCAGAGCGAAACACATCTGCACTATAGGTCGCAAAAACCTTTTAAATTAATATTTCATATTAAAAAGTGCACTTAACAAAAAAACAAAAACAATTTTTCTATTGTTATTGTTTATCTTCTTCTTATTAATATGCCAGACCACGGGCAATTACAACAACTATCTGGGTGCAAGAATTTAACCAAATTCCCCTGGAAATTATATAATCTGCAGCACATCAGTGCAGCTTATTTTATAAATACGTCGGTAGCCATCGACTAAAAACATGTGTCTAAGAAAGGCAACAACAATTCTTACTGAAGAGCTCAATTGTTGTTGTCAGAGCGAAACACATCTGCACTATAGGTCGCAAAAACCTTTTAAATTAATATTTCATATTAAAAAGTGCACTTAACAAAAAAACAAAAACAATTTTTCTATTGTTATTGTTTATCTTCTTCTTATTAATATGCCAGACCACGGGCAATTACAACAACTATCTGGGTGCAAGAATTTAACCAAATTCCCCTGGAAATTATATAATTTGCAGCACATCAGTGCAGCTTATTTTATAAATACGTCGGTAGCCATCGACTAAAAACATGTGTCTAAGAAAGGCAACAACAATTCTTACTGAAGAGCTCAATTGTTGTTGTCGGAGCGAAACACATCTGCACTATAGGTCGCAAAAACCTTTTAAATTAATATTTCATATTAAAAAGTGCACTTAACAAAAAAAACAAAAACAATTTTTCTATTGTTATTGTTTATCTTCTTCTTATTAATATGCCAGACCACGGGCAATGACAACAACTATCTGGGTGCAAGAATTTAACCAAATTCCCCTGGAAATTATATAATTTGCAGCACATCAGTGCAGCTTATTTTATAAATACGTTGGTAGCCATCGACTAAAAACATGTGTCTAAGAAAGGCAACAACAATTCTTACTGAAGAGCTCAATTGTTGTTGTCAGAGCGAAACACATCTGCACTTTAGGTCGCAAAAACCTTTTAAATTAATATTTCATATTAAAAAGTGCACTTAACAAAAAAATAAAAACAATTTTTCTATTGTTATTGTTTATCTTCTTCGTAATTAAATTTTATTCAACTGAAAGTTTTCTACCTGATGATTGTTCATTCTGTTTTGTAGGTAGCGCTGATTAATTGATTTTCTTTTCCAAATTAAATAAATTTCGATTTCTTTTTTTTATTAACGTTATAAAATGGTACTTTAATTTCTTCAAATATGTATGTGTCGATTGTGTAGTGTCGCAAGTAAAGTTTTCGAAAGAATAACCTTCCTTTTCATGAAGGTTAAATATGATTTGCAAAATTTAGAAACAGAAAATTAGTTTGACAAGAAGTGTCACATTGAGCAATTATTTAAGTGAATTTAAATTGTTAGTTCACAATGATAGTTGAATGTGTTGAACACATTTAATTGTTATAATATATATTAATTTTGAATTTTATAATTATACAAAATAATAAATAAATGATTTTTGAGCCAAACACATTCAGATTCAATTTCCAGCGATAGGAACAGTAAGCCTGTTTTTTGTGCTCTGATGCAATTCGCTTTGTAAAATTAGCATTGGTATTTGCAGCTTGTTGTTCTTTTGGACGATTGTGATTTAGTTGCGACCAGTAGTTGAAGCCTTCTAAAGCCACCAATTAAATTTTGTAGTGAGATATTCTTTCATACTGCATTCTTCTCGACATGGGAAACTGTCGTTAGAACCATACTGTGCAATTATTTGTGCTAATGTGTCTGCAGGAACAATATCAAAAGCAGCACGCATGCATTCACACTTTCCTTGAGCCAAAAATGTTCGGAACATAGCATTTGCTTGCCAAAAAAAGTTTACCCTTTTGCTGGGTAGAACGTAATCCATTTCATAGCTTTTACTTTTTCTAGATCCGACTGGGCGAAATCTCCTTGTTGTTTTTTTTTTTTTTTCTACGGGTTTTTCGTCATTGACTCAAGTTCGTATAGTTTGCACTGTGTGCTTTGTTATACTCTCTCCTTCTTATTTAAAAGGACAAAATAGTAATTTCGGCTCCCGTGTTTAGGAAAACTTTACCATGCAATAAGAATTTTCTGGACTCAAACTAAAGGCATTTGCAAAGTGCTACATTTGAGTCCGGGACATTTGTATTCCATGGTGTAGTTCTCTTAAACACGGGAGTTGAAATAACAATTTTTTCTTTATAAATACGGGGGCCTATGTCTTGCCCTGTTGAGACAGCGTCTTTTAAAGCAGCCGTCCGGGATGAGGATATGACAACGGAACCGTAACATATACGCAGGTTCTCATTTTTTGCAAGACCTCTAGAATGTTATCAAGTATTATATATGTTTGTATAGCATGAAATAAGCCCGGTGCTTTTTTAAAATTTTCGATCTTTTGAATCGAAAGTTCATCGAAACTTTGTTGAAGAGACATCTTGTTGTCATTGTTGTCATATGTGATAAGTTGAACTAGTGGTTCTCAAGGAGTTCGAAGAGTTTTCTCCACTTATCCATAACTTCAGCTTTTCGTTTTTTCACACGCTCCTTTCCGTGATAGTTTTCTTTCTCCAATTCATTGGCCATGGCGGTGAGGTCATTAAAAAGTTCTACACGAGGTAAAATATCAGCTGATATCTCTTCTTGTTTCTTTAGTGTTGCGTCCAATTGTCGCAGATACCTCGGATTGGATAAGGCTTGTATCGTCTGCTTCAAATAACCCTCTCGCAGAACTGACTTCTTCCCGAACTTATAGTTCCAGCTTCTTTTGTCGCAGCAGCTCATCCCGCAACGCCACCTCTCGATTGTGTTTAGCGTTTTCAAGCTGTTGCCACGCTTTTTCAATTTCATTGACCAGTAGCCCATCTTGTGAGGTATATTGCGGTTGATTTAGTGACTTCAATAGAGTCCCTTCAAGCAAGCGAGTCCATTTTGGATCCGAAACCAGTTCATAAACAGACCCGAAACCGGATCCAAAACGATTCCAAATCAGATCAAATTAGTATGGAAATTAGAATCACCACGGAGCCATTATGTGAATGTATTGTGAGAGAGAGTATTCAAATTCAGCATACTCAGAGAAAACGGAGCCTAAATGGAATCCAAAACGGACCAACAAAATTGAATGAATCGAGGCATACCCAAATGTATTGTATTAAAAAGAAACTTCCCCATCTAGTCGAGTTTCTACATTGCATAGAAGAAGAAAAAAAAAAACAAACAGAATTTTGTTCATTTCAAGACTTTACAACAGTCTGCGGTATTGAGTAATATATTGCCTGTTGTTGAGCTTGAGGCTCAGGCACTACTTTTTTTTGTTGCTGGGTAGACTGCTGCTGCTGAAATTAAACCTGCTGGATAGCATTAAGTTATTCGTCGGAAAAATTTATGATTTGGGTGAAGCGTTTCATGGGCTGGCCATCGTTGGACAATTTATTGCGATGGAACAAATTCTGAAGAAATGAGAAATTAATTCCAAAATGAATGATGTTTTTTTTAAACGTTCCTTATGGAGTTTCAAAAGGGTAGTTATGTGCATTCAAGAGGACACAAGCGTCCACAGGTTTTTCTCAAAATCCACCTCTGTCTACCAACTCCTACTCTCACCTCCACGTGGTGAATATCGGGTGTCTAGTACCTCAGCTGGAGACGGGGTTTAAATCCCCGTGGAAAGCTGTTGGGGACAGCCAACGAGAGAGGGGGGGGAGGAGTGTTCCCACTAAGGCACTTCTCCTTTCATCGAGGCGGCAGCGGACGAATTCTCTAGATGGAATCAACGGTGGCGTCTACAGTTCCAGTTAGGTTGAACTACTTAGTGAACACCTTATATGGGCTACTACGACATATTTGTAGCTCAGGCCTATAAGGAGCGGTTTATCCGGCTCCCTACCCTTGGAGTTATACGAAGGGTCTGGTCCTCCGGGTCGGGGGTTGTGCGTCGGGGTAACTTCCCTACCACGTAAAAAAAAGTTGTTCCGAAACAACAACAAGCCTCGGATATGGATGATTTTAAAGTTGACGACCCCAGCAAACGAAACAAGGACAATGAATTTCGGATCTGCACGTGGAACGTCCTGTCCTTATACAGAACACGTGCAGCCGAACAATTAGTGGAGAACCTGGACAGGCTAAAGGCTGACGTAACAGCCATCCAGGAAGTGCGATGGGATGGAGAGGGCGTACGGAGACTGAAAACGTGTGACATCTACTACGGCGGGTGCTTGAAGGAACAGGGTCAGCGGCTCTTGGGTTGTGGTTTTGTGATAAGGGGAAGACTTAGGCAAGAAGTCTTGGGCTTCCGAAGTGTAAGCGAGCGCCTGGTCACAATTCGCATCAAAGGCAAATTTAAGAACATTTCGCTGATTTGTGTTCACGCCCCCCATGAAAGGAGAGAAGACTCAACCAAAGAAGCATTCTACGATCTCTTGGAGACAACGTATGATATGTGCCCGAAGTACGACGTGAAGATCATTCTTGGTGACTTCAACGCAAGATTCGGAAAGGAGGGCATCTTTGGTTCGATAGTCGGAGGACACAGCCTACACGACGAAACTTCCGGCAACGGACACAGGCTGGCAGACTTTGCGGCGGGGCGAAATGTCATCATCTCAAGCACCTACTTCCCACACCTCAATATACACAAGGGGACTTGGCGGTCGCGTGATCAAGTAACCGTCAACCAAATCGACCACGTTGCGATAGACGCGAGACATGCTTCCAGTATCTTGGACGTCCGAACGTTCCGAGGGGCCAACATTGACTCGGATCACTACCTGGTGGTAGCTAGACTACGTATTCGGATATCCATGACGCGACAACGCAGAGCAGATGCTGTGAAAAGATTCGATGTCGAGAAGCTTAAATCGCAAGAGACTGCCAGAACTTTTGCAGACCACGTAACTCTTAATCTCTCAGGAGGTCCGCTACCAGCATCAAGTGCAGAGGACCAGTGGGAACACTGTCAACAAGCCATTAGAAGTGCCGCCTCTGATGTGCTGGGTTTCACTAGGCGAATACAACGAAACCCCTGGTTCGATGAGGAGTGCCGGCTAGCGCATGCAGCTAAGGACGAGGCCTACCAGGCAATGCTGCAGACTCGAACAAGAGCTGCTGAGAGAGTGGCCCGGGAGCTCTACGGGCTGAAACGAAAAGAGGAACGCCGACTTCTCAGGAGGAAAAAGAGAGAGCACGAGAAGCGGGCGGTAGAGTCTATTGAGGGTTGTAGCGGTAGGGGAGATGTTCGAAAATTTTATCAGAGGGTGAAGCGATCCACCCAAGGATTCAAGGCTAGAACGGAAGCCTGCCGAGATGAGAGTGGGAATATGGTAGTAGACACACAGTCAGTGCTGAGGATCTGGAAAGAACACTTCTCTAGACTGCTTAATGGCGAAGACAGCCAAGATGCCGCTAATAGGCAGAACGCTCCATTCAACTTGGACGATGATGGCCAAGAGTTCCGTCCACCCGACCTAACCGAAGTTCGGCTAGCGATATCCAAACTTAAGTCGTACAAGGCTGCAGGTGCGGATGGCTTACAAGCCGAACTATTTAAATCAGCGGGAGATGAATTGGCTAGGAGCATACACCAGCTCATCTGCAAAATTTGGTCGGAGGAAAGTATGCCCGATGAATGGAACCTCGGTATAGTGTGCCCCATCCATAAAAAGGGAGATGTTCTGAAATGTACCAACTACAGAGGAATTAGTCTCCTAAACGTCGCTTATAAAATCTTGTCGGCCATCCTGTGTGACCGCTTAAAACCTTTTGTCAACGATCTGATCGGCCCTTATCAGTGCGGTTTTAGGCCAGGCAAGTCAACCGTCGATCAAATGTTCACACTCCGACAGATTTTAGAAAAATCCCGGGAATTCCAGATCGATACACACCACCTTTTTATCAATTTTAAAGTCGCGTATGATAGCGTGAAAAGGGACGAATTATACAGAGCCATGTCGAGTCTCGGCATCCCTGCCAAACTCGTCCGCTTGTGCAGGATGACGATGGAGAAATCTCGCTGCTCCGTCAAAATTGGTAAGAACACCACCGATTCCTTTGATGTTGAGAAAGGATTGAGGCAAGGCGACGCGTTATCATGCAACCTATTCAACATCGTTCTTGAAGCCATTGTACGCAACGCACATGTCAACACCAGCGGTACAATCTATCAAAAGTCCGTTCAATTGCTTGCATATGCGGATGACATAGACATTGTCGGCAGAACGAAGCGAGCTGTGGCAGGGGCATTTGCGAGCATTGAATCGGAGGCGGCTAGAATGGGATTGGCGGTTAATGAGGACAAGACGAAGTATATGCTGTCATCGAGAGACGAATCTCAACATCGTCGACTCGGGCAAAATATCACGATGGACAGATATAACTTCGAAGTTGTCAAGGACTTTGTCTACCTGGGCTCCACTATTACATCGCAGAATGACATCCGTGCAGAGATCAAGCGAAGAATTACTCTTGCCAACCGCTGTTTCTTCGGTCTAAGAAGGCATTTAAGTAGTAAGGCCCTCTCTCAGAGAACCAAGGAGACTTTATACAAAACCCTAATCATCCCGGTCCTGCTTTATGGGTCAGAAGCATGGACACTGAAAGATTCGGATAAAAATCTGCTAGGGTGCTTTGAGAGGAAGATTCTTCGTGTGATTTTCGGTCCGGTGTGTATCGAAGGAGTATGGAGGAGAAGATTCAACGACGAGCTATACGGGCTATACAGCGACGTTGACCTGGTCAAAAAGCTGAAAATACAGCGGCTTAGATGGCTGGGGCACGTGGAGCGTATGGACAGCAACGCACCTGCCCGACGAGTCTTCGAATCCAACCCCGATGGGGTACGCAGCAGAGGAAGAACCCGTAACAGGTGGCGCAATCAAGTGAATGACGACATCAAAGCACTCGGTGTGCGCAACTGGAAGCGGCTAGCTAGGGACAGAGCTGGCTGGAGGGGCTTGTTAGTTGAGGCCGAAGCCCATCCTGGGCTGTGAGCGCCATCAAAAGTAAGTAAGTAAGTTATGGAGTTTCTAAATTAAAAGATAGTTAATTAACTTTTATTAAAATTCAAATTAAAAACTTACACGATTTCACATAATTTTAAAACTGTCACTTTTGACGTAACAACAACAAAAAACTTACCTGTCAGTTTGATACAATTTCGCCATTTTGTTTTTTAATCCACCACTCACACGGATAGGAAAAAAAGAGTAGATTTACAGCCTCTCCTTCTCCCCAACATCACTGATACATCACAAGTTAGTCACAGCAAGAGGTGAAACTGATTTTGTGACTTTTTCGAATTCTTCCCCATAGTCACAACTTGTGACAGTCATAAAAATAATCGAAATTGTGATCTCCTTCAGAACAGGTCACAACTCACAAATTGTTTAAGTTTTGTCATTTCGATTCGGGTGGGTTTATTTTGTAAAACGAATTTTCAATATTCTTAGGTATTTTGTCTGTATTAAATAAAAAAGTGTATTTTTTTCTGGTGAATGTTTTATTAACGAAGTTGTATCCTAACGACGGGATACAACACACAATAAATTATTATCAATTTGCTCTCTATAGGACAGCATTTTAATTTGTTTGTTTCCCGTAAACTTATTGCTGAGCCCACACGATATTCATTCATCCTTGTCTTTTTCTTATTTGTGACTTGATGTTTTCTGTTGAAAATATGTTCTATGTGCTGGGATACACGAGCGCAAAAAAGAATTAATTCACGAAAGAGATGGGATGATTTTTAGGAAGAAAGAAAGGGATGCCATTTTTTCCGTTTCTTTCTTTCTTTCCAAAAATCATCTGTTCTCTTTCGTGAATTGATTCTTTTTTGCGCTCGTGTATCCCAGCACTATTACTATAATAATACTTATAAAATATACAATGTTACCTGTGCACTTACTTAATTTATTTATTAATGTATTTTTAATAATATAGTGAATAATCCGACTGGCCCAATTTCAATTTATGTTTTGTTCTTAATAATCAGCTGCTCAAATAATGAAACTAAACAATTCACTTTTGCTGTGGTGAGTTTCGTTGTGAGTTTTCTTGTGAGGATTGGGGGAGAATTCGATATTGTTATCGAGTCACAACAATCCTCACAATAAATAGTCACAAGGGCTTATGACTTGTGACTCCTCACAAGGGAGAGAATCGGGCTGTTAGAGTTTTCTCTTACTCAGCTCAAATAAATTTTGCGGGTTTTTAAGGCAAGGGGTTTAGGAGTCGGGTCTTTAGGTAGTATACTTACTCTATGGTTGACACTGTGAAGAATTGGCCAACACTACAGGATAAACACCAACTCCGTAGCTTTCTTGGTCTATCTGGAATCGCTAAAAGCATACATCAGCTTATTGAAAAATGGAAGCCGTTCAAATGGTCAGATGGGTGCGAGAAAAATTTTCAGAAACTCAAGCTACGCTTTCGTAATGCTCCTGTGCTGACCTCTCCGACTCTAGGCAAACCTTTCATCATCGACGCCGATGCCAGTAATGTTGGAATTGGAGCTGTATTGTCGCAAGACCATGACGGAGAAGAAAAAGTCGTCGTTTACTACAGCAAGGTACTCTCGAAGCCAGACCGGAATTATTGCGTGACCAGAAGGGAACTTCTAGCATTGATTTTGGCAACAAAGCACTTCCATAAGTACATCTATGGGCAGAAGTTCCTCCTTCGAACAGATCATGGTGCGCTTAATTGGCTTCTGAACTTCAAACATCCAGAAGACAAGATGGATCGAGAGACTGCAGACATACGACTACCAAATTCAACATCGAAGAGGAAAGCTGCACTCAAACGCAGATGCATTGTCTCGATGCCGTGTAAACAGGACTGTAAAAGCATTGCACGCACCAAGAAGAAAAGGAAACGGTTGCCATCCAACGAATAAGAGCCGATCCCATTTACGGTTATAGCAATGAAGAACTGAGGACTGCCCAACAAGAAGACTCGGATTTAGAGAGCTTAGGAAGCATATTGGGCACAGTGGGACTCTCTTCATGTTCAAGAAGGAGTACTTAGGCGTAAATGGGAGTCTGCAGAAGGTTAATGACTCTTTGAGAGATGTATGATGGAGCATCTGGGGGTCATTTGGGAGTTAATAAAACGCTGGAAATGATACGATAGCGGTTCTACTGGCTACATGCAAGAGATGATGTCGAAAAGTGGTGCAGAAAATGTGATACTTGTGCTGCTACCAAGCTGCTACAAAGTAAAATGCCGGAGTACAATGAGGGCACACCTTTTGAGAGAATAGTGGTAGATGTCGCAGGTCCGTTTTGGGAGACCAACAGCGGAAACCGATACATCCTTTTAGTCATGGATTACTTCAGCAAGTGGTCTGAGGCATTTGTCATCCCAAATCAAGAAGCTAAAACAGTTGTTGATCAGATTATCTTGAATTGGGTGAGCAGGTTCGGCGTACCTTTAGAACTGCATTCTGACCAAGGAAGAAACTTTGAATCTACCATCTTACAGGAGGTTTGCTTTCTCCTTGGCATCAAGAAGACGATTATTAGACACATACCTAAATAGAATTTGGTTTGGTAATTAGAAAATAACAGTATTTCCTAAAAGTATGCAATGCAGAATTCAATTTCAAACTAAGCTCCGCCATCGATGTCATTTAAATTTAAAAAAAAATTGTTTGAGAGTTGGAAGAAAGGAAAATTTTGTTTATCTGATATGAAAAAATATAATAGATATAAAATGGGTCCACTTAGGAAAAAATTGTTGATTTTATTTCTATAATTCGAATAAAATGCCGAGAGGAAATTCAAAATCTTGGTCTACATTATAAACAAACTTTAAAACATTGATACCTACAGGATAAAATGTGATTGTCAATGGTCTCAACAGATAGCCAACAAGTTAGGTAGATAAGGTTTGAGAATCTGAAGAGAGAGCAAGTATAGGTACCTATAGAAGATAATGCTGAAGCTATTGTTTTAACCATCAGACAGATTATTAACTGGAGACGAAATCTGACGTGCAGATTATTGAATTTTAAGGTCTGTGCTTTGGGCCAACTTCTCAAAATGCAAGTTTCATTTTTTCAATTTGACTTAGCGCAAATGTAAACGAAAATGAGAACCATATGATAACGTTGGGCGGCAAGTTTGACTAGGTAGGTACTGGTACATATCTTGATGGAAACGGAAGCAGTTTCAAAATATTTTGAAAACAATTATATACACAAAATGGTGTTTGAAGCCAAGTTGTCGAGCATGATTGTCCATGTGAGTCTTCCTTTTTATTCTATGTAGCCACAAAACATATCATAACATATCCAAAGTCCCTGAAAATCACCACATTATGGTTAGGTGGGAGCTTATCACTTTGAAATATTTATTTTGGTAAGTTTAGCATAATGACATTTGAGTATTTTTCAACCTTGAATTAAAACCAAATCGATAAGATTATTCTATTAAAAGCTAAACTTCGTTTTTCGTAATTATGACCTCATATTGTGCTCAGTAAGGAAGTTAACACATAACGTCTCATTATCACGTCAAATTATTTGAATGGACTCTTTTGATTCTTGGTTTGAAAGACAATAAAAAAGCTCAGTAATAAGTGTATCAATGTTTTCGAAAGGTTTTCGGAATATTTTACCTGTTGAACTACTTAAAAAAAAAAAGTCATTACATAAAAAGGACTTTGTATCAGCTATATTGGCAGTTGTGGCGGTTCCAGGTTCACGGACCTTATAATGGTATCGTTTTGGTTTAAGTGTCATTCAAACCCCCCGAAATGTATCAAATTAACTTCCTCGCATAAGAATTTCACTCTTAATTTTTTAGATTCCAGTTTTTTCCACGAGATAAAATAGCCCAGTCAAAATAGACAGACAAATCTCAAAACCTTAACAAAATTCCGATAACGCTTAAGCTTGGTGGGGGCCTTCCAGTGACTATAACGCAGCAATGACAAAAAGTCCCCGTCAATCCGACAGGGGAATAACTTATAAGGTATGGTCAAGTGTCGAAAAAATCAGTTTTTAGGAAATAACTTTTTAATGGCAAATGCTATCGAAAAGAAGTTCGGGTACAGTTTGTAGATCATAAAATTCTCTATTTTTCATTGTTACTACGAACAATGATTAAGAAAGTATAGCTATTAGCCCAGTCAATAATTACAAAAAAAGTGCTTAATTCGCAAAGTAGTTATGCATTTTTGATATGTTGTTGGGGCATGTTAGAGTAGTCCATAGCCAAGTTTGCAACTTCGAAAAACCTGTGCTCGCTACAGCAAAAAGGCAACAGTGAAAAAAACGCCATTTTTGCTGACATTTCCCTTTATTATTTTGGAAATATGCAACTTAGGAAAAAACCGTTCACTATAAACTTGTTTGTTATAAAATTTTCTATAAGACCACATCAGTTTTAAATTCATGCATGTGTTGCTATCTAACCATGAAATAAAAAAAAAATCTAAAAAACTAAGTAATTTTGAAGCACCCAAGAAATAGGTCAAACATTTTCCAATTCTACTAAAAATTTGGAATCAAATATTCTAGAGTATTACAAGACGTAATTCGAAAACTCGATTGAAATCGGTCAAATAGTTTTGCAAGAAACATGATGTTAAGCAATGTTTGCATCATTGCTGTGTTCAAAGTAGGACACTTAAGTTGGCACTGATTTGTGTTCACGTACTTGGAACCCTAAGCTATGATAAAATATAGTTATGATTATGATATTTATATTATTTCCAAGCAACTGTATAATACTTATATAGGTACACTTTTTTTTCTCATCATTGTCGACAAAAAGGAAGTAAGCTTTTTTCAACGTTGGATCTCAAAAGTACCACCGACAACAGTCGGTTTTTTAATTTTTTTTTATTTTCGACTTTCTAAAAAATAAACTGATTTAGAATTTTATGCAAATGATTATGAAATTATGTTTTTTTTTGTCGATTTAAAAAAAAAAAAAAACTAAAAAATCTTGTGCTGTCTCAGGCTGGCAAGTAATGTTCTACTTCAGAGAAATGTGTTTTTTTTTCAGAATAACTTTTGTAATTTTTAAAATATGTAGTTGTTTTCATTTAAGTCGGAGTTGAAACAATACATCTTAAATTTTTCACCCCCCCCCCCCCCCCCCAAATTTTTTCCTGCGTTCGCGCCTGCATATGTATGGATATGTCTCAAAATAATCATTTTTGGTTGGTTCTTTGACGATAAAAATATTTAAAAATAATTTAATATAGGTACATATATTTAATATGAAAACTTTTTTAACCATTAAAATGTTTGCACACGAAAAGCAACCTTCATTAAAATTTTGTTGCTGCCAAATTGATTATTATTATTTTGTCTTCTGAGGCAAGGAAACGAACCTAGAAACTAAAATCAAGTTGTCCAAAATCAAGATACATGTATATTAGATATGTGGCTTGTGGTCCAAAATAATCCTTCAAAAAACGTACGGATAGCAACAGTAATCACGGATTTTATAAGTCGAAGGGAATCCTTCGTTCCAATTCCGTTGTGACTAGTACCGACAGTAAGAGGAATTGAAATAAGGGCTGGCAAATTTTTGACAGATAGTGTTGTGCAGTAAGACAGAAATATTTGATTTCTAAGCTAGAGCTGCGTACATCAGGCCTTAAATGATTAGTTACATTTTGGAGAAATTTTCCGATGTCCGGTAGGTAAAGAGAGAGAGCAGCATCCATATAATTATTGTATGTAATGTACATAACATACCTATTTTGAAAAATGTATATTGGCATGTAATGGTAGATTTACATGAATCTTCTTCTGACTTCTGTAAAAAAAAAGGGATGCAAAATATAAAATTAACATTTGTTGGATAGAGACTACCAAAATCGAGAAGATCTTTATACATGCAGATTATAGGAAGTGCCATATACAGATATGAAGACGTACATGATCATATTCTCTCTTTCGCACAATCGGTTTTTTGGCATAGATCTGTCCCATTTTACTCGTCTAATGAATTCTAGACATTAGTTATTTCTGTAAAAAGTGAATTGTCAATAATACCTTGAAATAAATCGCTTTTGTAATAAGCTTTTACTATTTATTAGCATACCTCCCTATAGGTTTTAATAGGTACCTATAGATTATAAAACAACTTCAGTCAATCAAGTCATTGTTTTTGTCAAAACCTCGTGACTTGAAAATTGACATTTAAAAGTATTTTGGATAAAAAAATCACTGAATTCAAATTGCTTTCAATCCCTCTCTCTGCCAATAAGATTCAATCACGTTTGGATTGAACAAATTTAGTTTTATTTTTTTTTTTAAATTGAATTTTTTTTTTTATTTTTGACTTACGATGCTTCAATGTGCTTAGATATGCAAACACACAGCCATATATGTATACAGTATCTGTCAAACCAATTCTTGAACTCAAGTTTTTCGGTAGACATTTCGCAACAACTCTGCTCAGATTTGGATCTGTTAAAATCGTATGGATTTCTTTAAAACTCAACAAAGGTTTGGTAAACTGGCGTATTTAATAGAATAGCCAACACCACTAAAATTAAGAAACGAAACCATCCATGTAGTAGGTATGCGTTCTTTTTTTCTTTTTTTTTTTTTTTTTTTAAATATCATAATCATAACTATATTTTATCATAGCTAAGGGTTCCAAGTACGTGAACACAAATCAGTGCCAACTTAAGTGTCCTACTTTGAACACAGCAATGATGCAAACATTGCTTAACATCATGTTTCTTGCAAAACTATTTGACCGATTTCAATCGAGTTTTCGAATTACGTCTTGTAATACTCTAGAATATTTGATTCCAAATTTTTAGTAGAATTGGAAAATGTTTGACCTATTTCTTAGTTGCTTCAAAATTACTTAGTTTTTTAGATTTTTTTTTATTTCATGGTTAGATAGCAACACATGCATGAATTTAAAACTGATGTGGTCTTATAGAAAATTTTATAACAAACAAGTTTATAGTGAACGGTTTTTTCCTAAGTTGCATATTTCCAAAATAATAAAGGAAAATGTCAGCAAAAATGGCGTTTTTTTTCGCTGTTGCATTTTTCTGTAGCGAGCACAGGTTTTTCGAAGTTGCAAACTTGGCTATGGACTACTCTAACATGCCCCAAAAACATATCAAAAATGCATAACTACTTTGCGAATTAAGCACTTTTTTTGTAATTATTGACTGGGCTAATAGCTATACTTTCTTAATCATTGTTCGTAGTAACAATGAAAAATAGAGAATTTTATGATCTACAAACGGTACCCGAACTTCTTTTCGATAGCATTTGCCATTAAAAAGTTATTTCCTAAAAACTGATTTTTTCGACACTTGACCATACCTTACAAGTTATTCTCCTGTCGGATCGACGGGGACTTTTTGTCATTGCTGCGTTATAGTCACTGGAAGGCCCCCACCAAGCTTAAGCGTTATCGGAATTTTGTTAAGGTTTTGAGATTTGTCTGTCTATTTTGACTGGGCTATTTTATCTCGTGGAAAAAACTGGAATCTCAAAAATTAAGAGTGAAATTCTTATGCGGGGAAGTTAATTTGATACATTTCGGGGGGTTTGAATGACACTTAAACCAAAACGATACCATTATAAGGTCCGTCAACCTGAAACCGCCACAACTGCCAATATAGCTGATACAAAGTCCTTTTTATGTAATGACTTTTTTTTTTAAAGTAGGTTCAACAGGTAAAATATTCCGAAAACCTTTCGAAAACATTAATACACTTATTACTGAGCTTTTTTATTGTCTTTCAAACCATGAATCAAAAGAGTCAATTCAAATAATTTGACGTGATAATGAGACGTTATGTGTTAACTTCTTTACGGAGCACAATATGAGGTCATAATTACGAAAAACGAAGTTTAGCTTTTTATAGAATAATCTTATCGATTTGGTTTTAATTCAAGGTTGAAAAATACTCAAATGTCATTATGCTAAACTTACCAAAATAAATATTTCAAAGTGATAAGCTCCCACCTAACCATAATGTGGTGATTTTCAGGGACTTTGGATATGTTATGATATGTTCAGTGGCTACATAGAATAAAAAGGAAGACTCACATGGACAATCATGCTCGACAACTTGGCTTCAAACACCATTTTGTGTATATAATTGTTTTCAAAATATTTTGAAACTGCTCCCGTTTCCATCAAGACATGTACCAGTACCTACCTAGTCAAACTTGCCGCCCAACGTTATCATATGGTTCTCATTTTTGAAATTGAAAAAATGAAACTTGCATTTTGAGAATTTGGCCCAACGCACAGACCTTAAAAATTCAATAATCTGCACGTCAGATTTCGTCTCCAGTTAATAATCTGTCTGATGGTTAAAACAATAGCTTCAGCATTATCTTCTATAGGTACCTATACTTGCTCTCTCTTCAGATTCTCAAACCTTATCTACCTAACTTGTTGGCTATCTGTTGAGACCATTGACAATCACATTTTATCCTGTAGGTATCAATGTTTTAAAGTTTTGTTTACAATGTAGACCAAAATTTCCTTTCGGTATTTTATTCGAATTATAGAAATAAAATCAACAATTTTTTCCTAAGTGGACCCATTTTATATCTATTATATTTTTTCATATCAGATAAACAAAATTTTCATTTCTCCTTCCAACTCTCAAACAATTTTTTTTTTAAATTTAAATGACATCGATGGCGGAGCTTAGTTTGAAATTGAATTCTGCATTGTATACTTTTATGGAATACTGTTATTTTCCAATTACCAAACCAAATTCTATTTAGGTATGTGTCTAATAATTATGTTTTTTTTTAATGTCGAGTATACAGAAGGAGGAGACTTTTTGATATGTTTGGCACTAAATTTAGAGGTCAAACCATGGAGTACTTAACTTGGAAATCCGTCAAATCACCAGCCCAAAAATCGAACTAAATTCCCTCATCATTAGTTTTTTGAAATTTGGTGTTTAAAAGTGTGGTGGTTCTAGCTTGACGTCAAGCTGGAACCACCACAAGTAGGAGGGGTTATTAAAGTAGAACTAAAAACCAAACCAGTGGGAGTTGAAAGGCTAAATTTGTAATTTTTCCAATAAAACTCATTGTGCATCTTATCCGTTTTTTTAATGGACGAGTGTAGAAAGTCTCCACAATTTTGTGTGTTTGGACCTACATTTCAAGGTCAAACCATGGAATATTTAATTTGGAGTTCCGCCAAATCAGGAGCCCAAAAATTAAACTAAAATATGGCATCATTAGTTTTTTTGAAATGTTGTGTTTTCGAGTGTGGTGGTTCTAGCTTGACGTCAAGCTGGGTCCACCACAGATTTAAATGGTAAGGGTAGGAGTATTAAATTTGGAATTCCGCCAAATCACCAGCCCAAAAATCGAACTAAATTCCCTCATCATTAGTTTTTTGAAATTTTGTGTTTGAAGGTGTGGTGGTTCTAGCTTGACGTCAAGCTGGGTCCACCACAAGTTTGAGGCGCAAGGTATTTTAATTCTCCATCGGGATTGGGGTACTAAATTAGCCCAAAAATCGAACTAAATTATGGCATCATTAGATTTTGGAATTTCGGTTGTGGCGTTTCCAGCTTGACGGACCTGTTTTTGTGTTGTATTTGGTTATAAAAACAGTGAATGAATGTGAAACAATTATTTAGCAATAAATAAGAGGCATATATTTTGGAATTTATTAACAGAAATTATCAAGCTGTACTGCTGCATTATGGGCACATAGAAAATAGAGCGTACGATATTTTTTCGACTTGCAGCTGCAGTTCTTGTTGCGTCACTCTATTGTGTTGCACATAACCTGCCACCACCTGTCATGCCACCAGCAGCGCATGTAGATACATCGAATCAGCCACCAGCAGCACCAACACAACCCGCCATCATCTGTTATGGCACCAACAGCACATGTATTTGCATCGAATCTACTATCAGCAGCGCCCATAGCTGCACCTAACCTGACAACACCCGCCGCTTCATTAGCACATATAGCCAGCGACGGATCGCCATGTAAGTACTTTTGCACGTTCTAATTATATGCGTAGAAGCGATTCCGAATCGCAATCAGTCGCCTTAAGCAATTAAATTGGCGAGATGCACCAATCATTTAATAGCCAAATTCAAGCCATACAGGCAATCATAAAGTCAACCAATGAATCTATTCAAGATTGTGTAGCCAATTTGAGGAACGAGATCAGAAATCCGCCGCAGCATTCTACAGTGTCGCAGCAATTATTGCAACAGTCAGTCCCAATCGAACCCTACAATAATATGCCTTCATTATTAGCTAGTCAGGTAAATTCACTCCCATCTTCAAGTCAATATAGCCAACGAACTATTTCGAAACGGCAAAAGAAAATTTACCCGCTACCAATATTTACGGGCGCCCCAGAAGAATGGCAAACATTCTCAGAAGCCTTCCATATACAACCCTAAAATTCAAGTACTCGCCGTTGCACAACGTTATGCGACTGCGCGACGCAATACAAACAGATGCTAGACAAGTAGTGGAGGCACTGCTTTCTAGCTCCAATAATGTTGATGCGATTATGGATACTCTAGAGGACTTGTATGGACGTCCAGAGCAGCTGATTAGCAGCCAAATTGAAAAAGTGCGAGCTATTCCACCCGTCATTGAAGGGGACCTTATGTCGTTGGTAAATTTTGCGAATAAAATTGCAAATATGACAACTTTCTTGCAGAATGCCAGAGGAGCGCATCATATTTCGAATCCAACCCTCCTGAGTGAACTGGTGAGTAAATTGCCAACAACGAGACAGATGCAATGGGCCGAACGTTGTGTAGCCCTGGAACGACAACCAATAATTTTTGAATTTAGCCAGTCAGTGGTTGGTTACTCTCCGAAAATAAGCCAATATGATAACCGATTCATTGCCATCGTCGTCTTCGTCTCAACCAATGCCAAGCCATAATTCAAGTCGAAAGCCAGCACCTAATTCTGTGATCTGTGAGTGAGTGAGTCAAACGATATGCGCAGCATTCTCGTCGGGCTTCTCATAATTGATTTTTAATTGCAAAAGTAGTGATATGTTGACAATTCGAAAATCTAAAAATTCCTTACCGCTGGTGGGGGGAAGTCAGAAAAAGAACGTATTGGTATGATTGCCGTTTCACAAGCAAGTGATTTTATTATTATCAATTTTATTCTTTTATACAAAATATATGCTTACTCTTCAATAATTAATTCTAAGCTAAATTTACAATATAATACAAAATAAAAAGTGCAATCTTGCACAAAGGGTTTCATGGGAATGAAAATAATTTGTTGTTATGCTGATGGTAGTGATATTGTGTTGTTGGTAGCATTACTGTTGTTATGTGTTGATGTGCTGCTTGTTGGAGGCGATGTGCTGCTTGTTGGCGGCGATGTGTTATTGTTGGTTGCGCTATGATTGTTGTTGTCATAACATGCTGGGCCCCTCAGATTGAAGAGACGCAGAAGTCGATGTTTTCAAATGAAGATTGGGAGTTTCGTCGCTTGTTGAAAGTCCTCATTGGTATACCTGTTGCTTTAGTTTGTGGGTTGAAATTTCTCATCGGTATAGTTGTTGCATTAGTTCCTGACCTATGTTGTTGATCTTTCTTCCGTTTGATGATGAAGACAAAAGGAATTATGACAACTATTATGATGATACAACCATTGACTCCAAAAAGCGGATATTGGTGTATTCGATGGGTTGTGATCTCGTTCAGTATGTGTTCTTGGCTTTTTTGAAGCTTTATTGCATTTTCTAATGAAGAAATGTCCAATGAAGCGTTTGATTGTAAGACTGAGTGTTGTCCTCTTTTGGCGTTAAATGCTGTTAACTGCTCAGAGAGATTAAATGATGGTAAGAAAGATGATTTGAGTGTGCTTTTCATCGTTTGTCTTCCCACAACTGTCATGCTTTGGTCATGTACTATGCACCTGGCTGTCAATCTTAGCATTCCGCTGCCTCTCAATGTTACAGGTACAGTATTAAAGTCACAGTTAATGTTGACTGTTGTCGATTCTGGAGTACTATAAATCCATGCATTCTGCTGATCCATCTCAATCCAGTATAGCCTTGCTGGAATATCCTTTGTCGTGCATGAGTTCGTGATTTCCTTATGCTGACTAATTTTCATTTCATAGACACTAACTGAAGCACCGGTTGTGTATAGTGGGTGTTGAATTGAGCACCAGAAGATATTGGATGACCTTATTTTGCAAAGTGAAAATTCGTCTTTTTTCAGCGGATAAAAGTGGTTGACTTGTAGATTAAGCATTAAGTATTCCGATGATGGAACAATACTCGTAAGGTTCCCATTGTGTTGAGTTGGGACTGGTAGGACCTTGTAGAGTTTAAACTCTTCGTTATACAGCAACGGTAGACTTATCTCAATTATTATATTGTTGTCAGTCACTCTAGCTCTTGTACTAAGGATTTTGTATAGTTGCAGGATTGATTCATGATGTCTTTCTCCATGGATCATTAATGATTTTGGAATATTTTCGTGAGTTCTATTTAATTCATCCTTGAATTGTTGCACCGAAAGTATAAATAGGTGTATTCTTCCTGTGTGTGTTGATAGCAAGATATCAAGTAGAATACTCTGAGTTGCCTTGTAATTTATCATTATGAGTATGTCATTCAGAGAATTTGAAGAAAAAATCTTCACGTATTCGTATTTGTTGGTGTCGTCTTCTAGTTTTGTTATAATAGAACTTAGTAACTTGATTTGTTTAGTATTTTCCAATTGCTATTTCTTGAAAATATTGACTGTAAAATCAACTATTGTTGTTTGTTTTTTTATTAGTTGTAACAATTGACTCTTATTTTCTTGAACGGATTGAATTGTTTGTTCATACCCTTCTGCGAATCTTTGATCCAGTATACCAAACAATTCTTTGGTGATTGTTCCGATAAAATCAAACGGTGATTGTCTTCGTATCGAATCATCGTTTGCATGCAAAAGAATTTCGTTGTTTAGCTGAATTTGTTGAATTTGATGTTGGAATTGGTTCAGTATTCCTTCGCACATGACCGATTTTAGTTCATTTAATTCAGTTGATGAGCATTTTTTTCCGTTTGCAGAACTAGTCTTTTGTATGTTTCGAACTCTTGCCAATATTCGTTATTGCCAATAAATTGAAGAAAACAATGGTCTTCCACGAGCTCGAAATTAAATTTGCTTGTCCCACATCTTCGAAGTATATTCCAGGGTGACTTTCGAATGGGAATATCTCGACATCGTGTAATGGGGGGACTGGAGTGGAGCCAACTATGTTTAGTAAGCCAAATAAAATGTATACATCCAAAAGAATGGTTGTAAACGACTTGTTGATGCATTGACTTGTCGTACTTCTTTTTCTGGTTTTCATTTTCTATTGGTAATTTACATAGCTTCGTTATCGGTCGCTTGAAATGTTTATTGTAGCTGAAAACTGTTGCGGCTCGAACAGCTTTGTCGTTACCAGGGTGTACTTCAGATATTTTTCCCATCATTCAGGTTGTTGGTGGTAATCGGTCTTCTTTTACTAAAACTGTCACCAACTTTTATGTTGACTTCCTTTTGCCTCCATTTGGGCAGCTGCTGGAGTTGGACAAGTATTCAGAAGACCAGACCTTCCAAAAATATTGAGTCATTTTTTGGATTAGGTGCCACCGATATTGAAATGTTTTTGTTTTATCTATAGTAGGTTCGGGTACAGCATTCAGAGCACTTCTAATTTAAAAGTGACCAGGGGTTACGATGGAGGTGTCATCAACATCATTTTCGATTGCTGTGAGTGGTCAAGAGTTTAAACAGGCCTCTTTTTGTGACAGTAAAGTTGAAAGTTCTTCAAATGTCAGCATAGTTTCACCAATTATTCGTTTGAGGTGGTATTTTGTGGACTTTATGCTTGATTCCCAAAGTCCACCGAAGTGAGGAGAAGCGGGTGGTATAAATTGCCATTGGATTTCATCTTGTATTAGCTTTGATGATGCATCACAACGTTTTATAATTGTTCCCATCTGCTGTTGGATTTCTTTGTTCGCTCCAACGAATGTAGTTCCGTTGTCACTGTAGAAGTGCGAACACATTCCTCTTCTTGAGGTAAATCGTCTTAAGGCAGCTAGGAATGCTGCTGAGCTAAGGTCACTCACAAGTTCAATGTGAATTGCCTTGGTGGCGAAGCAAACGAATATGGCGATGTAAGCTTTAGTCGATCGGTTACCTCGCCCCTTGGAGATTAATACATTAATTGGTCCAGCATAATCAACACCTGTGTGTGTAAAAGGTCTTGATGGTGTTACTTTACCTGCTGGAAGGAGTCCCATTTGTTGAGTACATGGTTGTGCAGCAAAACAAAAGCATCTTATACACTTATTTATCACTTGTCGAACACATCTTTTTGCTTGTATGATCCAATAGTGTTGTCTTAGTTTTGCAATTGTAAGTCGTACACCACCATGCAACGTGCGTCGATGGGCACCTTCGACTAATAATTTTGTGAACCACTCTTGGTGAGGCAGGATGATATGATCTTTTTTTATGCTAGTAAGTTTCGCATTTTGTAGTCGTCCGCCCACAACAAGATTATTCTCGTGGTTTAGGAATGGGTTCAGGGATAATACCTTACTTCTTTTGTTGATATTTTTGTCATCTCGAAGGCATTCGAGATCTTTGGAATACACTTTTTCTTGAATGTATCGTATGATTCCTTTTTTGGCATCATTCAACTCGTTAACTGTTAAGTTCCCAATTTGCTTTGGATTGTTCATGGCTTTGCTTTTGGAGTTAGTTATGAATCGTCTACAATAAGCTGCAACTCTTATTAATTTTGAATAACAAAAAAATCGTTTAGTTAGGTCATCAAATTCTTCTACTTCAATTGTCAAAACCTTCCTGGTTTCAGATAAATCGATTACTGCATTCGGATGTTGTTCTTGTAAAGGCCAATATTCTGAATCAAATTGTAGCAAGCCTGGTTCATTCCACCATAGTTGATTGTTTGTCATCTGTTCTGGTAGGCAGCCTCTCGAACCATAATCAGCTGGATTTCTTGATGACCGTACATGTCTCCAGAAAGTTGGGTCAGTTGCTTCTTGTATTTCTAAAACATGGTTTGCAACAAACGTCTTCCAGGTAGATGGACATTTTTGAATCCAGGCCAATGTAATTGTAGAATCTGTCCATGCAAATAATTTCTGCTATAAGTTTTGACAGAAGGTGAGCACCACATAGTTCTAATTTTGGAAGAGAAAGCTTCTTTCTAATTGGTGCAACTTTGGTTTTTGCTGTTAGCATTGTTGTAGCATAAAACCTATTTGGCAGAGATCCTCTGGAATACGCTGCATACGCTGCTTCAGAAGCATCACAGAACCCATGAAGTTCAAATTGTCGACGCTTGTTAGTCTCGATCCATCTGGATATTCTGATGTTTTCAACTGCAGCAAGATTCGCTTTCAATTTGTTCCATTGGTTTTGTAGTTCAAATGGAAGTGGTTCGTCCCATTTGATGTCAGCTTTCCAGATGCGCTGCATTAGTATTTTTGCAGTCACAGTTACTGGTGCCAGCCATCCAAGAGGTTCATAGAGCTTGGCTATCTCGGATAAGGTTTGTCGTTTTGTTAGTATGATATCATTGTTGATATCTTTGTCGAATTGAACCTTGAATTGAAATGTGTCACTTGAAACTCCAGTGGATGCCAAGAGTTTTTATCGTTTCATCTTTCATTACGTCTATTTTCTGCTGGTTTCTTGAGTCGACCGGTATATTTTGGAGGAGTTTTCTATTATTAGCAGCCCATTTTCGCAAATGAAAACCTGCCCCCTTTAACATTTCATCTAGTTCCACCGGACATAACATCATCATGTTTCATGTCATGTTTCACTATTTGTGAGCCGACTGGATACTTTAACTTGTCATCTTCAGCTAGTTGCTGCAGAGTTTTTACTGCCAGGAATGGCGCTGATGCTGTGCAATAAGTGACAGTAGTAAGTTTGTTTTCTTTGATGGGTTGGTCTCTGAAGCTGCGCCATAAAATAAAAATGGTAGTCTTGATCATCTTCATGCAGTTGGATTTGGCGATACATTCCTTCAATACCTGATGTGAAAACGTATCTGTACTTCCTCCAACGGGTCAAGATGGTTGTTATATCGTCTTGGAGTCTTGGGCCTACTAACATCAACTGGTTAAGACTTACGCCTGTTGATGATTTTGCTGAACCATCAAATACAACTCTAAGCTTTGTTGTTGTACTTGAAGGTTTAATGACGGCATGTGGGGCCAGTGACTTCTACCAAGTGTCCCAGGTTGAGAAACTCGTTAATAACTTGTGTATATTCGCTTTTAAAGTTTGGGTCTTTGTTTAGTTGAAACTCAAGCTGGTGAAATCTGGCTATGGCTCTATTTTTTGATTCACCCAGTTGGTTTGTTTGTGTCAGCTCTTCGTTAAAGGGGATCTCCTTTATTATTATTATCCTTTCGGTAGTGTGTATCTTCAAAGAGTTTTTCGCACTGCTTATATCCTTTCTTTTGATATTTTGGTTGACTTACTTCTTCTATCTCCCAAAATTTCTCTAACTGCTTTTCAACCGAAGTTTGGGCTACCAGTCCAGTGACACTGTAATTTTGACTTAGTTCGGTTGATATTCGTCCAGATATCAGCCACCCCAACTGCGACTTCTGGGCTAGGAGTGAATTTGCAGCATCTCGTTAAATACTGTCTAGAATGATGTCGCCAGGAACATTGTATGTAGGGTCTGCAAGCTCTAGTTTGTCCAAATTTCCAATCTGTATGTGATAAGTTGTTTTGGACGGTAGTTGTCTTGTTAGTTTTGGTAGTACAAGAGCTTCTAGTTGAAGTTTAAATTTCGAGGTGAAATGCGGCATTATTTTCACATCCACCTTGTTGATAGCAGTTCCTGCTTTTGTTGGACCTAGTTTGCTAACTTGAACGCAAACGTTATGCCTTTTAAGTTTATAAGGTTTGGGCTATGGATTCAAAGATCAATGAAGCTTGTGAGCCAGGGTCAATAAGGGCTCTTATTGTTACGCTTCCACCAAGATCATCTTCGTTGTTCAGTTTCTGTTGTTTATTTTGGGGAAATCTTTCAGACCATTCCATGTGCAAAAATGAACTATGCTTCTTGTTGCAGTGATGGCAATTTCTTTTGCTAAAGCACTGAGATTGCTTGTCATGACGTAATCAATTTAAGCAAAGCTTAGCTTGTTTGCATATTGCCACCTTTCTTTGGGTGTAGAATTGGTCACATGTTCACCCTTGCAAATTGGACATTGAATATTTTTCGTATCAATGTGGAAAATGCGAAGTGCGTGTTTCGGTTCATCAAATGTTTTTTGTTGTGTTTTTTTGTCGGAGCAAGTATTTCTAATGCTTGATAACGCCTTTCCAAGAAATCCAGAAGCGTCTTTAGAGCGGGCATTTTGTTTGACTCTGTCAGCCCTTGTTCAAACAGGCTTCTGCTTTCTGTATTAAGTGCCTTCGTTGTCATGTTCACTACCATTGGGTCCCATGATGTGGTGTCGAAGCCCAAGTTCCTTAGTGCTGCTAGTCCTTCCTTGGTGGCATCAAAAATGTTTTTTTATTGAAGTCACTGATGGGGTATTACTTGGCTGCCAAGCTTTGAACATTTTTTCGATTTGGATTGACACAATTTTTCTTTCATTGTTGTATCGTCCTTTAAGTATCTCCCACGCACTATTGTAATTCTCCTTTGAGAACGTAAGGTGCTTTATTAAATGGAGCGGTTCCCCCTCTAGGTGAGTCTTTAAATAATCCATCTTTTCTGTTGTGGAGAGGCTGCTTTTGTTGTGGATGATGGTGGTAAACAGATCGTAAAATGGTTGCAATTCCAAGAAATTTCCCTTAAACGTTGGTATTTTGAGTCTTGGAAGCATTGACTCTTCTGGCTTGTTGTTGCTTGTATAATAGGATGCTTTAAAGTCATTTGGTGCAAGAATCTGTTGATGTCTTGTCTTATTCCCTTGTAGTCGTTTTGCACCACGTACGGTTCCTTGAGATCTTCTTGAGAGGCATTTGACATAAAGTCTTCATGAAGGTCCGTAATGCTTCTAAACTGTTCGTTTTTTGGTACTCGTACACTTCTTTGGAGTAATCTGATAATGTTTCTTCAAATTCTTCTAGATTATCCACAATGGCAATGTTTTTCCTTTAACTTTTATACTTGTTTTGTACCATCCTTCGTATCGTCGTTGGGCTTAAATGTACCTTTATCGGTTTTGGTTGGTTCTGTAGTTATTGGAACAATGTTTTCCAATTTCTCCTTAAAGTCTTCATACAACGTCTTGACTCTGTTGTACGTATCTCTCTGCACGTATGGTGTATCTTTTTTTTTACCACAGGCACTACTTTCTGTTGGTTAGAGACAAACTCAGACCATAGAGTATGGAGGCGCTGAAGCCTTTCTTCTTTGTATTTCTGGGTCTTCCTTGACGCACTGTCCTTTCCAACGTTGCGAATTAGTGTCTCGATTTCCCCAAGCAAATTCTTCTGCCTGGCAACTATTATAAAAACCTCAGTTTCGTCCAACATGATGATTTAGTTGATAAAATTAGATGTTTTGTTTTCGGAGATTTATTCACTTTTGATTGTTATTGTGGACTAAAGATTTAGTTTTGTTGTATTGTATGTTCACTTTCGATTATTACTGTAGATTGAAGATTACGTTTTGTTGTATGCAATTTTGTTTGTATTTTGATCAGTGTTAATAGCCCTGATAACGCGTTAAATAGGTAGATATTTTTAATAATCCAATGTTTGTAGCCTTGGTTACGCCTTTGTCGATTTTTTTTTATTTTTTACCAATGTAAGAAGCCTTGGTAATGCTTTATTTGTGGTTTCATTTCCTTTCGAAGGACCAATGATATGTTGACATTTCGAAAATCTAAAAACTCCTTACCGCTGGTGGGGGAAGTCAGGAAAAGAACGAATTGGTATGATTGCCGTTTTACAAGCAAGTGATTTTATTATTATCAATTTTCTTCTTTTATACAAAATATATGCTTACTCTTCAATAATTAATTCTAAGGTAAATCTACAATATGATACAAAATAAAAAGTGCAATCTTGCACAAAGGGTTTCATGGGAATGAAAATAATTTGTTGTTATGCTGATGGTGGTGATATTATGTTGTTGGTAGCATTACTGTTGTTAGGTGTTGATGTGTCGCAACGTTGGAAAGGACAGTGCGTCAAGGAAGAGCCAGAAATCAATGATATGTTGACAATTCGAAATCAATAACAATATTGAAATCTAACGAAGTTTAATCAGAAAGTGTTTTTTATTGCAAATCAGTGGTCAAAATAAAAATAAACATGAATTTATATTGCAAAGATTGCAAAAAAAACTACGCGTTATTAAGCAATAATTCCGTCTAGCGGGTCATGTGGTCGTGTTTTTCATGCAAGCGGTGTCGGTGGCAAATTCTTCTTGAATGTAGTTGAATCAAAGAGCATGATCTATGTAATATGTAGTGTTGTTAAAATGCTCTAATATCATTAAATGAAAGTTTAAAAGTGGTAAAAGAAAGCGTAAGAGATATAAACGATGAGTTAAAAAATCAAAGTGGCAAAATAGAGGAAATGAAAGAATCGATTAAAAATGTAAACAATTGTGAGCATCATGTTGCAAATGAAAATTAAAAATTAGGGAGACCATTCTCCGTAGAAAAAATAGTGAAACCATCGTATGCTGAAAAATTAAAAGAAATAAAAAATCATGATCCATTTGTAGTTCTGAAACCAAAAGCAGCTCCTGTTCGAGTCTGCAGCATTGCCTGGTAGGCCTCGTCCTTAGCTGCATGCGCTAGCCGGCACTCTTCATCGAACCAGGGGTTTCGTTGTATTCGCTTAGTGAAACCCAACACATCAGAGACGGCACTTCTGATGGCTTGTTGACAGTGTTCCCACTTGTCCTCTGCACTTGATGCTGGTGGCGGACCTCCTGAGAGATTAAGAGTTACGTGGTCTGCAAAAGTTCTGGCGGTCTCTTGCGATTTAAGCTTCTCGACATCGAATCTTTTCACGGCATCTGCTCTGCGTTGTCGCGTCATGGATATCCGCATACGTAGTCTAGCTACCACCAGGTAGTGATCCGAGTCAATGTTAGCCCCTCGGAACGTTCGGATTGGAAGCATGTCTCGCGTCTATCGCAATGTGGTCGATTTGGTTGACGGTTAGTTGATCACGCGCCCGCCAATTCCCCTTGTGTATATTGAGGTGTGGGAAGTAGGTGCTTGAGATGATGACATTTCGCCCCGCCGCAAAGTCTGCCAGCCTGTGTCCGTTGCCGGAAGTTTCGTCGTGTAGGATGTGTCCTCCGACTATCGAACCAAAGATGCCCTCCTTTCCGAATCTTGCGTTGAAGTCACCAAGAATGATCTTCACGTCGTACTTCGGGCACATATCATACGTTGTCTCTAGGAGATCGTAGAATGCTTCTTTGGTTGAGTCCTCTCTCCGTTCATGGGGGGCGTGAACACAGATCAGCGAAACGTTCTTAAATTTGCCTTTGATGCGGATTGTGACCAGGCGCTCGCTTACACTTCGGAAGCCCAAGACTTCTTGCCTAAGTCTTCCCCTTATCACAAAACCACAACCAAAGAGCCGCTGACCCTGTTCCTTCAAGCACCCGCCGTAGTAGATGTCACACGATTTCAGTCTCCGTATGCCCTCTCCATCCCATCGCACTTCCTGGATGGCTGTTACGTCAGCCTTTAACCTGTCCAGGTTCTCCACTAATTGTTCGGCTGCACGTGTTCTGTTTAAGGACAGGACGTTCCACGTGCAGATCCGAAATGCATTGTCCTTGTTTCGTTTGCTGGGGTCATCAACTTTAAAATCATCCATATCCGAGGCTTGTTGTTGTTTCGGAACAACTTTTTTTTACGTGGTAGGGAAGTTACCCCGACGCACAACCCCCGACCCGGAGGACCAGACCCTTCGTATAACTCCAAGGATAGGGAGCCGGATAAACCGCTCCTTAAAGGCCTGAGCTACAAATATGTCGTAGTAGCCCATATTAGGTGTTCACTAAGTAGTGCAACCTAACTGGAACTGTAGACGCGACCGTTGATTCCATCTAGAGAATTCGTCCGCTGCCGCCTTGATGAAAGGCGACGTGCCTTAGTGGGAACACTCCTTCCCCCCCCCCTCTCGTTGGCTGCCCCAACATCTTTCCACGGGGATTTAAACTCCGTCTCCAGCTGAGGTACTAGACACCCGATGCTCACCCCTAAGAGGTGAGAGTAGGAGTTGGTAGACAGAGGTGGGCAGAGAAAAACCTGTGGACGCTTGTGTCCTCTTGAATGCACATAACTACCCTTTTGAACAAATATAAACATCGAATACTTATTTAAGGCACATGATGGGTTTCCATCAACAAATAATTAATTTTCAACGCATAAAAACAATAATTGTGTTCATCAAATTCAAACCCTACAAATGCAGTTTACTAGTTAGCCAAAGGTTTAAAATTTTGGAATAGATAGTAAATTGCTAAATACTTAGGAAATTGCTAACTAGTAAAATGTTAAGCCCTTAACAATAGGTTGTTTAAAATTTTGCGCCATTATTTTTAAAGTAATTTGTCAATGCAAAGGTAGAAATATAAACAAATACTGTGCCATTATTGAAGTGAAATTTTAAGCTTTCAAGAAAATAATGCAAGAAGGCAGATTACGCATAGGGTGGGGAAAATGTTAAGTACTTGAATCATTATATGTAAGGAGACGCTACAAGTGTTTGGGATTTAATCACCGTTCTACTGAATGCAATTGAAAGCAAACTTGTTCTCACTGTGATCACAAGATTATCGAATATATGTTGAAGAATGAAAATCCTACATATGTTAATTGTTCTTTTGCGAACAAAACTCATAATGTGAATCTGGACATAAACCATAACGCTTTTATCCATAGCTGTAAGAAAATTCTTTTAGCAACCAAAAAAACAATAAATTGCATATATCTAAATGCTCAAAGTGTTTTAAAAAATCTTCCTGAAATTGAAGTGTTAGTGTCAAGAAATAAACCCGTTATAATTTAGTGTCAGAAACTTGTTTAATCTGTGATATAGAAAAAATCGGAATATTCATTGCAAAACTATAATATGATTGCTTGTGATTCAAACTCAAGACACACTGGTGGAGTGTTAATGTATATTAATCGTGAAATACAATTTGAGTCAGTCAGTACTTTTAGTATCGAATATCGATTACTGCATGTGGATAGCAGCTGTTAAGGTATGGCTCGAAAAATCTCCTTTCATATTAATAGCAGTATATAGATCACCTAACTCAGCTGTTAATACTTTTGTTGACAGTTTTGATTCGTGGTTAGAAGAAACAGTCAGCTTTGCCGATAATGTAGTAATTGCGTAGAAATTGTAGAAATTGGTGAATTACAGCAACTTCTGAAACTCTTATCGATTATGTGATAACTAACTGTGACAACATTGATGTTAAAGTAAATAAAAATTTAAAAATATATGACCATGAAACCATACAATTTTTTATAAATAATAGTCAGTTTCCACTAAACAACTTATAAAAGTAAACAATTACAAAAAAGAAAAATTCAGAGAACTTTGGATTGAAAATTGTAATGTTGATATTACAAATGATAAGACGGCTTCCACACAAGGAAACTGAGTTGCCAGAAACTAGCTAGTTTGTTGGAGAGAAGGGTGAGAGGGAGATTTTTTTTTCTTCCTCTTACGCCCTTCTCGCCTACAAACTCCCAGTTGCCGGCAACTCAGTTGCCTTGTGTGAAAGGGGTCCAAGTCTGAAAAGTTAAGTTCGTATAATGAACAAAATGTTGTCTTCTAAGGCCGTGTGTCAATTGCGTTAAAATTTTGGTTAAATTTGATCCCAGTTAAATTTGATCCGTTTTTATAGGGGTGAATAAAATTGAAGGATTTTGCTGTGTCAATTGCATTAAATCGAATTTTTTAAAACATACATTTCCCATCGACGTTCCTTGCGTTAAGGAACCTATCCGAGACGGTATGGATACCTTGATTTGTTGTTGCAATAGATGTTTTTCAGGAGGAATTACAACACAAATCAATCCAAATCGCTTTGGATACGATCTCGAAATTGCATTTTGATAGTGGCAGTCATGAACCTAGTATACCTGGACTGCAAGTCGATCGTAATTCTTATTTGTTAAGCATGACACACAAGACGTCATTTTCAACATTTGGTTTGCATTAGAATAATCTTGCATTTTGGATATTCAAAATATTTGGAATAAGAATTTTTGTTTCCTTATTCAATAAAATACTCGGGATAAATCATTATTGTCGATTTTTTAGTTATTCCGAATATTGAATGGATTTTTCATTCCATCTGAAGCCCGGAGTCAAAAGAATACCAAGACACAAACTCAATGCTCATGCGGTCTAAGTACTAACCGCCCCCGAAGACGCTTGGCTTGGGTGATCGAACGAGAACCTGTTTTTTTTAATTTATTTATTTATTTTTTTTTTTTTTTTTATTTTTCATTTTCCTTATAACTACCTTAAAGCTAGACAAAAATTCATGAAAAACTAGCCTACTTATCAATATCCTAAAAAATAACCGCTCTAAGCGGGCGCTCTAAATTGAACAAAAACTTAATGCTAATGCTTTTCGGCCTACGAACTACTTAAAAATAATATCTATCAAGGTTTTATCTTTTCCAAGAAAGATTTGAAAAAAAAACTTGGATTCTTTATCATTTTATATTTTTTATAAAACTTACAAGCTAATTAAAACTAATTAAAACTACTTAAAACTACTTACAACTACCTTAAAACTAGAACAACCACAGCAAGCATTTTTCATTTTTGTTATTTTTTTGTTTGATTTTGTTGTTTTTTTTTCGTGCCACCCTGACTGTCCCTACTTAATACTTAAACACCTAAAAACTATGTAAGTCGGCCAAGACGAGAAGGCTTAGTCAACTAAATTATATCATGTATCATTGTAATTCAACCACTGTTTTCTCCTGTTTTACTCTCTCTCTCTCTGGGCCCGATCGGACAAAGTTCTACTGAACTGAAGGCGCTCTGCTCCGTCCTGTGCGAGGACGTCTCGACCATAAATAGTCGCCTATCTATAGTTCTACGGCCGACGTGGTAGATAAGTGGAACTGCCGCTCGATCCTGTATCAGCCCTCGACTGTCTAAATAGAGGAAATCATCGGGTGAGATAAATCCACTTAAACGCCCACTCTCGTAGTAATCATTGTTAGGGTAGTAAGCCCCAAAAATTAAGCTATTAGCCAAGGACATCGCTCTTGCAATATGACCCGAATCAGCTTGATTATAAAATTATCGATTCTGTTAATGTTGGCTCCATTGTATAGAACCTCGTTGGAATAATAATGTTTGTACTCCGACTCTGGTGTTCTGTGTAATCCAAGGCAGCGTCGAAGACAGGTCATGGTTCGGGCGAATGCCAGCATTCACCTTGTACACTTGCTGGAAAGCAGCCCCCACAGCCTCCACTTACTCACGAGGATCTTCGATTATAAAGAGGTCATCATCCAAGACGACTTCCTCTGGATCTATACCTGCTATCAGTAGGACGTCTCTGTTCTCTGTCGTTCTCTGAAGCTTAACACGGAAGTTCGTTTTGATCATTCCGTCTAAATATTATATTAATTTGAGGAAACATACTCGGGTCGCTAGGATTAACGGCCCGAATTTTGTTGTCCCAATACAAATTAATAGACAACCGGTAGTTTTCCTTGATCAGTTGGTTGATGTTTTTAATTGACGACTTCAATGTCCTAATCTACAGATCGTGTATGTCAGTAAACCGTCTGTACAAAAGTTTCAGTCTTATCAGAAGTCCACTTTTTTGTCTGTGTAGTGCGTCGATGGTCGCGTTGCGGTACATTTCTGTGGCTTCGCGTTCTTTCTATTTTGGTATTGTTTTTTCTATTGTTTTTTGGATCGTATTGTCCATTTTTTCTAAGTATTCGTCAATTTCAGTATTTGTTAAATTCCTGTCATTTGGTGGGGATATGTTGTTCGTACGTAGTTCACTCGATAAAGCGCTGGTGAAGCGTGGCCAGCAAGTCTTACTGTATTTGTAAGAATGCACTGGCACATACTCCTCCAACTCCATGAGCTCGTTTGGAAGTTGAATTACGGCAGCAAGTCCACAGTGGTCACTGTCGTACTCGATCGTTCGTAAACAGTTTCTTGGTCGTTGACCCACAGTGTCAGTAATTGTCAGTCTTGAGTGCTTAAGCAATAGATCCAGATAGGAACCGCTTCTTGGAATCGAAGGCCTATCAGTAGCCAGAAGGTCGAGCATATACTCAACGTTGTATTGACACATCCAATTAAATAGATGGCTAACAAATAACACATCTCGACCTGTGACGTCAGTGGTCTAAAGCGGTGGAGTGCGTAGTGCACACGAGTGTTAAGACTGAGCAAATCTAATATGCGTGGGTTCGAATCCTATGGTGTGCATTAAAAGTTTTTCAAATAAAATTGGATTAAAGCTCAGCACCACAAAAAGGAGACTGATGAGTGCAAAAGTGGCAAAGCATGAAATAGCTATATCTCCAGCCAAACAATTGGTGGTAGCGCCTTTAAGTTGTTGTTGTTCAAAAATTTAATGAAATAGATGGCTACCTCTCGGATTTTGTATTTGATTTCCCCAATCTACATGTTTGGCATTCAAATCACCGGCCATGAGATAGTAATTCTCTTCCGAGTTCAGTTGTAAGCATTCAGAAAGTTTTTCGAGCTCTGTTAAAAATTGAGTAGGCTGAGGTAATTCCGGTGCATAAGCCGCATTCGCATACATCCGCTTTCCATGTTGAAGAGGAATGCATACGATACACGCCTCAAGCAACCGAAATCTGCGTACTTCGCTATTATATATAACCTTATAATTTATGCCTTTTCGTACAAAGATTGCGATTCCTCCCCCCAAAGTGGAGTTGGGCCGATCTCTTCGTACGATATTGTAATTATTGTAAGTCAATTTATGTTTCTGGTTCAGCTTAGTTTCGCTGGCCATAAACACATCTGGACTCTGATCTTTCAACAATTGGAATAGATTTGCTCTACGTTCGGTTCTAATCAATGAATTTACATTCACAGCAAGGATCTTTAAGAGCCTCTCCGGCAGCGCGCCCTTAACCTATAAAATGCGTTAAGCTCGGCAAAGCAGAGTAGATGTTGTCCACCCTTTTCGCCTGCTCACTTATCTGGGTTTGCAAACCTGCTATTTGGCTCTGAATGGCCAGTAGCAAACCTCTTATTTCGGCCTGTGCGTCCGGAGCCTTAGGCACGAATGCCTGTGGGGCTGCCTTTGGCACAGGCTGTACCGTGTTTCCATTTCCTGACGGTATTTGGGAGTAGGAAATTTGGGGATTAACGGAAGTTGTTGTTTGAAAACGCGTTGGTGGGCGTCTCTCTACCTCAGCTTGCCTTGCCGCTTTGTTATTTTTGCTGAAACGTTGGACATCCCCGATAGTTTGCGGGGTGCCCGTCGCCTCGGCAAAGTGTGCATTTAAGTTGGGTCAACTTGACCCGTTCCTGCCCGAGCTTAAACTCTTCTACAATTTGGTTCTCACCACACTTGACGCAGCGTGACTGCATTTCGCAGTTTGCTGCAGCATGGCCGAACCTTTTGCAGCGCATGCATTGAAGCATGTCACCGTGCCTCTTTAATTTGTCCCATGTGACAACCTGGTAGTTGAAGACGGAGATACTCCTCAAACTATCTAGTTTGCTGCTGGGCGAAAGCTGTACTAGGAAGAACGGAAGGTTCCGTTTCTCCCGTCTGGCTCTAACTGTAGCGAACGGCTTAACCCCGATAAACTCGAGATCGTCGCTCGCTTTTCGACGGAGCTCATTTAAGAGCACCTAAGGTTCCGTGCAGGAATCTATGCCCTTTATCAGGACCGTTTGAAACTTTTCTAATTTAGGAGTAAAACTGAAGAACTCAGTTGTTGTTTCTTTCAATCAATCTTTTATTTTGTTATATTGTTCCAAAGTGGAACATTGGATGGAATGCCTGTTCGGCACTTAATCGTTTAATAAAAAAGTTTTCACCTATGGCCGACTTACATAAATTTATGGTATCCTCTAACTCCATCTTGTATGCATTGATGGGTGGCACCTTCTCCTTTTTGTTTTTGGGCAGCTGTGGCTGCTGCTGTTGACGCTGCTGCAGTTGTATCTGCTTCTGCTGCTGTTGATTCTGTTGCTGCTGCTGTGGCTGTTGTTGTTGCAGCCTATTTTGTGGCTGCTCTGTTTGTTGTTTATTTTGCTGGGACTGGTCATTTGTCGGTTGCAGCTCCGCATTTTTAATTTGCTGTTGCGCTCCTTTTGGTGGAGCCTCTAGCGACTTTTTTAACTTCCGCTCCTGCTTTTCGCGCTCTCGTCGAGCTTTTTTTTTTGTTTATATTTAAGGGGCTTAACGATTTCATGCACCTCTGCTCGTAGCTGCTCAATCTGAGGTTGTTTTTCCTCAACGATGCTATTGAGAACTTGCTCCTCTATTTCCTCCTCTGACAATGCCTGGGCTGTTGCATTTTTCACCCTCAAACATGTATTCTATTTCCTCGTCATCGATGACTTTGGATGACGAGGAATTAATTTGCTGATAAGTCTCCATGTTTGCTGCTTGGATTTTGCTTTCTTCTTGCAACGTCTGCTTACCATCAGCTTGCAGCTGAGGGGCAGTGGGACGTGCGGTGCGCTTTACCAAATTAGGAACATATCTTTGTGGCTTATTTTTCTTCGTTAACTCGGCTGGTGGTGCCGTTGCCATTATTGCTAGGGCATCTTTGGATGTCCCCGCTCTAACTGCCGTTGCTGGCTTTATTGGTTTTGCCTTCATTGGCTTTAACGCTGTCGATGAAACATCTTTCGATGCCCCAGTTGTTGGTGCCGTTGCTGGCATTGTATTTGGTGCTGGCGCACCACCTTTCGATGGCTCCGCACTCTTCTTTCCGTCGTCCAGATGAGTTTTATCCCAATCTATAATGTTTTCCACTTCTCTCATTGGGGACTGGGGATTGATTTTTTTTTTTTTTTTTTTTAATTCATTTTTATTTATTCATTTTCTTATAACTATCTTAAAGCTAGACAAAAATTCATGAAAAACTAGCCTACTTATCAATATCTTAAAAATAACGTACTGGCCCTAGGCGGGCGCTCTAAATTAAACAATAACTTAATGCTAATGCCTTTCGGCCTACGAACTATCTTAAAAATAATATCTTTAATTGGTTTTATTTTTTACCAAGAAAGACTTTTTAAAAAAAAAACTTGGTTACTTTAACATTTATTTTTTTTTTTCTTATATAAAACTTAAAGCTAATTAAAAACTAATTAAAACTAATTAAAAACTAATTAAAACTACTTAGAACTACTATAAAACTACTTACAACTACCTTAAAACTAGAACAGCCACAGCAAGCATTTTTTTTTTTATTTTTTTGTTTAGGTTTTTTTTTGATTTTATAATTTTTTTGTTTTAATTTTTTGGTGTTATTTTTTTTTTTTTTTTTTTTTTTGGTGCCACCCTGACTGTCCCTACTTAATTAATACACTTAAAACTGTGTAAGTCAGCCAAGACGAGAAAACTAAGTCAACTATATTGTATCTAATTCTTCATTAAACCACCAAAACTGGTTCTCTTGTTTTCCCCTATCTCTTCGGTCCCGATCGGACACAGTCCTACTGAACCGAAGGCGCTCTGCTCCGCCCTGTGCGAGGACGTCTCGACTATAAAGGAGTCACCTATCTACAGTTCTGCGGCCGACGTGGTAGATTAGCGGAACCGCCGCTCTATCCTGTATCAGCCCTCGACTGTCTAAATAGAGGAAAGCATCGGGTGGGATAAATCCACTTAAACGCACACTCTCGTAGTAATCAGTGTTGGGGTAGTAAGCCCCAACAATTAAGCTATTGGCTGAGGACATTGCTCTTGCAATGTGACCCCGAATCAGCTTGATTATAAAACTATCGATTCTGTTAATGTTGGCTCCATTGTATAGAACCTCGTTGGAATAATAATGTTTGTACCCCGACTCTGGTATTCTGTGTAATCCAAGGCAGCGTCGAAGACACTGCCTCTCAAACACCCGAATCTTTTCCATTTGAGATGGGGCAACGTTGAACCACACCGGGCATTCCATAGGCAATCATTGGCCGGATAAGAACCATGTAGCAAATCACCTTAACCCTGCTGTCAAGACGGCTGCTATAAAACAACCGTTTTGTCAGGGCAAAAGCTCCCCTGGCTCTGGTCGAGCAGCATTTATATGTCTGTCGAAATACAAATACTGATCCATCCAGATGCCAAGGTACTTTACTACACTTTTATTCGCCAGTGGATGTCCATGTGGCTCTACGATCACCAGCTTGCGCCAGTTCTTTCTTGTATCCCTAGGGGCTCCATGCAATGGAGTCCTGAACAGAATGGTTTCGGATTTCTGAAAGTTGATGTTCAACTTCCAGTCATCGCAGTATCGCTGAATCTTGTCGAAGGCACGCTGTAAGAGAATTCTGATGACCTCAACTGTTGGAGCTGTTCTGTACGCAATTAGATCGTCGACATAGAATGCCGCTACATGCGGTAGAAGTTACATTGCCAATTTTGACAACAAACTTTCTACCATTAAGCATATCATAAAGCATATATAAAAGCGGTTTACTTATGCCCAGTCTGGCTAGCTTTAGATAGAGACCTTCTAACCATACGGTGTCGAAAGCTTTCTCCAAGTCAACCAGACAAGCACCCGTACACTGTCTTTTAGATTTGTTCCATTGGACATCAGAAACGAGCTTAGACGCGGCATGAATGGTGTCATGTCCCGCCTTAAAACCGAACTGATTGTTCGGTATGATATTGTTGTCATCCGCCCACTTGGACAGAGCTCTATTTATAACTTTCTCAAATACCTTACTGATACTCGGAAAAAGACTTATCGACCGGAGATTCGCCGGATTGGAGTTGTCCTTACCCTTTTTCGGGAGAGGATGAACCACAGCTGTCTTCCACCGCCCTGGATAATATGCATTATTCAGAGCGTTGTTAAACAGTGTGGCATAAATGTCAACTGCTTTCTGAGGCAGATGTCGCAGTACAACGTTGGATTTACCATCGATTCCTGCTAACTTCTTTTTCTTTAATGAAGCGAAGATGAGCTGGAGCTCAACTTTCGAAATTAACAGGGAATTAGCCCCGTTTCGCTCGGCGATGGTGGCATTTGCTAAGTGTTCTTCATTGAACCCGGTGAAACCGAGATTTTCTGATCGCCATTGCGTCATTTCATTTCGAAGGTAGAAGTGGTGAAGCAAGGCTCTGTTTTCCAGGTCATGGTTAGGGCGAATGCTAGCATTCACCTTGTACACTTGCTGGAAAGCAGCCCCCACAGCCTCCACTTTCTCACGAGGATCTTCGATTATAAAGAGGTCATCGTCCAAGACGGCTTCCTCTGGATCTATGCCTGCTATCAGAAGTACGTCTCTGTTCTCTGTAGTTCTCTGAAGCTTAAGACACGGAAGTTCGTTTTGATCATTCCGTCTAAATATTTTATTAATTTGAGGAAACATACTCGGGTCGCTAGGATTAACGGCCCGAATTTTGTTGTCCCAATACAAATTAATAGACAAGCGGTAATTTTCCTTGATGAATTGGTTGATGTTTTTAATTGACGACTTCAGTGTCCTAATCTCCAGATCGTGTATGTCAGTAAAACGTCTGTACAAGAGTTTCAGTCTTGTCAAAAGTCCACTTTTTTGTCTGTGTAGTGCGTCGATGGTCGCGTTGCGGTACATGTCTGTGGCTTCGCGTTCTTTGTTATTTTGGTATTGTTTTTTCCATTGTTCGTTGAATTGTACTGTCCATGTTTTCCAAGTAATCGTCAATTTCGGTATTTGTTAAATTCCTGTCATTTGGTGGAGATATGTTGTTCATTCGTAGTTCACTCGATAAAGCGCTGGTGAAGCGTGGCCAGCGAGTCTTACTGTAATTGTAAGAATGCACTGGCACATACTCCTCCAACTCCACGAGCTCGTTCGGAAGTTGAATTACGGCAGCAAGTCCGCAGTGGTCACTGTCGTACTCGATCGTTCGTAAACAGTTTCTTGATCGTTGACCCACAGTGTCAGTAATTGTCAGTCTTGAGTCTTTCAACAATAGATCCAGATAAGAACCGCTCCTTGGAAACGAAGGCCTATCAGTAGCCAAAAGGTCGAGCATATACTCAACGTTGTATTGACACATCCAATTAAATAGATGGCTACCTCTCGGATTTTGTATTTGATTTCCCCAATCTACATGTTTGGCATTCAAATCACCGGCCATGAGATAGTAATTCTCCTCCGAGTTCAGTTGTAAGCATTGAAAAAGTTTTTCAAGCTCTGTTAAAAATTCAGTTGGCTGAGGTGATTCCGGTGCATAAGCCGCAATCGCATACATCCGCTTCCCATTTTTGAGAGGAATGCATACGATACACGCCTCAAGCAACCGAAATCTGCGTACTTCACTATTATATATTACTTTATAATTTATGCCTTTTCGTACAAAGATTGCGACTCCTCCCCCCAAAGTGGAGTTGGGCCGATCTCTTCGTACGATATTGTAATTATTGTAAGTCAATTTATGTTTCTGGTTCAGCTTAGTTTCGCTGGCCATAAACACATCTGGACTCTGATCTTTCAACAATTGGAATAGATTTGCTCTACGTTCGGTTCTAATCAATGAATTTACATTCACAGCAAGGATCTTTAAGGGCCTCTCCGGCAGCGCGCCCTTAACCTATAAAATGCGTTAAGCTCGGCAAAGCAGAGTAGATGTTGTCCACCCTTTTCGCCTGCTCACTTATCTGGGTTTGCAAACCTGCTATTTGGCTCTGAATGGCCAGTAGCAAACCTCTTATTTCGGCCTGTGCGTCCGGAGCCTTAGGCACGAATGCCTGTGGGGCTGCCTTTGGCACAGGCTGTACCGTGTTTCCATTTCCTGACGGTATTTGGGAGTAGGAAATTTGGGGATTAACGGAAGTTGTTGTTTGAAAACGCGTTGGTGGGCGTCTCTCTACCTCAGCTTGCCTTGCCGCTTTGTTATTTTTGCTGAAACGTTGGACATCCCCGATAGTTTGCGGGGTGCCCGTCGCCTCGGCAAAGTGTGCATTTAAGTTGGGTCAACTTGACCCGTTCCTGCCCGAGCTTAAACTCTTCTACAATTTGGTTCTCACCACACTTGACGCAGCGTGACTGCATTTCGCAGTTTGCTGCAGCATGGCCGAACCTTTTGCAGCGCATGCATTGAAGCATGTCACCGTGCCTCTTTAATTTGTCCCATGTGACAACCTGGTAGTTGAAGACGGAGATACTCCTCAAACTATCTAGTTTGCTGCTGGGCGAAAGCTGTACTAGGAAGAACGGAAGGTTCCGTTTCTCCCGTCTGGCTCTAACTGTAGCGAACGGCTTAACCCCGATAAACTCGAGATCGTCGCTCGCTTTTCGACGGAGCTCATTTAAGAGCACCTAAGGTTCCGTGCAGGAATCTATGCCCTTTATCAGGACCGTTTGAAACTTTTCTAATTTAGGAGTAAAACTGAAGAACTCAGTTGTTGTTTCTTTCAATCAATCTTTTATTTTGTTATATTGTTCCAAAGTGGAACATTGGATGGAATGCCTGTTCGGCACTTAATCGTTTAATAAAAAAGTTTTCACCTATGGCCGACTTACATAAATTTATGGTATCCTCTAACTCCATCTTGTATGCATTGATGGGTGGCACCTTCTCCTTTTTGTTTTTGGGCAGCTGTGGCTGCTGCTGTTGACGCTGCTGCAGTTGTATCTGCTTCTGCTGCTGTTGATTCTGTTGCTGCTGCTGTGGCTGTTGTTGTTGCAGCCTATTTTGTGGCTGCTCTGTTTGTTGTTTATTTAGCTGGGACTGGTCATTTGTCGGTTGCAGCTCCGCATTTTTAATTTGCTGTTGCGCTCCTTTTGGTGGAGCCTCTAGCGACTTTTTTAACTTCCGCTCCTGCTTTTCGCGCTCTCGTCGAGCTTTTTTTTTTGTTTATATTTAAGGGGCTTAACGATTTCATGCACCTCTGCTCGTAGCTGCTCAATCTGAGGTTGTTTTTCCTCAACGATGCTATTGAGAACTTGCTCCTCCACTTCCTCCTCTGACAATGCCTGGGCTGTTGCATTTTTCACCCTCAAACATGTATTCTATTTCCTCGTCATCGATGACTTTGGATGACGAGGAATTAATTTGCTGATAAGTCTCCATGTTTGCTGCTTGGATTTTGCTTTCTTCTTGCAACGTCTGCTTACCATCAGCTTGCAGCTGAGGGGCAGTGGGACGTGCGGTGCGCTTTACCAAATTAGGAACATATCTTTGTGGCTTATTTTTCTTCGTTAACTCGGCTGGTGGTGCCGTTGCCATTATTGCTAGGGCATCTTTGGATGTCCCCGCTCTAACTGCCGTTGCTGGCTTTATTGGTTTTGCCTTCATTGGCTTTAACGCTGTCGATGAAACATCTTTCGATGCCCCAGTTGTTGGTGCCGTTGCTGGCATTGTATTTGGTGCTGGCGCACCACCTTTCGATGGCTCCGCACTCTTCTTTCCGTCGTCCAGATGAGTTTTATCCCAATCTATAATGTTTTCCACTTCTCTCATTGGGGACTGGGGATTGATTTTTTTTTTTTTTTTTAATTCATTTTTATTTATTCATTTTCTTATAACTATCTTAAAGCTAGACAAAAATTCATGAAAAACTAGCCTACTTATCAATATCTTAAAAATAACGTACTGGCCCTAGGCGGGCGCTCTAAATTAAACAATAACTTAATGCTAATGCCTTTCGGCCTACGAACTATCTTAAAAATAATATCTTTAATTGGTTTTATTTTTTACCAAGAAAGACTTTTTAAAAAAAAACTTGGTTACTTTAACATTTATTTTTTTTTTTTCTTATATAAAACTTAAAGCTAATTAAAAACTAATTAAAACTAATTAAAAACTAATTAAAACTACTTAGAACTACTATAAAACTACTTACAACTACCTTAAAACTAGAACAGCCACAGCAAGCATTTTTTTTTTATTTTTTTGTTTAGGTTTTTTTTTGATTTTATAATTTTTTTGTTTTATTTTTTTGGTGTTATTTTTTTTTTTTTTTTTTTTTTGGTGCCACCCTGACTGTCCCTACTTAATTAATACACTTAAAACTGTGTAAGTCAGCCAAGACGAGAAAACTAAGTCAACTATATTGTATCTAATTCTTCATTAAACCACCAAAACTGGTTCTCTTGTTTTCCCCTATCTCTTCGGTCCCGATCGGACACAGTCCTACTGAACCGAAGGCGCTCTGCTCCGCCCTGTGCGAGGACGTCTCGACTATAAAGGAGTCACCTATCTATAGTTCTGCGGCCGACGTGGTAGATTAGCGGAACCGCCGCTCTATCCTGTATCAGCCCTCGACTGTCTAAATAGAGGAAAGCATCGGGTGGGATAAATCCACTTAAACGCACACTCTCGTAGTAATCAGTGTTGGGGTAGTAAGCCCCAAAAATTAAGCTATTGGCTGAGGACATTGCTCTTGCAATGTGACCCCGAATCAGCTTGATTATAAAACTATCGATTCTGTTAATGTTGGCTCCATTGTATAGAACCTCGTTGGAATAATAATGTTTGTACCCCGACTCTGGTATTCTGTGTAATCCAAGGCAGCGTCGAAGACACTGCCTCTCAAACACCCGAATCTTTTCCATTTGAGATGGGGCAACGTTGAACCACACCGGGCATTCCATAGGCAATCATTGGCCGGATAAGAACCATGTAGCAAATCACCTTAACCCTGCTGTCAAGACGGCTGCTATAAAACAACCGTTTTGTCAGGGCAAAAGCTCCCCTGGCTCTGGTCGAGCAGCATTTATATGTCTGTCGAAATACAAATACTGATCCATCCAGATGCCAAGGTACTTTACTACACTTTTATTCGCCAGTGGATGTCCATGTGGCTCTACGATCACCAGCTTGCGCCAGTTCTTTCTTGTATCCCTAGGGGCTCCATGCAATGGAGTCCTGAACAGAATGGTTTCGGATTTCTGAAAGTTGATGTTCAACTTCCAGTCATCGCAGTATCGCTGAATCTTGTCGAAGGCACGCTGTAAGAGAATTCTGATGACCTCAACTGTTGGAGCTGTTCTGTACGCAATTAGATCGTCGGCATAGAATGCCGCTACATGCGGTAGAAGTTACATTGCCAATTTTGACAACAAACTTTCTACCATTAAGCATATCATAAAGCATATATAAAAGCGGTTTACTTATGCCCAGTCTGGCTAGCTTTAGATAGAGACCTTCTAACCATACGGTGTCGAAAGCTTTCTCCAAGTCAACCAGACAAGCACCCGTACACTGTCTTTTAGATTTGTTCCATTGGACATCAGAAACGAGCTTAGACGCGGCATGAATGGTGTCATGTCCCGCCTTAAAACCGAACTGATTGTTCGGTATGATATTGTTGTCATCCGCCCACTTGGACAGAGCTCTATTTATAACTTTCTCAAATACCTTACTGATACTCGGAAAAAGACTTATCGACCGGAGATTCGCCGGATTGGAGTTGTCCTTACCCTTTTTCGGGAGAGGATGAACCACAGCTGTCTTCCACCGCCCTGGATAATATGCATTATTCAGAGCGTTGTTAAACAGTGTGGCATAAATGTCAACTGCTTTCTGAGGCAGATGTCGCAGTACAACGTTGGATTTACCATCGATTCCTGCTAACTTCTTTTTCTTTAATGAAGCGAAGATGAGCTGGAGCTCAACTTTCGAAATTAACAGGGAATTAGCCCCGTTTCGCTCGGCGATGGTGGCATTTGCTAAGTGTTCTTCATTGAACCCGGTGAAACCGAGATTTTCTGATCGCCATTGCGTCATTTCATTTCGAAGGTAGAAGTGGTGAAGCAAGGCTCTGTTTTCCAGGTCATGGTTAGGGCGAATGCTAGCATTCACCTTGTACACTTGCTGGAAAGCAGCCCCCACAGCCTCCACTTTCTCACGAGGATCTTCGATTATAAAGAGGTCATCGTCCAAGACGGCTTCCTCTGGATCTATGCCTGCTATCAGAAGTACGTCTCTGTTCTCTGTAGTTCTCTGAAGCTTAAGACACGGAAGTTCGTTTTGATCATTCCGTCTAAATATTTTATTAATTTGAGGAAACATACTCGGGTCGCTAGGATTAACGGCCCGAATTTTGTTGTCCCAATACAAATTAATAGACAAGCGGTAATTTTCCTTGATGAATTGGTTGATGTTTTTAATTGACGACTTCAGTGTCCTAATCTCCAGATCGTGTATGTCAGTAAAACGTCTGTACAAGAGTTTCAGTCTTGTCAAAAGTCCACTTTTTTGTCTGTGTAGTGCGTCGATGGTCGCGTTGCGGTACATGTCTGTGGCTTCGCGTTCTTTGTTATTTTGGTATTGTTTTTTCCATTGTTCGTTGAATTGTACTGTCCATGTTTTCCAAGTAATCGTCAATTTCGGTATTTGTTAAATTCCTGTCATTTGGTGGAGATATGTTGTTCATTCGTAGTTCACTCGATAAAGCGCTGGTGAAGCGTGGCCAGCGAGTCTTACTGTAATTGTAAGAATGCACTGGCACATACTCCTCCAACTCCACGAGCTCGTTCGGAAGTTGAATTACGGCAGCAAGTCCGCAGTGGTCACTGTCGTACTCGATCGTTCGTAAACAGTTTCTTGATCGTTGACCCACAGTGTCAGTAATTGTCAGTCTTGAGTCTTTCAACAATAGATCGAGATAAGAACCGCTCCTTGGAAACGAAGGCCTATCAGTAGCCAAAAGGTCGAGCATATACTCAACGTTGTATTGACACATCCAATTAAATAGATGGCTACCTCTCGGATTTTGTATTTGATTTCCCCAATCTACATGTTTGGCATTCAAATCACCGGCCATGAGATAGTAATTCTCCTCCGAGTTCAGTTGTAAGCATTGAAAAAGTTTTTCAAGCTCTGTTAAAAATTCAGTTGGCTGAGGTGATTCCGGTGCATAAGCCGCAATCGCATACATCCGCTTCCCATTTTTGAGAGGAATGCATACGATACACGCCTCAAGCAACCGAAATCTGCGTACTTCACTATTATATATTACTTTATAATTTATGCCTTTTCGTACAAAGATTGCGACTCCTCCCCCCAAAGTGGAGTTGGGCCGATCTCTTCGTACGATATTGTAATTATTGTAAGTCAATTTATGTTTCTGGTTCAGCTTAGTTTCGCTGGCCATAAACACATCTGGACTCTGATCTTTCAACAATTGGAATAGATTTGCTCTACGTTCGGTTCGAATCAATAAATTTACATTCACAGCAAGGATCTTTAAGGGCCTCTCCGGCAGCGCGCCCTTAACCTATAAAATGCGTTAAGCTCGGCAAAGCAGAGTAGATGTTGTCCACCCTTTTCGCCTGCTCACTTATCTGGGTTTGCAAACCTGCTATTTGGCTCTGAATGGCCAGTAGCAAACCTCTTATTTCGGCCTGTGCGTCCGGAGCCTTAGGCACGAATGCCTGTGGGGCTGCGTTTGGCACAGGCTGTACCGTGTTTCCATTTCCTGACGGTATTTGGGAGTAGGAAATTTGGGGATTAACGGAAGTTGTTGTTTGAAAACGCGTTGGTGGGCGTCTCTCTACCTCAGCTTGCCTTGCCGCTTTGTTATTTTTGCTGAAACGTTGGACATCCCCGATAGTTTGCGGGGTGCCCGTCGCCTCGGCAAAGTGTGCATTTAAGTTGGGTCAACTTGACCCGTTCCTGCCCGAGCTTAAACTCTTCTACAATTTGGTTCTCACCACACTTGACGCAGCGTGACTGCATTTCGCAGTTTGCTGCAGCATGGCCGAACCTTTTGCAGCGCATGCATTGAAGCATGTCACCGTGCCTCTTTAATTTGTCCCATGTGACAACCTGGTAGTTGAAGACGGAGATACTCCTCAAACTATCTAGTTTGCTGCTGGGCGAAAGCTGTACTAGGAAGAACGGAAGGTTCCGTTTCTCCCGTCTGGCTCTAACTGTAGCGAACGGCTTAACCCCGATAAACTCGAGATCGTCGCTCGCTTTTCGACGGAGCTCATTTAAGAGCACCTAAGGTTCCGTGCAGGAATCTATGCCCTTTATCAGGACCGTTTGAAACTTTTCTAATTTAGGAGTAAAACTGAAGAACTCAGTTGTTGTTTCTTTCAATCAATCTTTTATTTTGTTATATTGTTCCAAAGTGGAACATTGGATGGAATGCCTGTTCGGCACTTAATCGTTTAATAAAAAAGTTTTCACCTATGGCCGACTTACATAAATTTATGGTATCCTCTAACTCCATCTTGTATGCATTGATGGGTGGCACCTTCTCCTTTTTGTTTTTGGGCAGCTGTGGCTGCTGCTGTTGACGCTGCTGCAGTTGTATCTGCTTCTGCTGCTGTTGATTCTGTTGCTGCTGCTGTGGCTGTTGTTGTTGCAGCCTATTTTGTGGCTGCTCTGTTTGTTGTTTATTTTGCTGGGACTGGTCATTTGTCGGTTGCAGCTCCGCATTTTTAATTTGCTGTTGCGCTCCTTTTGGTGGAGCCTCTAGCGACTTTTTTAACTTCCGCTCCTGCTTTTCGCGCTCTCGTCGAGCTTTTTTTTTTGTTTATATTTAAGGGGCTTAACGATTTCATGCACCTCTGCTCGTAGCTGCTCAATCTGAGGTTGTTTTTCCTCAACGATGCTATTGAGAACTTGCTCCTCTATTTCCTCCTCTGACAATGCCTGGGCTGTTGCATTTTTCACCCTCAAACATGTATTCTATTTCCTCGTCATCGATGACTTTGGATGACGAGGAATTAATTTGCTGATAAGTCTCCATGTTTGCTGCTTGGATTTTGCTTTCTTCTTGCAACGTCTGCTTACCATCAGCTTGCAGCTGAGGGGCAGTGGGACGTGCGGTGCGCTTTACCAAATTAGGAACATATCTTTGTGGCTTATTTTTCTTCGTTAACTCGGCTGGTGGTGCCGTTGCCATTATTGGTAGGGCATCTTTGGATGTCCCCGCTCTAACTGCCGTTGCTGGCTTTATTGGTTTTGCCTTCATTGGCTTTAACGCTGTCGATGAAACATCTTTCGATTCCCCAGTTGTTGGTGTCGTTGCTGGCATTGTATTTGGTGCTGGCGCACCACCTTTCGATGGCTCCGCACTCTTCTTTCCGTCGTCCAGATGAGTTTTATCCCAATCTATAATGTTTTCCACTTCTCTCATTGGGGACTGGGGATTGATTTTTTTTTTTTTTTTTTTTAATTCATTTTTATTTATTCATTTTCTTATAACTATCTTAAAGCTAGACAAAAATTCATGAAAAACTAGCCTACTTATCAATATCTTAAAAATAACGTACTGGCCCTAGGCGGGCGCTCTAAATTAAACAATAACTTAATGCTAATGCCTTTCGGCCTACGAACTATCTTAAAAATAATATCTTTAATTGGTTTTATTTTTTACCAAGAAAGACTTTTTAAAAAAAAACTTGGTTACTTTAACATTTATTTTTTTTTTTTCTTATATAAAACTTAAAGCTAATTAAAAACTTATTAAAACTAATTAAAAACTAATTAAAACTACTTAGAACTACTATAAAACTACTTACAACTACCTTAAAACTAGAACAGCCACAGCAAGAATTTTTTTTTTATTTTTTTGTTTAGGTTTTTTTTTGATTTTATAATTTTTTTGTTTTAATTTTTTGGTGTTATTTTTTTTTTTTTTTTTTTTTTTGGTGCCACCCTGACTGTCCCTACTTAATTAATACACTTAAAACTGTGTAAGTCAGCCAAGACGAGAAAACTAAGTCAACTATATTGTATCTAATTCTTCATTAAACCACCAAAACTGGTTCTCTTGTTTTCCCCTATCTCTTCGGTCCCGATCGGACACAGTCCTACTGAACCGAAGGCGCTCTGCTCCGCCCTGTGCGAGGACGTCTCGACTATAAAGGAGTCACCTATCTACAGTTCTGCGGCCGACGTGGTAGATTAGCGGAACCGCCGCTCTATCCTGTATCAGCCCTCGACTGTCTAAATAGAGGAAAGCATCGGGTGGGATAAATCCACTTAAACGCACACTCTCGTAGTAATCAGTGTTGGGGTAGTAAGCCCCAAAAATTAAGCTATTGGCTGAGGACATTGCTCTTGCAATGTGACCCCGAATCAGCTTGATTATAAAACTATCGATTCTGTTAATGTTGGCTCCATTGTATAGAACCTCGTTGGAATAATAATGTTTGTACCCCGACTCTGGAATTCTGTGTAATCCAAGGCAGCGTCGAAGACACTGCCTCTCAAACACCCGAATCTTTTCCATTTGAGATGGGGCAACGTTGAACCACACCGGGCATTCCATAGGCAATCATTGGCCGGATAAGAACCATGTAGCAAATCACCTTAACCCTGCTGTCAAGACGGCTGCTATAAAACAACCGTTTTGTCAGGGCAAAAGCTCCCCTGACTCTGGTCGAGCAGCATTTATATGTCTGTCGAAATACAAATACTGATCCATCCAGATGCCAAGGTACTTTACTACACTTTTATTCGCCAGTGGATGTCCATGTGGCTCTACGATCACCAGCTTGCGCCAGTTCTTTCTTGTTTCCCTAGGGGCTCCATGCAATGGAGTCCTGAACAGAATGGTTTCGGATTTCTGAAAGTTGATGTTCAACTTCCAGTCATCGCAGTATCGCTGAATCTTGTCGAAGGCACGCTGTAAGAGAATTCTGATGACCTCAACTGTTGGAGCTGTTCTGTACGCAATTAGATCGTCGGCATAGAATGCCACTACATGCGGTAGAAGTTACATTGCCAATTTTGACAACAAACTTTCTACCATTAAGCATATCATAAAGCATATATAAAAGCGGTTTACTTATGCCCAGTCTGGCTAGCTTTAGATAGAGACCTTCTAACCATACGGTGTCGAAAGCTTTCTCCAAGTCAACCAGACAAGCACCCGTACACTGTCTTTTAGATTTGTTCCATTGGACATCAGAAACGAGCTTAGACGCGGCATGAATGGTGTCATGTCCCGCCTTAAAACCGAACTGATTGTTCGGTATGATATTGTTGTCATCCGCCCACTTGGACAGAGCTCTATTTATAACTTTCACAAATACCTTACTGATACTCGGAAAAAGACTTATCGACCGGAGATTCGCCGGATTGGAGTTGTCCTTACCCTTTTTCGGGAGAGGATGAACCACAGCTGTCTTCCACCGACCTGGATAATATGCATTATTCAGAGCGTTGTTAAACAGTGTGGCATAAATGTCAACTGCTTTCTGAGGCAGATGTCGCAGTACAACGTTGGATTTACCATCGATTCCTGCTAACTTCTTTTTCTTTAATGAAGCGAAGATGAGCTGGAGCTCAACTTTCGAAATTAACAGGGAATTAGCCCCGTTTCGCTCGGCGATGGTGGCATTTGCTAAGTGTTCTTCATTGAACCCGGTGAAACCGAGATTTTCTGATCGCCATTGCGTCATTTCATTTCGAAGGTAGAAGTGGTGAAGCAAGGCTCTGTTTTCCAGGTCATGGTTAGGGCGAATGCTAGCATTCACCTTGTACACTTGCTGGAAAGCAGCCCCCACAGCCTCCACTTTCTCACGAGGATCTTCGATTATAAAGAGGTCATCGTCCAAGACGGCTTCCTCTGGATCTATGCCTGCTATCAGAAGTACGTCTCTGTTCTCTGTAGTTCTCTGAAGCTTAAGACACGGAAGTTCGTTTTGATCATTCCGTCTAAATATTTTATTAATTTGAGGAAACATACTCGGGTCGCTAGGATTAACGGCCCGAATTTTGTTGTCCCAATACAAATTAATAGACAAGCGGTAATTTTCCTTGATGAATTGGTTGATGTTTTTAATTGACGACTTCAGTGTCCTAATCTCCAGATCGTGTATGTCAGTAAAACGTCTGTACAAGAGTTTCAGTCTTGTCAAAAGTCCACTTTTTTGTCTGTGTAGTGCGTCGATGGTCGCGTTGCGGTACATGTCTGTGGCTTCGCGTTCTTTGTTATTTTGGTATTGTTTTTTCCATTGTTCGTTGAATTGTACTGTCCATGTTTTCCAAGTAATCGTCAATTTCGGTATTTGTTAAATTCCTGTCATTTGGTGGAGATATGTTGTTCATTCGTAGTTCACTCGATAAAGCGCTGGTGAAGCGTGGCCAGCGAGTCTTACTGTAATTGTAAGAATGCACTGGCACATACTCCTCCAACTCCACGAGCTCGTTCGGAAGTTGAATTACGGCAGCAAGTCCGCAGTGGTCACTGTCGTACTCGATCGTTCGTAAACAGTTTCTTGATCGTTGACCCACAGTGTCAGTAATTGTCAGTCTTGAGTCTTTCAACAATAGATCCAGATAAGAACCGCTCCTTGGAAACGAAGGCCTATCAGTAGCCAAAAGGTCGAGCATATACTCAACGTTGTATTGACACATCCAATTAAATAGATGGCTACCTCTCGGATTTTGTATTTGATTTCCCCAATCTACATGTTTGGCATTCAAATCACCGGCCATGAGATAGTAATTCTCCTCCGAGTTCAGTTGTAAGCATTGAAAAAGTTTTTCAAGCTCTGTTAAAAATTCAGTTGGCTGAGGTGATTCCGGTGCATAAGCCGCAATCGCATACATCCGCTTCCCATTTTTGAGAGGAATGCATACGATACACGCCTCAAGCAACCGAAATCTGCGTACTTCACTATTATATATTACTTTATAATTTATGCCTTTTCGTACAAAGATTGCGACTCCTCCCCCCAAAGTGGAGTTGGGCCGATCTCTTCGTACGATATTGTAATTATTGTTAGTCAATTTATGTTTCTGGTTCAGCTTAGTTTCGCTGGCCATAAACACATCAGGACTCTGATATTTTAACAATTGGAATAGATTTGCTCTACGTTCGGTCCTAATCAATGAATTTACATTCACAGCAAGGATCTTTAAGGGCCTCTCCGGCAGCGCGCCCTTAACCTATAAAATGCGAAAAGCTCGGCAAAGCAGAGTAGATATTGTCTACCCTTTTCGCCTGCTCACTTATCTGTTTTTGAAGTCCTGCTATTTGGCTCTGAATGGCCAGTAGCATACCTCTTATTTCGGCCTGTGCGTCCAGAGCCTTAGGCACGAGGGCCTGTGGGGCTGCCTTTGGCGCAGGCTGTACCGTCTTGCCCCTTCCTGACGCCATTTGGGCGTAGGAAATTTGGGGATTGACGAAAATTGTTGTATGAGGACGCGTTGGTCTGCTTGCCTTGCCGCTTTATTGTGTTTCAATTGTTGAAACGTTGGACATCCCCGATAGTTTGCGGGGTGCCCGTCGCCTCGGCAAAGTGCACATTTAAGTTGGGTCAATTCGACCCTTTCCTTCCCGAGCTTATACTCTCCTACAATGTGGTTCTCACCACACTTGACGCAGCGTGACTGCATTTCGCAGTTTGCTGCAGCATGGCCGAAACTTTGGCAGCGCATGCATTGAAGCATGTCGCCGCGCCTCTTTAATTTATCCCAAGTCACAAGCTGGTAGTCGAGGACGGAGATACTCCTCAGACTTTCCAGTTTGATGCTGGGCGAAAGCTGTACCAGGAAAAACGACAGATTCCGTTTCTCTCGCCTGGCCTTAACTGTAGCGAACGGCTTAACCCCGATAAATTCGAGATCGTCGCTCGCTTTTTGGCGAAGCTCATTTAAGAGCACCTGTGGGTCCGTGTAGGAGTCTATGCCCTTTAGTAGGACCGTCTGAAACTTTTCAGTTTTTGGGGTAAAACTAAAGAACTCCGTTGTGGATTCCTTTAACAAATCTTTAATAATTTTATGATCTTTAATGGAAAAGCACTTAATAGCGTGCCTATCTACACTTAATCTTTTTATTGTAAAATTTGTGCCTATGGCCGACTTACATAACTTTATTGTGTCCTGTAATTCCATTTTATACGTGTTTATTGGTGGCACCGTATCTTTTTTTATCTGCGACGGCTGTGGCTGCTGCTGGTGTTCCCTCTGCTGCTGTGGTATCTGCTGCTGTTGTTTCTGCTGCTGCTGGTTCTGGATCTGCTGTTGGTGTTGTTTTTGTTTATCTTGTTGCTGTTGCTGTGACTGTTGTTTTTGCCTATTTTGTGGCTGCTCTGGTTGTTGTTTATTTTGCTGGGGCTGCTTATTTGTCGGTTGCAGCTCCGCATTTTTGATTTGCTGTGGGGCTCCTTTTGGTGGAGCCTGTAGCGGATTTTTTAACTCCCGCTCCTGTTTTTCGCGCTCTCGTCAAGCTATTTGTTTATTTTTGAGGGCCTTTACAATTTCATGCACCTCTGCTCGTAGCTTCTCAATTTGACGTTGTTTTTCCTCAACGATGCTATTGAGAGCTTGCTCCTCTATTTCATCTTCCGATGACTGGTCTATAGTTGCATTTTTTTCATCGCTGGTGGGGAGCCCTTCTCCACCCTCGGACATATATTCAATTTCCTTGTCATCGATGACTTTGGATGACGAGGAATTAACTTTCTGCTGCCTCTCACTGTTTGCTGCTTGAATTTGGTTTTCCTCTTGTATCGTCTGCCTACCATCAGCTTGCAGCTGTGTTGAGGGGGCAGGTGGACGTGCGGTGTGATTCATCAAATTAGGAACATACTTTTGTTGCTTCCTCTTCTTAGTTAACTCGGCTGGTGGTGCCGTTGCCATTGTTGCTAGGGCATCTTTGGATGTCCCCGCTATAGCTGCCGTTGCTGGCTTTATTGGTTTTGCCTTTATTGGCTTTGCCGCTGCTGATGAGACATCTTTCGATGCCCCAGTTGTTGGTGCCGTTGCTGGCATTGTATTTGGTGCTGGTGCACCACCTTTCGATGGCCCCGCACTCTGCTTTCTGTCGTCCAGATGAGTTTTATCCCACTCTATAATGTTTTCCACTTCTCTATTGTGGAAAAAAGCAGATAAAATATTTGACCCCGACTGGGGATTGAACCGGCTACTTTCGGCTCCGGGATGTGCCACCCTACCACTGTGCTATCGCACTATATGAAAAAGCTTGTCTCTACTCAACTTATACTTTTCCACACACGATTATAATTTAAAATTCTGCGAAAGCCAATACGTCTACACTGCTTCAAAGATCGAAATCGACTGAACGAGAACCTGTTTTTGTTTTTTTTTAAACCGATATTGTCCGTAATGTCTTTCGCCAAAAGGCAATGAATCCTTTATTAAATTTAAAAAAAAACAAAAACATAATTGTCGTTGCTTTTGAGAGGCGAGAACGATAATGGTGGATTTACATGTATCTTCTCTGCAAAATGCAGAAAAATAGAGCAGGACAGATGTATACAAAAAATCCGAGCGAGTGAAAGAGAACCATCAAGAAGATGAGCATGTTCGTCTTCATTTCTGCATTAAGGGACTTTCCTATAATGCAGAAACGAAGTTCTTCTGCATTTTTATCTTTTCTCTCTATCTAACAAATATACATTTTGTATTTGGCATCCCTTTTTTGTGCAGAAACCAAATGCAGATACATGTTAATCCACCATAAATGAAATCATGGTTGTCCTATTTATCGATACCAACACGGCACACGGGGAAGCATTTTATATTGCCGCCTTTCAAGGGATACAATTTCTTTCTCTGCTCCAAGAAGACGACACCCAATTCTCTCAGAAGTAGGGAATTTGCACGAAACATTTTTTATTTTATTATTTCAATTAAAAGAGACCTCTATTTTTATTTGATTATTATTTATTTTTAGATTTTTTCCTTTCGAAGTCAAAAGCGTAAAGTTTACATAATAAATAATCATGAATGAATAAACAGAAATGATCAAAACTCCCAAGTTTGCTCACTAACTTCTACTATTTTGTTGATCAACTCTAGAGTTGATCATCTAAAGATGAAAACGTCAACTTCGAGTGAATAAAAAACTATTTCTCAAGTTGACTGTAAAAAATCCCAAAGTTATGTTTAACTTTGAGGGAATAAATTAGGCCTAAGTCGTTTTTGAATTGCCGCTAGTGTATCGATTTTTTTTATAAAGGGAACCATCGTGATGTTGGCTCCTAGCAGTCCAGGTATAATAGGTCGATGGTGTAAGTAATGTGCAAGAAGCTTAATACAAACGTTAAAATGTATACACTGGTTAAAATTTAAACGAGCTCCTGAGCAGGTTAAATTTTGACAACTGTATTCACCTCAGTAATGTCAAAATTTAGCCATGGGATTAAATTTAACGCACTTTTAACGCAATTGACACACGGCCTAAGTCTGTTAGAGCCTGATTATACGGTTCGTTTTCCCGTTCGTTTCGTCTTTCGTGTTTTTGACAGGCAAGAACGTTCATGATTACATGGTTCGCGAAAATACGTACGTACTTCCATTCGTTATTTTGACGTTCATGGAATTGGCGGATGTTTTGTAAGAAAATAATCAGTAGTAATAAATAAAAATATTTTTTAATCACTTATTTCGCAAATACAAACGCATATTGTGTGTATCCAATCACGAACAAATATTTTTCAATTCAATAATTTTTGTTCAAATCATTTTTTGCTAACATCGAGGAGAATTGTGGTTGCCAAATCAGAAACGTCAAAGTTCAACCAGAAAAAGTCTTCAAATTTTCATTCCTGTTTTCGTTTCTTCCTTCCCTCTACATTTCTACTCCCCTCACCCAAGCTGTCAAAAAGACGAAAGACGAAACAACCGAAAAAACGAATCGTGTAATCGGGCACTTAGAACAAAGGGTGTATCACCATGGTATATAAATGACCTGAACTCACTTAATAGCATGAAAATTAATGCGTATAACAAAGCTGTGATAACTAAAAGCAATGAAGACTGGAACTCATATAGACTAATTAGGAATAAGAACAAACAAAGTATTAATAAAGCAAACAATAATTATGTACAATATACAATAGATTTAAATAGTGGTAACCAAAAGGGGCTATGGCGTGCAATAAAGGATTGAGTATTGGGTAGTGATCCAAAATAGAAATAAACTGTGCAATTGAGACAAATATAAGTGCAATAGTAAATCATTTAAATGATTTTTTTATTGATAGTGTCGTTGAAATAAATAATTCTATTGTTCAAGTCCCGAACGTATCGATTGTCCACACTCTTTTCAATTTCAATACCCTAAACCTTAATGATCTTGAAAGCGTTTTTAAAGAAATAAGTAACAAAAATGATGTTTTCGGACTAAACTCGACCATTTTTATAGAAAACTTTGATTTAGTTGGACATGAAATTTTAGATATTATAAATGAATCATTGCAAAATGGAGTGTTTTCTACGTCTCAAAAAGTCTGTTGTAGTCCCTGTTGCAAAAATCTCAAACCCTAAATAAGCGCTTGACTATAGGCCAGTGAATATGTAACCAACTCTGGAAAAAATTATCGAAAAAGTAGTAAGCAAGCAACTCTCCACCCATGTCAAAACTCAAAATATATTCACCCCAATTACCGATGTCGTCTCGTTTTTTCGACATCTCTCGTTTTCTCTGTCGTGTCGTTTTTTAAATGGCATTCCATAACTTCTTCGACGCGACGATTTTGAAACAGATTTTTAAACGACGAAAAAGTAAAAAACAACTGTCAAAATCAAATGAAACTCTAAAGTTCACAAACAAAATAATTGGTCGAAGCTCAATTAAAGAACAAATTATTAGTAAATAAATCAGTTATTAAGGTGATAAGTGTTGAAATATATTACAATACAAGTAGCTATAGTGACGAGGATGAAGAGGGAGGAATGCGGAATTTTCAAACTGAACAATTAGTTATAAAAAGGAAGCAGATAAGAAAAAACTCAAATCTATTTGACTTGCCTGAATCAAAGTGAGTTCATATTTTAAATTGAATTGTAGCTATTAAATAAAATGTTTGTACCCTTTAAAAGATTCAAGCAGTACTTTAGATTATCAAAGGAAGCATTTAAGTATTTGTTGGATGAAATAAGTACGAAAACAACGATTCGGCAACGTTCATCATCGATTCCAACAATATTGAGTCTCGCAGTCACCTTAAAAATTTTAGCGGAGGGAAGTTACCAACACTGCGGCGCTGGAAACGATTTGAATTTGGGACTAGCTCAACCAACAGTTAGCAAGTTTTTTAAAGAAATCATTAACATCATGGAAGTTCACATTTGCCCTAAATGGATTCGTTTTCAAATGACGGACGCAGAAAAATCTGAAGCAAAACTTTGCTTCTTTAACAAGACAGGATTTCCTGGTGTCATTGGATGTGTAGATGGCACACATGTAAGAATTTTCACGCCCAAAAAAGAAGAACAACACTTTTACTACAACAGAAAAGTTTTTTATAGCCTTAATGTGATGTTGGTAAGTATTTTTGCATATTTGCCGTAAAGATGTTTTTTTCAATTCAATATCATTACATTGATGCAAGACATCCAGGTGCGAGTCATGATGCACTTGTATGGAATTCAAGTGAAATAAGGGAAATGCTGGAAGCTAATTTCAATAGCGGTGAAAGAAATACATGGCTATTAGGTAGGTGAAATACTTTTGTTAAATTTTGACAATATTCAGTTTATCAGAAATAGATGATGCACTTGTGCCATTTTTAATAACTCAATTAGAGCCACGCAAGAAAGAAGTCTTGAAAGTAATTTCAACTCAAAGCACGCATCGACTAGAAACGTAGTTGAAAGAACAATTGGCGTTTTGAAAAATCGTGTTCGTTGTTTACTCAGCGCCCGGCAACTGCATTACAGTCCCCAAAAAGGAACCCAAATCGTGAACGTTTGTTCAGCTTTGCACAACATTGCAATCAACTACGGATACGGAACAGATATTCTTCCAGATGAAATGAATCTATCTGACGATGTCGAAGTTGAAAACAGTATTCAAGACACAAATAATAATAACACCGCGGGAGCTAGAATTAGAAACCATATAATGAACTCAATAATAAATTCATAGTTTTTTTATTAAGAAGAAAATAAATAAATTTCATAACTAACTTATGTAACTAAATATATATATAAAGGAATTTCATTCTTTTTTATGGTTTCACAAAGCACGGAGATGATTTTTAAACTAGTATTTTTTTACTTGTTGATTTCTTGTTGTGTCTTGAGTGCAAGTTTCTTTTCTTGGATTTCTATTTGTTTGTTTTTTATTTCTAGATCCATCATCTTTATTTTTTTTTTTGTTTCTTTTCTTTATGCTTCTTTTCTTTCCATCTCTTGTTTATACATTTTAATGTTTCCTCTTGGATTTTAAGACGTTTTGTGTCTCTCCTAGCAGTTTCCTCTGTTAATTTGTATGACTTTCTTATATACCTTTCTACTTCCTTCGTATATGCTTCTATTTTTTTATGATTTCGTTGATACCATTTAAGGTTGTTTCTTGAAGTACACACTGCTTCTCCAAAAGCTTAGATCTTTCCTTTTTAAAAGCGGAAGCGTGCCGTCGTTTTTCTTCCTACTATTGGTTCCTCAGTTTCATGTTGATGTTCCGGATGTTGTTCTTCATGTTCTTGCTCCGGAACTCCACCCTCTAATTCGACGAAACTATCATCTGTATTTACCATTATCGCTTCTAAATACTGCAATAAAGTGTCTGCATCCGCCTGAATTTGTGTTGATGCAGACCCGGATGGAGTTGGCTAGAGGATTGAAGGCAAAATGGGCTGGTATACACCAATTGGATTGCCACTTGGGTTCAACCACTTTTTATAACTCAGCAAATCTGCTACAGCCTCTTCCAGTGGAGATAAAATTTGCAGTTGGTTTGGGCCTTCCCCAGTTGCTTTTATTTCCTTTGAATTGTGCAATACTTTTTTTTTAACTTTGAATTTCAAGTCGGCCCAAACCTAATAAAAACAAACATTAAGAATTTGTGTATATTAATGGAATAAACGATTCAAACCTTTTGCCAACCATCTACATCTCTTACTGAAGGACCCTTGCTGTTCAGCTGCTCAGCTATGGTAATCCATTTCGTTTTTAATTTTTTTTTGTCTATTCCCTTTAAAAAAACCCTAGCCAACTGCTCGTTCCTCTACATCAGCTCTACGAGCTCTTAAAATTGGTTTTGATTTGTTAACTTCAACTGCAAATGTAAACAAATATGTTGTTTTTTTATTTATCGTAAAAAAAAATAACAATAAATTCCATAAAATAACAATTTAACAAGAATACTTACAGTTTTGCGAGCAGCCATTTCTCTGTCGTGAGCAAATTTTTGAACGCGAGATACCGTCGTTTTATTTTTATAGCTGTAGTTTCCTTTCGTCTACAGAATGCTGAGTAAAAGTGTTCAACGACGTTTGACGTTTACACACGACAACAAAACGAGTGACAAAAGTTGAAAACGAATTACGGAATGCAGATTGTGTCGCATCGTATATTTCGCTGTCGTTTACGACTTCGGTAATAGGGGTAATTGATCGAGCAGCAATCTGGATTTCGGGGAGGACATTCATGCGAAACAGCTCTAATAAGTACAATCCATGAGGAAAACAAAAATAGATGAAGGAAGAAAAGTAATTGTGATATTCAGGGATTTTAAAAGAGCCTTTGAAACTATTGATAGAGCAATCCTAATTAATAAAATGGACAACTATGGGGTAAAAGGAACAGAAATGAAATGGTTCGCTTCGTACCTTAACCAAAGATCACAAATAACAAACCATTGACGCCATTGCGTCATTTCATTTCGAAGGTAGAAGTGGTGAAGCAAGGCTCTGTTTTCCAGGTCATGGTTCGGGCGAATGCTAGTATTCACCTTGTACACTTGCTGGAAAGCAGCCCCCACAGCCTCCACTTTCTCACGAGGATCTTCGATTATAAAGAGGTCATCGTCCAAGACGGCTTCCTCTGGATCTATGCCTGCTATCAGAAGTACGTCTCTGTTCTCTGTCTTTCTCTGAAGCTTAAGACACGGAAGTTCGTTTTGATCATTCCGTCTAAATATTTTATTAATTTGAGGAAACATACTCGGGTCGCTAGAATTAACGGCCCGAATTTTGTTGTCCCAATACAAATTAATAGATAACCGGTAATTTTCCTTGATCAATTGGTTGATGTTTTTAATTGACGACTTCAGTGTCCTAATCTCCAGATCGTGTATGTCAGTAAAACGTCTGTACAAAAGTTTCAGTCTTGTCAAAAGTCCACTTTTTTGTCTGTGTAGTGCGTCGATGGTCGCGTTGCGGTACATGTCTGTGGCTTCGCGTTCTTTGTTATTTTGGTATTGTTTTTTCCATTGTTCGTTGGATTGTACTGTCCATCTTTTCCAAGTAATCGTCAATTTCGGTATTTGTTAAATTCCTGTCATTTGGTGGGGATATGTTGTTTATTCGAAGTTCACTCGATAAAGCGTGGCCAGCGAGTCTTATTGTAATTGTAAGAATGCACTGGCACATACTCCTCCAACTCCACGAGCTCGTTCGGAAGTTGAATTACGGCAGCAAGTCCGCAGTGGTCACTGTCGTACTCGATCGTTCGTAAACAGTTTCTTGGTCGTTGACCCACAGTGTCAGTAATTGTCAGTCTTGAGTCTTTCAACAATAGATCCAGATAAGAACCGCTCCTTGGAAACGAAGACCTATCACTAGCCAAAAGGTCGAGCATATACTCAACGTTGTATTGACACATCCAATTAAATAGATGGCTGCCTCTCCGGCAGCGCGCCCTTAACCTATAAAATGCGATAAGCTCGGCAAAGCAGAGTAGATATTGTCTACCCTTTTCGCCTGTTCACTTATCTGCTTTTGAAGTCCTGATATTTGGCTCTGAATGGCCAGTAGCATACCTCTTATTTCGGCCTGTGCGTCCAGAGCCTTAGGCACGAGGGCCTGTGGGGCTGCCTTTGGCGCAGGCTGTACCGTTTTGCCCCTTCCTGACGCCATTTGGGCGTAGGAAATTTGGGGATTGACGGAAATTGTTGTATGAGGACGCGTTGGTCTGCTTGCCTTGCCGCTTTATTGTGTTTCAATTGTTGAAACGTTGGGCATCCCCGATAGTTTGCGGGGTGCCAGTCGCCTCGGCAAAGTGCACATTTAAGTTGGGTCAATTCGACCCTTTCCTGCCCGAGCTTACACTCTCCTACAATGTGGTTCTCACCACACTTGACGCAGCGTGACTGCATTTCGCAGTTTGCTGCAGCATGGCCGAACCTTTGGCAGCGCATGCATTGAAGCATGTCGACGGGCCTCTTTAATTTATCCCAAGTCACAAGATGGTAGTCGAGGACGGAGATACTCCTCAGACTTTCCAGTTTGCTGCTGGGCGAAAGCTGTACCAGGAAGAACGGCAGATTCCGTTTCTCCCGCCTGGCCTTAACTGTAGCGAACGGCTTAACCCCGATAAATTCGAGATCGTCGCTCGCTTTTTGGCGAAGCTCATTTAAGAGCACCTGTGGGTCCGTGTAGGAGTCTATGCCCTTTAGTAGGACCGTCTGAAACTTCCGTTCCTTTAAAAAATCTTTAATAATTTTATGATCTTTAATGGAAAAGCACTGAATAGCGTGCCTATCTACACTTAATCTTTTTATTGTAAAATTTGTGCCTATGGCGAACTTACATAACTTTATTGTGTCCTGCAATCTGCGATGGCTGTGGCTGCTGCTGGTGTTCCCTCTGCTGCTGTGGTATCTGCTGCTGTGGTATCTGCTGCTGTTGTTTCTTCTGCTGCTGGTTCTGGATCTGCTGCTGGTGTTGTTTTTGTTTATCTTGTTGCTGTGGCTGTGACTGTTATTTTTGCCTATTTTGTGGCTGCTCTGGTTGTTGTTTATTTTGCTGGGGCTGCTTATTTGTCGGTTGCAGCTCCGCATTTTCGATTTGCTGTGGGGCTCCTTTTGGTGGAGCCTGTAGTGACTTTTTTAACTCCCGCTCCTGTTTTTCGCGCTCTCGTCGAGCTATTTGTTTATTTTTGAGGGCCTTTACAATTTCATGCACCTCTGCTCGTAGCTTCTCAATTTGACGTTGTTTTTCCTCAACGATGCTATTGAGAGCTTGCTCTTCTATTTCATCTTCCGATGACTGGTCTATAGTTGCATTTTTTTCATCGCTGGTGGGGAGCCCTTCTCCACCCTCGGACATATATTCAATTTCCTCGTCATCGATGACTTTGGATGACGAGGAATTAACTTTCTGCTGCATCTCACTGTTTGCCGCTTGAATTTGGTTTTCCTCTTGTATCGTCTGCCTACCATCAGCTTGCAGCTGTGTTGAGGGGGCAGGGTGACGTGCGGTGCGCTTCACCAAATTAGGAACATACTTTTGTTGCTTCCTCTTCTTAGTTAACTCGGCTGGTGGTGCCGTTGCCATTGTTGCTAGGGCATCTTTGGATGTCCCCGCTATAGCTGCCGTTGCTGGCTTTATTGGTTTTGCCTTTATTGGCTTTGCCGCTGCTGATGAGACATCTTTCGATGCCCCAGTTGTTGGTGCCGTTGCTGGCATTATATTTGGTGCTGGTGCACCACCTTTCGATGGCCCCGCACTCTGCTTTCCGTCGTCCAGATGAGTTTTATCCCACTCTTTAATGATTTCCACTTCTCAATTGTGGAAAAAAGCAGATAAAATATTTGACCCCGACTGGGGATTGAACCGGCTGCTTTCAGCTCTGGGATCTGCCACCCTACCACTGTGCTATCGCACTATATGAAAAAGCTTGTCTCTACTCAACTAATACTTTTCCACACACGATTCTAATTTAAAATTCTGCGAAAGCCAATACGTCTACACTGCTTCAAAGATCGAAATCGACTGAACGAGAACCTGTTTTTGTTTTTTTTAAACCGATATTGTCCGTAATGTCTTTCGTCAAAAGGCAATGAATCATTTATTAAATGTAAAAAAAACAAAAACATAATTGTTGATGCTTTTGAGAGGCGAGAACGATAATGGTGGATTAACATGTATCTTCTCTGCAAAATGCAGAAAAGTAGAGCAGGACAGATGTATACAAAAAATCTGAGCGAGTGAAAGAGAACCATCAAGAAGATGAGCATGTTCGTCTTCATTTCTGCATTATGGGACTTTCCTATAATGCAGAAACGAAGTTCTTCTGCATTTTTATCTTTTCTCTCTATCTAACAAATATACATTTTGTATTTGGCATCCCTTTTTTTGTGCAGAAACCAAATGCAGATACATGTTAATCCACCATAAATGAAATCATGGTTGTCCTATTTATCGATACCAACACGGCACACGGGGAAGCATTTTATATTGCCGCCTTTCAAGGGATACAATTTCTTTCTCTGCTCCAAGAAGACGACACCCAATTCTCTCAGAAGTAGGGAATTTGCACGAAACATTTTTTATTTTATTATTTCAATTAAAAGAGAGCTCTATTTTTATTTGATTATTATTTATTTTTAGATTTTTTCCTTTCTAAGTCAAAAGCGTAAAGTTTACATAATAAATAATCATGAATGAATAAACAGAAATGATCAAAACTCCCAAGTTTGCTCACTAACTTCTACTATTTTGTTGATCAACTCTAGAGTTGATCATCTAAAGATGAAAACGTCAACTTCGAGTGAATAAAAAACTATTTCTCAAGTTGACTGTAAAAAATCCCAAAGTTATGTTTAACTTTGAGGGAATAAATTAGGCCTAAGTCGTTTTTGAATTGCCGCTAGTGTATCGATTTTTTTATAAAGGGAACCATCGTGATGTTGGCTCCTAGCAGTCCAGGTATAATAGGTCGATGGTGTAAGTAATGTGCAAGAAGCTTAATACAAACGTTAAAATGTATACACTGGTTAAAATTTAAACGAGCTCCTGAGCAGGTTAAATTTTGACAACTGTATTCACCTCAGTAATGTCAAAATTTAGCCATGGGATTAAATTTAACGCACTTTTAACGCAATTGACACACGGCCTAAGTCTGTTAGAGCCTGATTATACGGTTCGTTTTCCCGTTCGTTTCGTCTTTCGTGTTTTTGACAGGCAAGAACGTTCATGATTACATGGTTCGCAAAAATACGTACGTACTTCCATTCGTTATTTTGACTTTCATGCAATTGGGGGATGTTTTGTAAGAAAATAATCATTAGTAATAAATAAAAATATTTTTTAATCACTTATTTCGCAAATACAAACGCATATTGTGTGTATCCAATCACGAACAACTATTTTTCAATTCAATAATTTTTGTTCAAATCGTTTTTTGCTAACATCGAGGAGAATTGTGGTTGCCAAATCAGAAACGTCAAAGTTCAACCAGAAAAAGTCTTCAAATTTTCATTCCTGTTTTCGTTTCTTCCTTCCCTCTACATTTCTACTCCCCTCACCCAAGCTGTCAAAATGACGAAAGACGAAACAACCGAAAAAACGAATCGTGTAATCGGGCACTTAGAACAAAGGGTGTATCACCATGGTATATTAATGACCTGAACTCACTTAATGTCATGAAAATTAATGCGTATAACAAAGCTGTGATAACTAAAAGCAACGAAGACTGGAACTCATATAGACTAATTAGGAATAAGTACAAACAAAGTATTAATAGAAAACTTTGATTTAGTTGGACATGAAATTTTAGATATTATAAATGAATCTTTGCAAAATGGAGTGTTTTCTACGTCTCAAAAAGTCTGTTGTAGTCCCTGTTGCAAAAATCTAAAACCCTAAATAAGCGCTTGACTATAGGCCAGTCAATATGTAACCAACTCTGGAAAAAATTATCGAAAAAGTAGTAAGCAAGCAACTCTCCACCCATGTCAAAACTCAAAATATATTCACCCCAATTACCGATGTCGTCTCGTTTTTTTGACATCTCTCGTTTTCTCTGTCGTGTCGTTTTTTAAATGGCATTCCATAACTTCTTCGACGCGACGATTTTGTAACAGATTTTTAAACAACGAAAAAGTAAAAAACATCTGTCAAAATCAAATGAAACTCTAAAGTTCACAAACAAAATAATTGGTCGAAGCTCAATTAAAGAACAAATTATTAGTAAATAAATCAGTTATTAAGGTGATAAGCAGTGGCGGATCCAGGGGGTGGCTATAGGGGCTAAAGCCCCCCCCACAGGCGGTTCTTAAAATTGATTGAAATATAGAAATCAGAATCAGGAGTCAGAAAAAATATCGAGGCTGGGGCTACGCAATTTATATGCTACTTTTTTTTCTAAGCCCCAAATAAATTAGGTTGGGGCTGAATTCTGAAGGGAATTGTAGAAAAAACAAGTTCGGGGCTACGGATAATTGACAGAAAATTGGGACGAAAAAAAAAAACAGCTAGCGAGTAGGGCTTGACAAGAATGGTCGGGACTAAGCAAATAATTCCTTTAAAACTTACCTTATTCCAGAAAATTTTTGCGCTTGACTCAAGGGTCTGTCAAGTCTAAGTTGGGGCTAAAGCTTAAAGAGTTAATTGAAAAAAACGGGGTCGGGGCTTAACAATTAACATGCCAAACGAAAAAATAATTCACCCTATGAACTTCGCTAATTTTGCAAAAACAACGAAATTGGGGCTAAAACCCGTGAAGAATTTGGGAAAATCTGAGTTTTTTCTGGCCACTCAGAAAATCATGCGTGTGAATATTTGCAGTCCCTCTAGACTGACGTACAAATTTACTGACACATTTTTTTTCTGGTGGTTCAAAGCTTGACGTGGCTGAAAATTGAAGGTATATACATTTATTTTCTATCTCCATTTTAAAATATTTTAAATGTTAAATACTACAGATCTTATTGAATGTTATATTGAAATCATTTTAAACCGGGGGTAGAAGCTGATATAAATGCACAAAAAAAAGGGTTATTCTAAAAGGAAAAGTGGGAATGCCAAAATTCAATTATTTATATAACTGTAGATTTTCACAAAAAAAACCTTTAACCTAAACTAAAACTTTTTTATATTAGTTATGTATAAATTATAAAAATATATAAATAATAAAATAAAATCAACATCGTCACAATAGTTAAAATAATTTGTTCTTCAAGGGAAGCGTTTTTCTCTTTTCACTCTCACAACGAATGTTACATTTCCTCGTCACTCGAAAACATTAAAAATAAAATTAATTTCAAATAGAAAGAAATATAATAATTTATTATTATTATAAAATGGCAGTTATCAATAAGATTCTAGAATGATTATTACGATCAAGTGTTCTGAACGCTGCACTGATAGATCAAGAGTCTACAGAAAATTTTGGGAGTGGATTGCTAACTAAAATATGAGTATGATGGTTTATAGGTGCATATATCGCGGTATCAAAAACAACCGTCTAGCAGGTTTCTTTTTCAGCCTTTGGCGGGGGTGGGAATTTGAAAATAGCGTTTTTCCAGTTTATTTTTTCATATGTATAACCACTTCAATAAATTTATAAAATATATAATGTGATGCTCTGTCATTTTCTTTAAGTCAAAATCTTGGCAATCCGACCAATAGAACTCAAGATATTAGGTTTTTAAGCGAACCTTAATCGATTTTGCTTTGTTGATTTTTTGTGTTTTATAATTCTCCAAGAAAAAGACGATAAGGTCCTCTTAAAAAGCTTATATTTTGAGTTCTATTGCTCTATTGCTTTTGACTTAATGACAACATCACATAATATATTTATTAAATTTATTGAAGTGGTAATACCTCTGACAAAATAAACTGGTAAATCGCTATTTTCAAACCTCCACCCCCCCAAAAGGCTGAAAAAGAAACCTGAGAAACGGTTGTTTTTGATACCGCGATATATGCACCTACAAACCATCATACTCATATTTTGGTTAACAATCCACTCCCAAAATTTGCTGCGGGCTTTTAGGCTATGAAGTTTAAATGGCAGAATACATTCGTTTAACTAGAACTACAGAATTATCTAAGTTCAAGGTTTACTTTGAAACCGAATCAAGTGCTGAACTTAAGTTTAAACATAAATAGTTAAACTTGTGAAACTGGCCATTAATGTCTCAAACTGGATCTACCAAGCCCCCCCCCAGAGCCTAATCCTAGATCCGCTACTGGTGATAAGTGTTGAAATATATTACAATACAAGTAGCTTTAGTGACGAGGATGAAGAGGGAGGAATGCGGAATTTTCAAACTGAACAATTAGTTATAAAAAGGAAGCAGATAAGAAAAAACTCAAATCTATTTGACTTGCCTGAATCAAAGTGAGTTCATATTTTAAATTGAATTGTAGCTATTAAATAAAATGTTTGTACCCTTTAAAAGATTCAAGCAGTACTTTAGATTATCAAAGGAAGCATTTAAGTATTTGTTGGATGAAATAAGTACGAAAACAACGATTCGGCAACGTTCATCATCGATTCCAACAATATTGAGGCTCGCAGTCACCTTAAAAATTTTAGCGGAGGGAAGTTACCAACACGGCGGCGCTGGAAACGATTTGAATTTGGGACTAGCTCAACCAACAGTTAGCTAGTTTTTTAAAGAAATCATTAACATCATGGAAGTTCACATTTGCCCTAAATGGATTCGTTTTCAAATGACAGACGCAGAAAAATCTGAAGCAAAACTTTGCTTCTTTAACAAGACAGAATTTCCTGGTGTCATTGGATGTGTAGATGGCACACATGTAAGAATTTTCACGCCCAAAAAAGAAGAACAACACTTTTACTACAACAGAAAAGGTTTTTATAGCCTTAATGTGATGTTGGTAAGTATTTTTGCATATTTGCCGTAAAGATGTTTTTTTTCAATTCAATATCATTACATTGATGCAAGACATCCAGGTGCGAGTCATGATGCACTTGTATGGAATTCAAGTGAAATAAGGGAAATGCTGGAAGCTAATTTCAATAGCGGTGAAAAAAATACATGGCTATTAGGTAGGTGAAATACTTTTATTAAATTTTGACAATATTCAGTTTATCAGAAATAGATGATGCACTTGGGCCATTTTTAATAACTCAATTAGAGCCACGCAAGAAAGAAGTCTTGAAAGTAATTTCAACTCAAAGCACGCATCGACTAGAAACGTAGTTGAAAGAACAATTGGCGTTTTGAAAAATCGTTTTCGTTGTTTACTCAGCGCCCGGCAACTGCATTACAGTCCCCAAAAAGGAACCCAAATCGTGAACGTTTGTTCAGCTTTGCACAACATTGCAATCAACTACGGATACGGAACAGATATTCTTCCAGATGAAATGAATGTATCTGACGATGTCGAAGTTGAAAACAGTATTCAAGACACAAATAATAATAACACCGCGGGAGCTAGAATTAGAAACCATATAATGAACTCAATAATAAATTCATAGTTTTTTTATTAAGAAGAAAATAAATAAATTTCATAACTAACTTATGTAACTAAATATATATATAAAGGAATTTCATTCTTTTTTATGGTTTCACAAAGCACGGAGATGATTTTTAAACTAGTATTTTTTTACTTGTTGATTTCTTGTTGTGTCTTGAGTGCAAGTTTCTTTTCTTGGATTTCTATTTGTTTGATTTTTATTTCTAGATCCATCATCTTTATTTTTTTTTTGTTTCTTTTCTTTATGCTTCTTTTCTTTCCATCTCTTGTTTATACATTTTAATGTTTCCTCTTGGATTTTAAGACGTTTTGTGTCTCTCCTAGCAGTTTCCTCTGTTAATTTGTATGACTTTCTTATATACCTTTCTACTTCCTTCGTATATGCTTCTATTTTTTTATGTTTTCGTTGATACCATTTAAGGTTGTTTCTTGAAGTACACACTGCTTCTCCAAAAGCTTAGATCTTTCCTTTTTAAAAGCGGAAGCGTGCCGTCGTTTTTCTTCCTACTATTGGTTCCTCAGTTTCATGTTGATGTTCCGGATGTTGTTCTTCATGTTCTTGCTCCGGAACTCCACCCTCTAATTCGAAGAAACTATCATCTGTCTTTACCATGATCGCTTCTAAATACTGCAATAAAGTGTCTGCATCCGTCTGAATTTGTGTTGATGCAGACCCGGATGGAGTTGGCTAGAGGATTGAAGGCAAAATGGGCTGGTATACACCAATTGGATTGCCACTTGGGTTCAACCACTTTTTATAACTCAGCAAATCTGCTACAGCCTCTTCCAGTGGAGATAAAATTTGCAGTTGGTTTGGGCCTTCCCCAGTTGCTTTTATTTCCTTTGAATTGTGCAATACTTTTTTTTTAACTTTGAATTTCAAGTCGGCCCAAACCTAATAAAAACAAACATTAAGAATTTGTGTATATTAATGGAATAAACGATTCAAACCTTTTGCCAACCATCTACATCTCTTACTGAAGGACCCTTGCTGTTCATTTCGTTTTTAATTTTTTTTTGTCTATTCCCTTTAAAAAAACCCTAGCCAACTGCTCGTTCCTCTACATCAGCTCTACGAGCTCTTGAAATTGGTTTTGATTTGTTAACTTCAACTGCAAATGTAAACAAATATGTTCTTTTTTTATTTATCGTAAAAAAAATAACAATAAATTCCATAAAATAACAATTTAACAAGAATACTTACAGTTTTGCGACCTTCCATTTCTCTGTCGTGAGCAAATTTTTGAACGCGAGATACCGTCGTTTTTTTCATAGCTGTAGTTTCCTTTCGTCTACAGAATGCTGAGTGAAAGTGTTCAACGACGTTTGACGTTTACACACGACAACAAAACGAGTGACTAAAGTTGAAAACGACTTACGGAATGCAGATTGTGTTGCGTCGTATATTTCGCTGTCGTTTACGACTTCGGTAATAGGGGTAATTGATCGAGCAGCAATCTGGATTTCGGGGAGGACATTCATGCGAAACAGCTCTAATAAGTACAATCCATGAGGAAAACAAAAATGGATGAAGGAAGAAAAGTAATTGTGATATTCAGGGATTTTAAAAGAGCCTTTGAAACTATTGATAGAGCAATCCTAATTAATAAAATGGACAACTATGGGGTAAAAGGAACAGAAATGAAATGGTTCGCTTCGTACCTTAACCAAAGATCACAAATAACAAACCATTGACGCCATTGCGTCATTTCATTTCGAAGGTAGAAGTGGTGAAGCAAGGCTCTGTTTTCCAGGTCATGGTTCGGGCGAATGCTAGTATTCACCTTGTACACTTGCTGGAAAGCAGCCCCCACAGCCTCCACTTTCTCACGAGGGTCTTCGATTATAAGGAGGTCATCGTCCAAGACGGCTTCCTCTGGATCTATGCCTGCTATCAGAAGTACGTCTCTGTTCTCTGTCGTTCTCTGAAGCTTAAAACACGGAAGTTCGTTTTGATCATTCCGTCTAAATATTTTATTAATTTGAGGAAACATACTCGGGTCGCTAGAATTAACGGCCCGAATTTTGTTGTCCCAATACAAATTAATAGATAACCGGTAATTTTCCTTGATCAATTGGTTGATGTTTTTAATTGACGACTTCAGTGTCCTAATCTCCAGATCGTGTATGTCAGTAAAACGTCTGTACAAAAGTTTCAGTCTTGTCAAAAGTCCACTTTTTTGTCTGTGTAGTGCGTCGATGGTCGCGATGCGGTACATGTCTGTGGCTTCGCGTTCTTTGTTATTTTGGTATTGTTTTTTCCATTGTTCGTTGGATTGTACTGTCCATCTTTTCCAAGTAATCGTCAATTTCGGTATTTGTTAAATTCCTGTCATTTGGTGGCGATATGTTGTTTATTCGTAGTTCACTCGATAAAGCTCTGGTGAAGCGTGGCCAGCGAGTCTTACTGTAATTGTAAGAATGCACTGGCACATACTCCAAATCCACGAGCTCGTTCGGAAGTTGAATTACGGCAGCAAGTCCGCAGTGGTCACTGTCGTACTCGATCGTTCGTAAACAGTTTCTTAGTCGCTGACCCACAGTGTCAGTAATTGTCAGTCTTGAGTCTTTCAACAATAGATCCAGATAGGAACCGCTCCTTGGAAACGAAGACCTATCACTAGCCAAAAGGTCGAGCATATACTCAACGTTGTATTGACACATCCAATTAAATAGATGGCTGCCTCTCCGGCAGCGCGCCCTTAACCTATAAAATGCGATAAGCTCGGCAAAGCAGAGTAGATATTGTCTACCCTTTTCGCCTGTTCACTTATCTGTTTTTGAAGTCCTGATATTTGGCTCTGAATGGCCAGTAGCATACCTCTTATTTCGGCCTGTGCGTCCAGAGCCTTAGGCACGAGGGCCTGTGGGGCTGCCTTTGGCGCAGGCTGTACCGTTTTGCCCCTTCCTGACGCCATTTGGGCGTAGGAAATTTGGGGATTGACGGAAATTGTTGTATGAGGACGCGTTGGTCTGCTTGCCTTGCCGCTTTATTGTGTTTCAATTGTTGAAACGTTGGGCATCCCCGATAGTTTGCGGGGTGCCAGTCGCCTCGGCAAAGTGCACATTTAAGTTGGGTCAATTCGACCCTTTCCTGCCCGAGCTTACACTCTCCTACAATCTGGTTCTCACCACACTTGACGCAGCGTGACTGCATTTCGCAGTTTGCTGCAGCATAGCCGAACCTTTGGCAGCGCATTCATTGAAGCATGTCGCTGCGCCTCTTTAATTTATCCCAAGTCACAAGATGGTAGTCGAGGACGGAGATACTCCTCAGACTTTCCAGTTTGCTGCTGGGCGAAAGCTGTACCAGGAAGAACGGCAGATTCCGTTTCTCCCGCCTGGCCTTAACTGTAGCGAACGGCTTAACCCCGATAAATTCGAGATCGTCGCTCGCTTTTTGGCGAAGCTCATTTAAGAGCACCTGTGGGTCCGTGTAGGAGTCTATGCCCTTTAGTAGGACCGTCTTTTGGGGTAAAACTAAAGAACTCCGTTCCTTTAACAAATCTTTAATAATTTTATGATCTTTAATGGAAAAGCACTGAATAGCGTGCCTATCTACACTTAATCTTTTTATTGTAAAATTTGTGCCTATGGCCAACTTACATAACTTTATTGTGTCCTGCAATCTGCGATGGCTGTGGCTGCTGCTGGTGTTCCCTCTGCTGCTGTGGTATCTGCTGCTGTGGTATCTGCTGCTGTTGTTTCTTCTGCTGCTGGTTCTGGATCTGCTGCTGGTGTTGTTTTTGTTTATCTTGTTGCTGTTGCTGTGACTGTTGTTTTTGCCTATTTTGTGGCTGCTCTGGTTGTTGTTTATTTTGCTGGGGCTGCTTATTTGTCGGTTGCAGCTCCGCATTTTTGATTTGCTGTGGGGCTCCTTTTGGTGGAGCCTGTAGTGACTTTTTTAACTCCCGCTCCTGTTTTTCGCGCTCTCGTCGAGCTATTTGTTTATTTTTGAGGGCCTTTACAATTTCATGCACCTCTGCTTGTAGCTTCTCAATTTAACGTTGTTTTTCCTCAACGATGCTATTGAGAGCTTGCTCCTCTATTTCATCTTCCGATGACTGGTCTATAGTTGCATTTTTTTCATCGCTGGTGGGCAGCCCTTTTCCACCCTCGGACATATATTCAATTTCCTCGTCATCGATGACTTTGGATGACGAGGAATTAACTTTCTGCTGCCTCTCACTGTTTGCTGCTTGAATTTGGTTTTCCTCTTGTATCGTCTGCCTACCATCAGCTTGCAGCTGTGTTGAGGGGGCAGGTGGACGTGCGGTGCGCTTCACCAAATTAGGAACATACTTTTGTTGCTTCCTCTTCTTAGTTAACGCGGCTGGTGGTGCCGTTGCCATTGTTGCTAGGGCATCTTTGGATGTCCCCGCTATAGCTGCCGTTGCTGGCTTTATTGGTTTTGCCTTTATTGGCTTTGCCGCTGCTGATGAGACATCTTTCGATGCCCCAGTTGTTGGTGCCGTTGCTGGCATTATATTTGGTGCTGGTGCACCACCTTTCGATGGCCCCGCACTCTGCTTTCCGTCGTCCAGATGAGTTTTATCCCACTCTATAATGTTTTCTACTTCTCTATTGTGGAAAAAAGCAGATAAAATATTTGACCCCGACTGGGGATTGAACCGGCTACTTTCAGTTCCGGGATCTGCCACCCTCGCACTATATGAAAAAGCTTGTCTCTTCTCAACTAATACTTTTCCACACACGATTCTAATCTAAAATTCTGCGAAAGCCAATACGTCTACACTGCTTCAAAGATCGAAATCGACTGAACGAGAACCTGTTTTTGTTTTTTTTAAACCGATATTGTCCGTAATGTCTTTCGTCAAAAGGCAATGAATCATTTATTAAATTTAAAAAAAAAAACAAAAACATTATTGTCGTTGCTTTTGAGAGGCGAGAACGATAATGGTGGATTTACATGTATCTTCTCTGCAAAATGCAGAAAAGTATTTTATCTTTTCTCTCTATCTAACAAATATACATTTTGTATTTGGCATCCCTTTTTTTGTGCAGAAACCAAATGCAGATACATGTAAATCCACCATAAATGAAATCATGGTCGTCCTATTTATCGATACCAACACGGCACACGGAGTAGCATTTTATATTGCTGCCTTTCAAGGGATACAATTTCTTTCTCTGCCCCAAGAAGACGTCACCTAATTCTCTCAGAAGTAGGGAATTTGCACGAAACATTTTTTATTTTATTATTTCAATTTAAAGAGAGCTCTATTTTTATTTGATTATTATTTATTTTTAGATTTTTTCCTTTCGAAGTCAAAAGCGTAAAGTTTACATAATAAATAATCATGAATGAATAAACAGAAATGATCAAAATTCCCAAGTTTGTTCACTAACTTCTACTATTTTGTTGATCAACTCTAGAGTTGATCATCTAAAGATGAAAACGTCAACTTCGAGTGAATAAAAAACTATTTCTCAAGTTGACTGTAAAAAATCCCAAAGTTATGTTTAACTTTGAGGGAATAAATTAGGCTTAAGTCGTTTTTGAATTGCCGCTAGTGTATCGATTTTTTTTAGAAAGGGAACCATCGTGATGTTGGCTCCTAGCAGTCCAGGTATAATAGGTCGATGGTGTAAGTAATGTGCAAGAAGCTTAATACAAACGTTAAAATGTATACACTGGTTAAAATTTAAACGAGCTCCTGAGCGGGTTAAATTCTGACAACTGTATTCACCTCAGTAATGTCAAAATTTAGCCATGGGATTAAATTTAACGCACTTTTAACGCAATTGACACACGGCCTAAGTCTGTTAGAGCCTGATTATTCGCTTCGTTTTCCCGTTCGTTTCGTCTTTCGTGTTTTTGACAGGCAAGAACGTTCATGATTACATGGTTCGCGAAAATACGTACGTACTTCCATTCGTTATTTTGACGTTCATGGAATTGTGGGATGTTTTGTAAGAAAATAATCAGTAGTAATAAATAAAAATATTTTTTAATCACTTATTTCGCAAATACAAACGCACATTATGTGTATCCAATTACGAACAACTATTTTTCAATTCAATAATTTTTGTTCAAATCGTTTTTTGCTAAAATCGAGGAGAATTGCGGTTGCCAAATCAGAAACGTTCAACCAGAAAAAGTCTTCAAATTTTCATTCCTGCTTTCGTTTCTTCCTTCCCTCTACATTTCTACTCCCCTCACCCAAGCTGTCAAAAAGACGAAAGACGAAACAACCAAAAAACGAATCGTGTAATCGGGCACTTAGAACAAAGGGTGTATCACCATGGTATATTAATGACCTGAACTCGTTTAATGGCATGAAAATTAATGCGTATAACAAAGCTGTGATAACTAAAAGCAATGAAGACTGGAACTCATATAGACTAATTAGGAATAAGTACAAACAAAGTATTAATAAAGCAAACAATAATTATGTACAATATACAATAGATTTAAATAGTGGTAACCAAAAGGGACTATGGCGTGCAATAAAAGATTGAGTATTGGGTAGTGATCCAAAATAGAAATAAACTGTGCAATTGAGACAAATATAAGTGCAATAGTAAATCATTTAAATGATTTTTTTGTTGATAGTGTCGTTGAAATAAATAATTCTATTGTTCAAGTCCCGAACGTATCGATTGTCCACACTCTTTTCAATTTCAATACCCTAAACCTTAATGATCTTGAAAGCGTTTTTAAAGAAATGAATAACAAAAATGATGTTTTCGGACTAAACTCGACCATTTTTATAGAAAACTTTGATTTAGTTGGACATGAAATTTTAGATATTATAAATGAATCATTGCAAAATGGAGTGTTTTCTACGTCTCAAAAAGTCTGTTGTAGTACTGTTGCAAAAATCCCAAACCCTAAAGAAGCGCTTGACTATAGGCCAGTCAATATGTAACCAACTCTGGAAAAAATTATCGAAAAAGTAGTAAGCAAGCAACTCTCCACCCATGTCAAAACTCAAAATATATTCACCCCAATTACCGATGTCGTCTCGTTTTTTCGACATCTCTCGTTTTCTCTGTCGTGTCGTTTTTTAAATGGCATTTCATAACTTCTTCGACGCGACGATTTTGTAACAGATTTTTAAACGACGAAAAAGTAACAAACATCTGTCAAAATCAAATGAAACTCTAAAGTTCACAAACAAAATAATTGGTCGAAGCTCAATTAAAGAACAAATTATTAGTAAATAAATAAGTTATTAAGGTGATAAGTGTTGAAATATATTACAATACAAATAGCGATAGTGACGAGGATGAAGAGGGAGGAATGCGGAATTTTCAAACTGAACAATTAGTTATAAAAAGGAAGCAGATAAGAAAAAACTCAAATCCATTTTACTTGCCTGAATCAAAGTGAGTTCATATTTTAAATTGAATTGTAGCTTTTAAATAAAATGTTTGTACCCTTTAAAAGATTCAAGCAGTACTTTAGATTATCAAAGGAAGCATTTAAGTATTTGTTGGATGAAATAAGTACGAAAACAACGATTCGGCAACGTTCATCATCGATTCCAACAATATTGAGGCTCGCAGTCACCTTAAGAATTTTAGCGGAGGGAAGTTACCAACACGGCGGCGCTGGAAACGATTTGAATTTGGGACTAGCTCAACCAACAGTTAGCAAGTTTTTTAAAGAAATCATTAACATCATGGAAGTTCACATTTGCCCTAAATGGATTCGTTTTCAAATGACAGACGCAGAAAAATCTGAAGCAAAACTTTGCTTCTTTAACAAGACAGGATTTCCTGGCGTCATTGGATGTGTAGATGGCACACATGTAAGAGTTTTCACGCCCAAAAAAGAAGAACAACACTTTTACTACAACAGAAAAGGTTTTTATAGCCTTAATGTGATGTTGGTAAGTATTTTTGCATATATGCCGAAAAGATGTTTTTTTCAATTCAATATCATTACATTGATGCAAGACATCCAGGTGCGAGTCATGATGCACTTGTATGGAATTCAAGTCAAATAAGGGAAATGCTGGAAGCTAATTTCAATAGCGGTGAAAGAAATACATGGCTATTAGGTAGGTTAAATACTTTTGTTAAATTTTGACAATATTAACTTTATCAGAAATAGATGATGCACTTGGGCCATTTTTAATAACTCCATTTAGAGACACGCAAGAAAGAAGTCTTGAAAGTAATTTCAACTCAAAGCACGCATCGACTAGAAACGTTGTTGAAAGAACAACTGGCGTTTTGAAGAATCGTTTTCGTTGTCTACTCAGCGCACGGCAACTGCATTACAGTCCCCAAAAAGGAACCCAAATCGTGAACGTTTGTTCAGCTTTGCACAACATTGCAATCAACTACGGATACGGAACAGATATTCTTCCAGATGAAATGAATGTATCTGACGATGTCGAAGTTGAAAACAGTATTCAAGACACAAATAATAATAACGCCGCGGGAGCTAGAATTAGAAACCATATAATGAACTCAATAATAAATTCATAGTTTTTTTATTAAGAAGAAAATAAATAAATTTTATAACTAACTTATGTAACTAAATATATATAAAAAGGAATTTCATTCTTTTTTATGGTTTCACAAAGCACGGAGATGATTTTTAAACTAGTATTTTTTTACTTGTTGATTTCTTGTTGTGACTTGAGTGCAAGTTTCTTTTCTTGGATTTCTATTTGTTTCTTTTTTATTTCTAGATCCATCATCTTTATTTGTTTTGTTTCTTTTCTTTATGCTTCTTTTCTTTCCATCTCTTGTTTATACATTTTAATGTTTCCTCTTGGATTTTAAGACGTTTTGTGTCTCTCCTAGCAGTTTGCTCTGTTAATTTGTATGACTTTCTTATATACCTTTCTACTTCCTTCGTATATGCTTCTATTTTTTTATGTTTTCGGTGATACCATTTAAGGTTGTTTCTTGAAGTACACACTGCTTCTCCAAAAGCTTAGATCTTTCCTTTTTAAAAGCGGAAGCGTGCCGTCGTTTTTCTTCCTACTATTGGTTCCTCAGTTTCATGTTGATGTTCCGGATGTTGTTCTTCATGTTCTTGCTCCGGAACTCCACCCTCTAATTCGACGAAACTATCATCTGTATTTACCATGATCGCTTCTTAATACTGCAATAAAGTGTCTGCATCCACTTGAATTTGTGTTGATGCAGACCCGGATGGAGTTGGCTAGAGGTTTGAAGGCAAAATGGGCTGGTATACACCAATTGGATTGCCACTTGGGTTCAACCACTTTTTATAACTCAGCAAATCTGCTACAGCCTCTTCCAGTGGAGATAAAATTTGCAGTTGGTTTGGGCCTTCCCCAGTTGCTTTTATTTCCTTTGAATTGTGCAATACTTTTTTTTTAACTTTGAATTTCAAGTCGGCCCAAACCTAATAAAAACAAACATTAAGAATTTGTGTATATTAATGGAATAAACGATTCAAACCTTTTGCCAACCATCTACATCTCTTACTGAAGGAACCTTGCTGTTCAGCTGCTCAGCTATGGTAATCCATTTCGTTTTTATTTTTTTTTGTCATTCCCTTTAAAAAACCCCTAGCCAACTGCTCGTTCCTCTACATCAGCTCTACGAGCTCTTGAAATTGGTTTTGATTTGTTAACTTCAACTGCAAATGTAACCAAATATGTTCTTGTTTTATTTATCGTAAAAAAAAATAACAATAAATTCCATAAAATAACAATTTAACAAGAATACTTACAGTTTTGCGAGCAGCCATTTCTCTGTCGTGAGCAAATTTTTGAACGCGAGATACCGTCGTTTTTTTTTCATAGCTGTAGTTTCCTTTCGTCTACAGAATGCTGAGTGAAAGTGTTCAACGACGTTTGACGTTTACACACGACAACAAAACGAGTGACAAAAGTTGAAAACGACTTACGGAATGCAGATTGTGTCGCGTCGTATATTTCGCTGTCGTTTACGACTTCGGTAATAGGGGTAATTGATCGAGCAGCAATCTGGATTTCGGGGAGGACATTCATGCGAAACAGCTCTAATAAGTACAATCCATGAGGAAAACAAAAATGGATGAAGGAAGAAAAGTAATTGTGATATTCAGGGATTTTAAAAGAGCCTTTGAAACTATTGATAGAGCAATCCTAATTAATAAAATGGAGAACTATGGGGTAAAAGGAACAGAAATGAAATGGTTCGCTTCGTACCTAAACCAAAGACCACAAATAACAAACATTTTAGAAATTTAATCAAACGAGAGAAGTGTAGATATTGGAGACCACAGGGTTCGAATTTTGGTGGTGAATTACTCCTTATAAACATAAACGAAATAACAAAGTGTTGAAATGGTGTAAATGTGTGCTTTTTGCAGATGATACTTTAATTTACATTGAATTTAAGAATATTATGGATGTGTAAGCAAAAATTAATGAAGATCTACATAATGTCTATCAGTGGTTTGCATGAACAAATTAAAACTAAAAACTAAATCCAACAAGTTAAGAGTATAAAATATTTGGGGGTAATTATTGATAAAAACTTGAATTTCAAAGAACATTCCGATTATATTTGTGCAAATATAAAAGTAGAATAAGAAAGAAATTAAGATTTAAAAAAGGAGAAATGATTTTCAACACAATTGTTCTACCACATTTTGACTATTGTGCCCCAGTTTTGTTCATGTGCAATATGGATCTTAAGCAAAGACTTCAAGTTATTCAAAATAAAGTTATGCGTGTAATTTTAAGATGTGATAGATATACCCCCTAAAGCTTTATGTTACAATCCTTAAAGTGGTTAAAAGTTAATCAGCGTCTTATTTTGAAAGTACTATCTTTTGTGTATAATATAAAACTTTGCAGCTACCCACAGTATCTACAAGAGAAATTGGTTTATGTTGGTGAATTGCAACCATTCAATCTCAGATCAGCAAATGATTTCCGAATCGAGAGATATAACAGAAACAGCACCCAAACATCTGTAATATACCAAGGAGTCAAACTTTTCAACTCACTGCCAAGAGTAATTAAAGATGAGTCCAATTTTCAACGATTGTTTTTGTTGCCTTAAAACTGGCCACCAATCTAGTCATTGTTATTCACGTAAGCGCTGCGGAATTTAAGGATGTTCATACAACCACCACCGCCTTCTACACTGCAACACAAAAGAAACCAACAAGCCAGACGACACAGCACACACGAGTAAACACAGAGACACATTTCCAGGACCAATAATCCAGTCCAAGGGTCGACTAGCCAAGTGCAGACATCCTTGCCTCAACAGGAACACCGTAGCTGCCACGCAGGAAGTATCCATGAGAGCGTCAAGGATATTTTGTTCCAAATATTGCCGGTGAGTCTATGGCCAGGATAAGACGATTACAACCTACGCGGTTGTGGACGATGGAGGATCTGGTTCGCGAGTTGGGTATACGTGGTAAAGCGGTGTAGCGGAGCTACAATGGTTGAGCGAAAAAACAATTAGTCAGCAGTCTGAAATTATAGAAATAATAATTAGTGGAATTGAAGAAGATTCTGAAAAATTTCAGCTGTCAAATGTATATACCTCACCAAGTATGTCATTGCCAACCCAAAGTTTTAATCGTGGTGAATTATTAGCTAAAAATAAAAACGTTCATCTTTCGGGACTGCCACTTATCGAGTATAATAATATTAAACCAAAATTAATAATAAGTCTAGCTCATGCCTACTTAACCGTACCTTTGGAACGTCCATGTGCACCTTAAGGTATAGGTCAAATTGCCACTAAAACCAGACTAGTATGGATTGTCTATGGGCCCGTACTAGCGGGCAAAAATACCAGAAAGGTGAGCCGACGTGTGATGCACATCAATAAAAGCCACGAACAATCCGAAAACAAGTTGGATGAAATGAATGACATTTGGGGTACGACTAGATGTTAAAACAGCGGTTTCCAATGCAGATGAAAGAGCAATATTTCTGCTTGACTCTACGACAAAAAATATCGGGAATCGTTACGAAGTGGGACTTTTGTGGACAGAAGACCTTGCCGTTTTTCCAGATAGCATAAAATGGCATTGAACCGACTCGAAAATGTCGAGAAAAAAATGGCAAGAGATCCAGAGTATTCCGTAAAAATTAAAGATTATTTAGCAAAAGGTTATGCGAGAAAACTTAATCCAGAAGAAAACAGCCAACGAACTCTTAGAACATTCTACTTGCCACACTTCGGAGTAAGAAACCCCAACAAAGCTATGATACATCTTGTTTTTGATGCAGCCGCTGAAGTTAAACTGTTTTCTCTCAATAAAGCCTTACTTACGGGGCCAGTCATAAACCAAACTTTAATTTCAATTCTCTTTAAATTCAGACAAGCTCAATATGCAGTGTGTGGTGACATCAAGGAAATGTTCCAATAAGTCCAGATAGTGATTGAAGATCAGGATAGCCAGCGATTCCTATGGAGAGAAGATCCATCAGAGCCAGTAGAAACTTATGTCATGGCACGAATGATTTTCGGAGCTACATGTTCACCGACTATTGCCCAACAGGTCAAAAACGTCAATGCGATGAGGTTTACCCAACAGTTTCCAAGAGCTGTAAAAGGTATTATTGTGACATTACGTCGATGACTGCGTAGAGAGCTTCCAGACAGAGGTTGGGGCTATTGAAGTTTTGAAGGACGTCATCGATATACACGCCGCTGGTTTCGAGCTACGTAACATTACATCAAACTCAGAGAGATTCTGTGCATGCATTGGTTACCAAAATTAGACGTCTTCATTTACACTTTTAGGTTCAACAAAGTTCCTGCAGAAATATTGAACTTTACTAGAAAACCGACGAAGAGAGAGTTATCGGAAAAGGTGAAATTAACACAAAAAATTAATCACCTCGTTTATAAACAGCACCTTATTGTTTCACACAAAAAAAAAATTGAAAGTCAATTACAAAAACAATAAAAAGACCCGAATGCATTTCGAACGCGTCTTTGGCGATCATCATCAGCACTAACTCGATTATTAATTTGCATCAATTGGTCTAACATCCAAGAGAGTGTATATACGAAAGTAACGGACACGTGCTATACCAAAGAGAACAGTGGTGATCTAATTTCGCCTTCTTCTGCATTCAAGTTATTGGTTTCTTTTTCAATAAAATAACTCTCATAGGCATCCAGTCTGTTGCACTTATTTACATGTTTTATCAAGCTGACTGTGTGTTCATTTTCTCCAATTCCATGGCCTTCAGTTACAACATGATGAGCAAAAGCTGATTGTGTCAATTTGTTCTTTTTTGTACAATAACAATGCTCCTTATATCTCACTTGTAAACTGCGTTTTGTTTGGCCAATATAACGTCGTTTGCATACACCACATTATATAGCATATATGCCGGATTTTTGTTCATCAACAACTTTGTCTTTCGTAGACGCAAACAAATTAATTTCAAATTAAGTTAATTTCACCTTTTCCGATAGTTATATGTTTCCACGTTGTTCAGTTAATTATGTCTTTTTTGACTAAAGTTATTGAATTGAGCATTGCTAAGTATGAATATGTCGGTCTTTGATCCATTCGGTTTCCTGGTCGGTTTTTTAATATCAGCGATAGTTTTGATGCAAGCCACATGGTAGTTTGGTATTCAGTGGGACGAGCCACTGCCGGGTGAAATTTATCGTCGGTGGAAGATGTGGATGGAGGAAATGCCTATGGTGAAAGAATTTCGAGTGCCACGGTGCTATTTTTCTGATTTTGAGACGAGTCAAGTGGATCTTCATATATTCGTCGATGCAAGCAAAGAGGCGATGGCGGTGGTGGCATATTGGAGAGCGGTGAGTGATGGTGAAGTTAAATTGGTTTTTGTCGCAGCTAAAAGTAGTTTAGCTCCGACACGGTAACATACCGTACCTAAGCTCGAACTGCAAGCCGCAGTAATGGGTGTACGACTGATGGAAAATATTGTTAAATGCCATACAGTGAAGATCAACAGACATCATTTTTGGAGCGATTCACACACCGTGATCCGTTGGATTCATCCAGACCATCGATCCTACAAGCAGTATGTGCCGAATCGGGTCTCCGTAATCCTAGAAGAAAGTACAGTTGATGACTGGCGCTGGTGTCCTGGCCATCTCAACCCAGCCGATGAGGCAACTCGAGCAAAATTTGCCCTGCGGTGGGACACAAATGGTAGGTGGATAAGAGGTCCACAATTTCTGTATGATGAAGAAGACGCTTGGCCAGATGAATCTTTGATGGGCAAAAACGATGATAGAAGTCATTAAACACCACCTTTTTTTTTGGCAAATTATAAGGTAAATCTGATAAACCGTATTATTAATCGATTTTCGAACTATTCCAGGCTTAAACGAACTATCGCCTGGTTGTTTCGGTATATGGCGAATCTGAAGATAAAGTCTTTGAAGAGAAAACAATGGTGAGTGGTCCAAAATATGAAAAACGGAATGTGGCATGAATGGATAAGGAAATATCGGCCTGAGCTTACGAGACGAACCAAGTGGTGTCAACCTGCCAAACCAATCGAACTGAGTAGTCTCATACTTATTTATGATGCTGACATTCCAAGGTCACAATGGAAACCCGTCCGAGTGCTTAAGTTGCACTTTGGTAAAGATGACATAGCCCGGTCTGCCGTAGTAAGGACTAGCACTGGTGAGTTCAGAAGGCCAGTATCGAAGTTAGCAGTCCTCGACGTGAAGATGTCAGAAGATCGTGAGGCTTCCCCCTCCAGGTGAGCTCACGGAGTTGGGGATGTCGAGAATTGAATGCAGCCTTTTAATTATTGACTGTATGCTGTCATTATTTATATTCGAAAATCTAATTTAAATGTAAAAATGTATATCTGTCCTTGTCACTTTGTATTTAACCTAAAATTGCGCCTTTTTAAAGTTAGGAAAATTATATAGTCGGCTAATCGGCCATTTTATCTTAAGTCTTAGTCTTGTCCAGCATCAAAAAATAGTAAGTTAAAAATGTTCCTTATTTATTTAAGTTAATTACATGCTGTAAATTATTATATTGTTTTAGAGAATAACCACTCCACTTCATTCCAATTTATATTGGGTTTACACGTCTTGTGTTTTATGTGGGAAGATAATTCTAGAGCTGTGCCGGAGTCAACGTGGGCAGCCAGCCCAAATATATTCAGTTGCCTGCCTGCCGCAACACTCATTGACATTCATCAACGGACGAGGAAAAACATAAAAACAGCTAGTGACAGAATGAAAACACGGTACGACGCCCACCTGTGCAACAACGATGGGATTCCAAGAAGGAGACCTTGTGTGGATCCGACAAAAGGGACTGTCACCAAAACTTCAACAAAACTGGGAAGGCCCATATACCGTTGTGAAGCGAATAAATGATGTGGTTTACCGCATTCAGAGAGGAGTAAGGGGCAAGCTTAAAGTAGTTCGCTGTGACTGTTGACATCGTTATAACGGTGTGGACGGAAATAATCGGGACGATCAATCCTAAGAGCGGGGTAATGTGGTGAATATGCAAACAACGACATCATTTATTAGTACAAGTTTGCGCGCCATCTTTGAACGAAATGAATAACTAAATCCACGGTTGGTGCCCAGGCTCGTTCGTTATTTCGTCATACTAAAAGTGGATCTTGGAATTGAACGAAACCTTTTGGAAAAGAACCATCTAGCTGATTTCAGAACCCTAGAAAATTCTATAACCCTTTATTTCGGATATAAATACACGGCCACCAGTCCGAAAACTTCAGTTTAATTTTAAAAGTGAATAAATGTCGGTGTGAATAAAGAGTTACATACTTGTGCTTGGTTGTAATAAAAGTATTAGAAGTAAAAGTATTTGAAATAAAAAAGCGTTTTATTTTGTGAATTAATTGTAGTTACAGTTTGAATAAATATTATGTTATTATAATAATTATATTTTATTAAATTCTTAGTCTAAGATAGTTTTGTAATTTATAGACGTAAATAAATAAATAAAAAAGCTAAAAATACAGCGGCTGAGATGGCTGGGGCACGTGGAGCGTACCTGCCCGACGAGTCTTCACATCCAACCCCGATGGCGTACGCAGCTGAGGAATAACCCGTTACAGGTGGTGCACACAAGTGGAGGAGGATATTAAATAACTCGGTGTGCGCAACTGGAAGCGGAAGCAGCTAGCTAGGGACAGACCTGGCTGGAGGGGCTTGTTAGTTGAGGCCGAAGCCCATCTTGGGCTGTAAGCGCCATCTAAAGTAAAAGTAAAAGTAAATTAACCATTCCTGTGTGCGCGTGTTGGCAGGAATGGAAGAGACCTACAATTCTATGCTGAATCCGAAGGGCTAGACGAGAAGCACTTATTCATGGCAATTGATACTCTTGGAGCACTTGTCAATTCCTCGCAAGAGGCAGTAGCCCTGAAAAAAAAACTTTTTTTTTTAGTTTTTAAGTGGACGATAGGCTAGGAAGTGAACCCAGACTTACAGCCTTATTTTGCCATTGTGAGGCTCACATGTCACAGTTTTTTGTGAGTTTGTTTTGTATTAAGGCGGTTACAATTTTGTATTCTGTGGAAGCCCTCATAAGAAACCTCACAAGAACAGCGTAATTTGTGATCTGCCAAGGAGCAGTAATTTTTAAGATTTTATGAGGCAAGTTTACCACGAGTTATGACTGCTGTTATGCTGTTAACTTTATTAAAGGTAAAACCTCGCAGTTAAAGCAAAGAAAAGTAGAGTTTTAATTTGTTTTGAAAAGGGTTAAAATACCAAGTCATCACCAAGTGTCTGTTTAATGCTCACGAAAAGAACGAGTGTTCGGTATTGTAGAAAGTGTTTAAACTGTAGGTATGTTGTATCATAGAAAAACAATAAAAAGATACAAATCTTTCGTACGTTTTACCCCCCAAAACCCATTTGTTTACATTGTTGTTTTTGTAATTTAATTTTGTGTCCATGAATAAATGTGAAATCCAACAACAAAGTTACGCGGTGAAATTTGTTTTTTTGACATTGCGATTTTTTTTATTAAATTGATGTGGTGAGAAGTTTTTTCTTGTTTTATTTTCGGTGCGTGTGTGATTTTTAATAAAAAAATTTAAGTTTTTATCAAATAAAAGTGAAATAAATATAGATTACTGTCTTGTATGCACTCTAAAGAAAACTTATTTTGTAATAAAGTTCTTTGAGAAATAAAAAAAAACTTGAGTTCTCCCTTGAAAGTGAAAAAAAAAAAATAAGACTAATAAAGTCACACTCGCCTTTGCTGTATTTTGAGATAAATTCAGTGCAAATAATAATATAGTATGAGATATGACTTCTATTTTCAGGTCAAAGAACTTCTTTGCAATTTTATCGAAACTTTTTCAAATTGGAAAAGCTGCTAATGCTAATGCTATAAGCTGATTAGTTCAATATAAAATCTTAAATGAAGATTCCATCGACATGGTAATATAAAATATTTTGTACTACAGATATTAACAGTCGTATTCATTAGAATCCGCTGAACAGATGAATAGTTATGCACTGCATAAGGATTTATGTAGCCACTATACAACGTTGCATAAATTGTTATGCATAAAATATTTTTCAACCCATTATAGTTATAATGAGCTTGTGTCAAAATTAGTACTATAAAGAAGGAATCTAGTACGTTTTACTTTCAAAACTGACAAAGGAGACCCAGCTGTGTGTGTGTGATGCGTAAAGAATCAATAAAAATAATTCTTTTTGTATTCATTTCTTTTAATATTATTATAATTATACAGTTGCTTTGTTGTTTGTGTTCGCAAATAAAACTAAAAATATTTGAAACAAAAAATACGTCGTTTTTGATTTATTCCATGAATTGTTCCATTCACTCACATCGTGATGTTTTTGTTGAGGAGAAAAATAAAAGGGTGGTGCTTATTTTTTAATGCTTAAAATTCATTTGTTTTTTTCCCATGAAAGTGATGAAGGTGAATCTTTGTATAATTTTATTTAAATCACGCATGCTGGTGAGCATTTGCAAAAGTTGTAAGATTTGATGGAAAATCTTTAAATTTTGCACATTTATTAAGTAGCTTCCATTAAATAAAGTGTACAAAAAAATATTCTTTATTTTTTTAAACAATATCCCAACAAAAATGTACACTAAATTAACAAAACCAACATTGTTAATTGCTGTATTAAATTTTATAAAATATTTTGAAAGTGAGATTTCAACACCTCAAAGATTGCAAAAATAAGCGCCTCCCTAACATCTATCTATATTATTGCTATGTGTGAGTCAAAGTGACATTCCGATAATAAAAACAACCCTTATGTTGGCTCTATACAACCTCCAAACGCGCTTAGCTTATGTTGCTTCTATTTAACGTTGCATAAGTTTATGAATAAGGTTTTTGCGTTCAGAGGCATTATAAAGAATACATAGCGCTATGCACTCGCTATAATTCGATTATGCATAAGACTGTAAGTTAATAAACGTCTTGACCAACCTTCGCGACAGAAGATGGATACTCTTTTGTTTGGCATTGCTCACATGGTTTCAAGTTAAATGCATGTTTGTGCGCACCAGCACATTCTTTGAGTTGGCGACATAGGTCAAGCCTCCGATATCGATACGCCTAAGTGACTTCATCTGGATAGTAGATGGCTTTGTAGTGGCCCTGGCCACTATAGTCAGATTGAACCCGCTCTTGTCCAGTAAGTACTTAGTTCCTCGAACGAAAATAACTCGTTCCTCTGTGGCTTTGTTTGGAATCGACGCATTGAAAGGCCGGACGACTTGAGATACATCATTACGTTCGAGTTTGTTTCTGGTGGATTTATACAGCACTTCATTGATATTAAGAAGAAGTCGAATGTTAGAAACAATTAGAGTCGTCTTAAATGGCAACTTGGAGAACCTCAAGACATCAGAATTTCTGAAAAAAAAACTTCAAATGCTAGGAAAAGGCTTTAAAAGTAAATTCTTTATCGCTTACCGTCTGATAAATCGAGAAATAACTTTTCTTGAAAGTGAGTCTGAGGTCTTCTAAAAGCATAGCGTCCAGTAAAGAATATCTTCATTTTTTCTGATACGAATGCTGGTAGTGATGAGAATCCTTCGGCCAATTTTGTATTTAGCTTGGGGAGCGTTGCTAATAACTGGTTTCGGTGCTATAACACTAACCGTCGTCGTAGGTCGGATTAGTTTCGTAGACTGATTTTGAGTTATAATAATAAACTTATTATAAAAAAAATTGTGATTGGCGACTTAATTTTTGCGAATTTAAAAGAGAATTTATTGAATTTTTGTCAATATTCATTGATACGTGTGGTTGTAATGATTCGTAAATTTCTTTTGACAGACAATATTGTAACGTACGGTCGTGATGTTGGCGAATGAGGGATCTGAACAAAAATTCCAAACCCCTAAAACCACCCACTCGGTACACTATCAAAAGGCTTTAGAGCTTACGGGGACTCTGTCCTGTAGCAAAAGTGGATGGGTGTCTAGTCTTCCCACTGCGCGGCATGCTTGCATAGCCGAAGGTTAGCTCGTCGGAGGGGGATTCTTGAGCAGGAAACTAGACGGCCGTTACGTTTAATCATGCCGTTAAAATTGTACAAAAAAAAATATTCGCGAAGCTGATATAGTGTCTTGGTGTAGTGATGATACCATTTGTTATCCTTATTAGAAAGAGGAGAGTTGAGATGGTATTGCCCTCCGAGGTTATCCCACCCCAATATCACACGGCTATGTTCTATGAGCAGAACCATGCGACACATCCTGGTCCTCTATTTTTATAGTAACCCCAAAAGAAACCAGAAAACCTAATTTATGTCTTCATTGCATCGTCTTCGTCATCGTCATAGCTCATTCTCGTCAGAGCCACACCCACCAGAAATTAAAAACCTATACCATTACCATGGTTTGTAATTTAAACTTCAAAAATCGAAAATTAAAACATTCATTAGATTTAGCTCAAACTGCTGTCGAAAAAGATATGAACGTTTCTTCAACCGAGAGGATTAGAAATGAACCCATTATTCAAAATCAATAGAAAAGATGTTTATCGTTTTCAAAAGATATAGTTTTATACTAAAAATTTTATTCAAAAAAAATTAAGACTATAATAAACCAATTAAAATTCACCTAAACAGGTAGGTATATCTTTAAATCGAAATATAAAAAAAAACTTTAAAAAATTATAGCTATAATAATTGTTTTCTTTTAGAAACAATGATCAAATATTATAAAAAAAAACTTAAGGTTTAAAACAGAATAAAAAAAAATATTTAAATCAGAATTTTTATTTAACGTGTGTACTCACCAACGAAAATGATCTAAATCTTAGTTAACCTTCCGAAGGCAAGCGGGGTGACCTATCACCCCACTTCTTGAGAAAAACCGTAATATCTTTTGTTTCTGTTATTGTTCCTTCCCCTCGTTCGATCTATTCTCTAATTACATTGTAGGTAGTCATTACCAGTAACCCCCTTTGCTGTTTACGTGTACCTACTTTTTTTCTGGAGCTAACTTTGATTTTTGGGGACTTTTCGATGGTGCTTTATGCTGATGCTAAACACTCGAACGCCCCGATTGACAAGTTTGAAGTAATTATTTGAAGAATTTTGCATTACAACTGGCAGAGCCTTATATGAAACGTCGATTGACTACAAATTTGCCGCGAGAATTACGATGCACTTTACACGATATTCTAAATATGACGGAAGGAGCTCCTGCAGATGAACCCCCGGCAAAATTACAGAAGCAGGCAAGGTGTGCACTGTGTCCAAGAAAACGGGACAAAAAAGTTAAAACTTCTTGCATAAAATGAGAAGTTCCCGCTTGCTCTGAACATCGCAGAGATATTTGCCTTAACTGCATATAATGTAAACAATTATGTACTTAGATTTTAAAAAATCTCAAAAAAAGACTTCTCAATTTCCTTTTAATGTAAACATTCGATCACAAAATAAATAAGAATTTATTTTCAATTAAAATATTGTTTTATTTACAATAAAAGGTGGTGGGGTGATGGACACAACCCCACTTGCTGTTCACGTAGGTAAAAAAAGCCTTGCCTTCGGAAGGTTAAGTAGGTTTCTTCTTTTTTTTTTCTTTTCCAGGCTTAAGCTTTTTCCTTCTTTTCTTTCTTGTTTTCTTTTCATTCAAAATTCTTTCATTTAATTAATAATAGTTTAGGTAATAATTAAATTAAATCAAATATTCGCTCGTTTAAATTATGTAATATAATGTAATATTAAAAAAATGACTCACCGCATAAATTGCATTAGGTATTTGCATACTTGATTTTTAAATTGTTGTATTTTTGTTGTTCGCTGTTATAGTTGATAGTTGCTCAATTCCTCCTGATGGTGTGCACAGCATCGAAGGATTGAATTTTGTTGTTGTTTTGTTACTTTGTAACTTTTTTAGCTAGATTAAAAGGTCAAGGTCAGGTTACAAGGTCAAATTGTAATAAAGTTTAATAATGAAAAAAAAATAGTTTTGTTTTTGAAAAGAAAGATACGTATGTACTTAGCTGTTTTTTATAAATTATATGATGATATGATGTATGTATGAATGTGTGTTCGGGATTTTTTTTCTGGTTTTTTTCTGGATTCTAGGTTTTTTGAATATTTTCCTGGATTCTTCTAGGATGTATTTTTGGTGTATGGATGATTTTGATTGTATGGATGATTTTGATTGTATGGATGGTTCTGGATGTTTTTTTGTTGTTTGTAGGTGTGATGTTTTTTTCGTAGATCTTCTTCTTTTATGTAGATCACAAAAAAAAATAAATCGGGTGGCACAACGGCTTATGAAGAACCAGGGCCTAGTGACTAACAACTCGCAACCATTCCTGTGTGCGCCTTTCGACAGGAATGGAAGGGACCTACAATTTTATGCCGAATCCGAACGGCTAGACGAGAAGCACTAATTCGTGACAAGTGAGGCAGTAGCCCTGAAATAAAACTTTTAAGTTTTTAGGTGGACGAGGCTGGGAAGCGATCCCAGACCTCCAGCGTGACAGTCGAACGCACTAATCATTACGCTACGGGCTACTACTTATGTAGATCACATGGCTTGTTAAAAAAATAAAGGTGTCAAGATAAAGATTTTGACGATAGTAGGTTTGGTTAATCGATTGTTTTTTTTTTTGTAGCTCTTTGAATCTTTTGATTTTATAAAGATCGTGATGTGGCTGAGTCGTAGGAGCACGATGCCGTGTAGGCCGGCAAACGAAGCACAAACACTTTTTTTCACATATCAGCGGCTTTTTGGAGACCTTAAAAAGTCTGATATAAAAGATTGGATTTGCTTCGAAATCAATCGATTTTGGACTCCTGGAGCACCGAATTAAAAAGAACACAAGGACTTAATTTCAAGCATATGTAAGGTACCTTATGTACCTTAGGTACCTTATGCACGGATCAAAATAAAAAACTCACCTTGAAATTTTTGTTCTAATGCTCAGAAAATACCAAATTATTCACTTCTGGGAACTTGATCACTTCTTGAATTTTTATAATTTCTTCACCTTGAGCACCTGGTAGGTAGATAATCAGGTATAAGGACAGAGTCCCTGATAGAATTAAAAATCTCACCTTAATTATTTCAAAATGTGTATTTTTATTCTTAAATAAATATTTTATATATTTTTTTATTCACTTAAAAACAACTTGTAAAAAAACTTGAAAAATAACTTTTAATAATCTTAATAATTTTGCTCTTCACTATCACGTCTTAAATGGTCGGAAAAAAACACCAAAAAAAAAAGATTTGGTTTCGACGCAAGTATTTATACCCTTCGCAAGGCTGAGAGGTTTCGCCAGACACACACTCAAAAAAAAAAGGATATCTTCATGATTCATCAATTTGAGCTATCAGATCAAAAAAAAGCATCACGCCATTGGTTACAATCCTCTGTCAAGTGTAATTCGAGGTTATGACTGTTCGCCAAACTGTACCATTCCGCAAAAATACCCTTTTTGGACCTGAAAAGATACATCATTATAGTTTTCTGAATACTACCATCGTCTTTACTCATCGTTTTTATGATGAAGTTGCAGTTGTCTCTAAGATTTTTGAGGAAGATTTCTCCAAGACCAGATTCCACAAAAATTGCATATTCGGGAGTCTGAATATTCTTTTAAAGAAAAACCGCTGCAGCTTTTCAAACTCCTCCACCTTACTGCATCCAAAGACTTCGTTGCCATAACATAAGCACGTGTTGGTAGTTGCATTGAATAATCTATACTTTGCAGCAGTACATACATCTTTATTCACATAGAATTTCCGCCCCATAGTGTTAATTGCAAATTTTTGCTGTTGCGCTTTTAACTTAAAAGTGACTTGTCCACAAGAGGATTGACGTTAGAGTTATACCAAGGTATTTGTATTCACTCACCACCTCAAGTAATTCATTATCTAGCTTCATCTTTCATCTGCGGCGCGCCTTCGAGAATGTTTTTCAAATACCATAATTTTTGATTTGCTTATATTAATTTGCATATCCCAAACTTTGCAATACTCTGATAGTTTATTTATCATCAATTGAAGAGTTGCTGGACTTTCAGCTAGTAAAACTAAATCATCTGCGTACAATAAAACTTTTATCACTAAACCACCAAATCTTACACCACCAGGAAGATTTTGAACTATATCATCGATGAATAAAGCGAACATTATCGGACTCAGTATGCAGCCTTGAGGAACTCCACTCGAATTATTGAATTATTCGGATGCCTGTGACCCTCCATGAATAGCTGCTATGGTTTCCGATAGAAGTTCCTAGTACATTCTTAAAAATTTCGATGATAATCCCAACGTTGATAGTTTATATATAAGACTATATCTGTTAACATTATCAAACGCAGCTTTAAAGTCAACAAAAAACAGGAAAGTTTCTTTTTGTTAACTATAAAATGTTTAGCAGTGATGTGAAGGGCAAATATTTGGTCGACTGTTGAATATCAAGCACGGAAGCCAGCTTGAAACCTGCTTAGTAGCTCATTTTCATCTATCCAGGAAACAAGTCTGCTGTACATTATTTGAGAGAAGATTTTTCTTAAAGAGTTTAGGAAAGATATCCCTCTATAGTTTTCAGGCAGATCTCTGTCACCTTTCTTAAACATTGGGAAAATCAAAGATATTTTTAAAATCATTTGGCATTTTTCCATGTTCATACATACTGTTAAAGAAGTTAGCAAGAAGGTTCAAAAAGGGTTCTGTTGAAAATTTATAAAATTCCGAGGGTATGCCATCAGATCCAGTAGATTTTCCATTCTTAGCCATATTAAGTGCAGTTTTTACTTTTACCAGCGTTATGTTATCATCTATTGAATGTATCTGAATGTTTGGAAGTCCATATTGAAAAAAATTTTGTTCAGTTACATGGTTGAACAGCAATTCAAAATGGTGAGCGAGTGCATCGGGTTGCACTGATATGGTTGAGTTTGGTGACAATTCTCCAACGGTTCTGACGATGTTCCAAATTGTCCTGGTGTCCTTCGTGTTCTCTAATTGGTCTGCAATTGAGTTGAAATATTCTTCCTTTTTTCTTACGCACATTCTGATGTTCTTTCTAAACATCGACTTAAGTTTTTCTGGTACTGAACTTTTGTCCTATCACTCCATTTCAATTTCGACAGAGAGTTAAATAAACTGTGTTCCGGTGTATCAAGTCGTTGTAAATCAACGAAAGTGACAATCGGCAAATGGGCTGAGAATGTTTTGCTTTCGATTTTAAAATCGTTAACCCTGTTTTTCCAGTGACCTTTGATCACACAATAATCTATTGTCGAGCTTCCTTGTCCACTAATAAACGAAAATTCACCTTCCTTATCACATTTTGGTACTCCATTAAGAACAGATAAACCGTAATTTTCAAACATTTCAATGAGTTGTCTCCCTTGGCTATTAAGTTTTGTATCCTTGGATTCTCGTTTTACGGAAAAAACCTTGGGCAGTTGAGAGATTGGGTTAAAAGGGTTTTGGAATGAGCTTATTCGTGCATTTAAGTCCCGGATTATCATTAAATTTTCTGTCTTAACTCGATTTAAGGTATCATGTAAATCATCAAAGTCGTTTGCCCAGTTATTACAATTCAGGTATATTGGAATAATTGTTAACACATTATCAGATAAAGTAATTTCAACAGCTGGGTGAGACCGTAGAAAGTGAAATCGGGCAGTTTTACCCATAGTTTTGTTTTTATATTCGCAAAGATACCTCCACTTGCTCTACCGTATAAAGTTTTTTTTTGCTGGTACCCATTTAAGGGAAAATCCGCTAAAATCTTTAATAAAATCATTTTCTTTCCCTCCCTCTATAAACGTTTCTATTAAAAAGAAAATATCAAAAATTTCAACATATTTAAAACAAAATCTGCAAACATTAATTTATTTTTTAAGCCCGAGATGTTATAGCTTAAGATTTGCATTTTATCAATTTGGCTGACGGGTAATCCCTATTGATTTTCATCATTATTTACGGCTATTCTCTGTCTTTGCGACTTACCGACGGTGCGCTTCGATACACTGCACATCCGACGCCACTGCTTTCGCTTCCGATTGTAGATTGTGTATACGCCTTAAATAATGATAATGCAGATTCACAAAACATTCTGTTGACAAACGAAACGTCATTTTCTGACATAAGAACTAAACCTCTTCCTGTTTTGTAAACAAACTCGTGGTTATTTATTACTAATTTATCAGATTTAACTAAAATGTTTGCTGTCGAGTTTAAATCTTTTAGCTTATTTTTAATGACAAACAACTCCTGTCGCCTCTTCCTAAATTGTATTGTCTTTTCCCGATGAATTATTATACCAGAATATTGTCCACCGTTTCCCCAGAACTAAGTTCTAGTGTCACAAGTGATTTTTCTTTATTTCTTGTCGGGATTCCTTAAGCTTTTTTAACAAACAAATCGCTTTGATGTACATTAAGCAGACTGGCACAAGTTTGTTGGGCTAATTCGTCGGCTTTTAAAGACGCGTTTCGTGGAAGGTGTACTACCAAATTGCATTCGTGAGCTTTCCTGGAGAGTATTTCAACTTGTCTTTCGAGCTGGTCATACCTTTCTTGCATTTCAGAAAGTTGAAAAGTCAGTTCTTCATTTTGATAACGGAGCCCTTGTATCTCCAAAGCAATGGCGGAGATATCATTTTTTGTTGCGACGTCTTTAATCGCTTCGCTTATAAGAAGCTTAAAGTCCTCGACATTCATTGCTCCTACCGCCATATTTAGGGTAAATATATTTTTCTAACGAATAAAAGTTTTTCCCAGTAGATAGACACAATGCAAACGTAACTCCTTCTTTACTTTACTTAGCCTTGAGGTCGCGAATTTAAAAGCTTAACTTAAAAGAATACCTGATGTTTTTCGATTCAATTTTATGTCAGCTACAAAAAGCTGACCAAAGCGATCAATTGTAAATAATTATGATGTACTTTTATTGGACTTTGGACTTTATTTTCTTACTTTGTTTTAAGTTTTGGAATATTTTAGCAGAACACTTAACCGGTCTGAGCGCAATTACTGTGTTACCCGACGGCAACTTTTGGCAGTGGTTCTAGGTACACATCACTTCCATCATTATCTATTCGGCAGAAAGTTCCTTCTTAGAACCGATCACGCTTCCATTCGATGGCTCTACAACTTTAAGCTGCCAGAAGGCCAGGTGGCACGCTGTATTGAACGTCTTCAACAGTAAGATTTTGACATACAGCATCACCCTGGACCAAAGCATGGTAATTCTGATTCTTTATCTCGAAGGCCATGTGGAAACTGCAAGTACTGTGCACGGGAAGAAGAAAAAGAGTCATTACGTGTGGAGCATGTAAATATCGTGGAGACCTCACGGAATTTGGGAGAGGAACAAACAAAAGATCCAACGCTGGCAAAACTAAAAACCTGGCTAGAAGAAGGATCCCGCCCCAGTCGAGATGAAATCCTAGGAGAAAGTGCAGAGCTCAAAGCCTATTGGGCCATCTTTGACCAGTTGCAACAGGAAGATGGTGTTATAACCCTGGCGAGGAAAGAAGATGCTGGAGAGGTGAGTCAACCTTTTTTTATTCCAAGGAATAATATTTCTGATGTGTTGACAGCCCTCCACGGCAGCCCTAGCGGAGGTCATCTTGGGCAAAAGAAGACTCTTCATAAAGTGAAAAGCCGATACTTTTGGATAGGCCGCTCATCGGACGTCAAACGCTGGTGTCTACGCTGTCCTATATGCATAGCCCAAAGAGGCTCTAAAAAACGAACCAAAGGAGGACTTTTAAAAAGCCGACCTGAGAATCCATTCGAGAGGATAGCGATTGACATCCAAAGCCCCCTACCGCGGACTACCGAAGTGGTGCTACAATCATTGATTGATCATGTTTCTTGCCGATTCGGTTTCCTCACATGATTCACTCTGATCAAAGACGTAATTTTGAATCGGAGATCTTTCAAAAAACCATGGAGGATTTAGGAACTCAGAAAACTCGCACTACGCGACTACGCCCTCAGTCTGATGGAATGGTAGAGCGATTTAATCGCACACTTCTCGACTACCTCGCGAAATATTCGAACCGTCTGCAAGATGATTGGGATCAATACCTGCAACCCGCCTTATTAGCTTATCGTACTGCAGAACACGAAGCTACCGGATTCACCCCTGCAATGGTCACTTTCGGAAGGGAATTGAAGCTGCCCACTGGCCTTCTTTGCGGAGTACCACCGGACAAATCACCTTCTGCACCAATATTTGTTTTAGAACTGCATAAAAGGCTTCAAAGAGTTCATGACGTTGCACGAGCCCATCTGAAAACTCTAGCGGAGTCTATGAAAAACAGATACGATCTTAAAGCAAATCCTATTAATTTTCTCCCTGATCAAAAGGTTTGGTTCTACAACCCAAAGCGTCGGAAGGGATTGAGCCCAAAGCTTCAGAGTGACTGGGAGGGACCCGTCAAGATTGTGGAAAGATTATCCGATTTGCTGTACCAAATTCAACTCCAGGGATCTCGGAAAACAAAAGTAGTCCACATCAACCGTCTAGCCAAATACGAATGCAATCAACAAAATCAGATGGAACTTTGAGTTTCTAGAAGGGGGCAGTGTAAAATGTCCAATTTTGGGACAGGAAGTAGAAAATGGTGGCAAAAAGTTGGGACGAGAAAATGGTGGCAGAAAATTGGGAGGTAAGGAGAGACGATGGCGAATTGGGTTGACATTTTATTGATGGTTGGATGTCATAAATAGGGGTGCGTTCACAACACAAAAGCTCTCTTTTCTTTCGACAACCAGGCCAAGGTGGAACCATAAGAGTATTTCAAATTTAGAAAAAAGAACAATTGTTGGGAGAAACCTCCAAATTCAAATAAAAATAACCTCTCGGGAACCAGGGCTCCAGCTTAAATAAGTTTACATATTTGAGTTTGAGTTAGTTCCTTGACCCCTCTAAGGGGCACAGGGCGTCAACTACCGCTACACGCCATCTCGTTCGGTTTCTGGAAATATATTTTAGCTCTCCCCAACTTTTACCGAGCTTTTGTGATTCCTTGTCGACTGTTCTGCGCCAAGATTTTCTCTGGCCTCCAGGTCTTCTGCCACCTTGGATGAGTGGATCCCACTCCATTGCATGTCTTACAATAGAGTCTGTACCACGACGTAGGGTGTGACCAATCCACTGCCACTTTCTTTTCCTAATAACGATGTCAATAGAACTTTGGCCCGTTCTCCGAAGGAGTTCTTGGTTGGAGATGGTGTTCGGCCAAAAAATCCTTAGGATGTTTCGGAGACATCTATTTTCGAAAGTTTGTAGCTTCCTTGTGACAGAGGCGGTCACTTTCCATGTACTACATCCATATAGTAGTACTGACTCTACGTTCGAGCGGAACAGTCGCAGCTTGGTCTTCGTGCTGTAGATGTTGCTCCTCCAAACTTTAGACAGCATGCCGAAAGCAGCTTTAGCTTTGCCGATTAGGCAGTTAACATCTTCATCCGTACCACCGCCGTCTTTTGAGACAACACTACCGAGGTACAGGAAGTTGTCCAACGCTTCAACCTGCTGTCCCGCAACGACAACTTGAGAAGAAGATTCAGAAATGTTGAGGATTTTTGTTTTCCCGGTGTTGATCCTCAAACCGACTTTGTTTGCCTCGCATTCCAGATTAGTCACCATATGGTGGAGATCCATAATGTTGTGCGAGAGCAAACAAATATCGTCAGCGTAATCAAGATGTTGCAGGAACGAAAACATCGTCCATCAAATTCCACGCGCTTGCTCGGCTAGAGCTGCATGAAGGACATCCCCTATAACCACCAGGAAAAGTAGTGGAGATAGCAAACATCCTTGACGAACTCCGCTATGGATATCGAAGTCCTCTGATACCTTTCCGTTGTGTAAGACTTGACACGATGCACCCTCGTAGGTAGCCTTTATAATGGCGATAATCTTCTCGGGTACTTCTCTCCTACGTAAAGCTGACCAAATGAAATCTCGATTCAAACTATCGAAAGCCTTTTCGAAGTCGATGAAGAGCAAATGAAGAGGGGAACGGAACTCCACGCATTGTTCTATTATGATCCTCAAGGTGTTGATGTGATCAATGCAGGATGAGCCTGCACGAAATCCCATTTGCTCTTTGTCGAGAGTAGAATCGAGATGTTCTTTGATTCGTTCCAAGATTATTTTCGCCATTATCTTTGCCACCGCGGGGAGGACACAGATCCCTCTCCAGTTTCCGCAATCCGTAAGATTTCCCTTTTTTGGTAGTTTGACGATCATCCCTTTTTTCCATTCAATGGGGAAACTTTCGTTCTCCCATGCCTGTGCTATTAAGGGGTGTAGCAACTTCGCTGATGTTTGTGGATCTGCTTGGTAGAGCTCAGCGGGAATGCCGTCCAAACCAACTGCTTTGTTGCTCTTGAGGGATTTGATTGCTGATGTTATCTCGGCTAAACTGGGAGGGCAGGTGCGAATACGGGAACTAGTTTCTACGAATAGCTCACTTGGGTTAGGGGTTGGAACACCTCCGCTATCGCCTATGTGGTTGAGCACGCTAGCAAAATGTTCCTTCCATCTCCTGAGCTGATCCTCATCCGTAACTAGCAGGGTGCCGTCTACATCTTTGACCAGGTTTTGTTTTCGGGAGTTGTTGTTTCCAACCAATTCCTTAGTTATCTTGTAGACGGTACCACTGTCGCACCTAGATGCTGCTTCCTCTGCCTGTTCTGCGAGGACATTTACGCGCCTCCTTTTGTCACGTCTGACACTACGCTGCACTTCTTTTCTTTTCCTACGGTACTGAGACTCGATGTTAAATCTCTCACCTACTGGGGCAGCCGCAAGTTGGGATCTAATCGCGTTCCTTTCTTCAATCTTACTCCATGTATCTGCAGAAAGCCATGTGCTTTGGCTTCTCTGCCTTATACCCACAGACTCAGTTGCGGCAGTTGCAAAGGCCTTTTTCACATTGCTCCAGTGTTGGTCTGCATTTTCTGGCGTGGCAATGCTGATGACTTCTGCTTCTGCGGCGAGGCGGTCCTTATATCTTTGCCGCACTGTAGGATCCCGTAATCTGTCGGTATTGTACCTGGGTGTACGCAGGAAGTTTTGCCGATTTCCATGTACTGAAGCAATTCGAAGACGAACGTAGGCAAGCATAAGATGGTGATCGCGAGCTAACCCTACATCAGCACCGCGTCTGTTTCGGACGTCGAGAAGACAATTTTTAAAGCGCTTGCTAATAGCAAAGTGATCGATTAAGTTCGCTGTACATTGACGATCTGTGGATAACCAACTTATCTTGTGCGAGATCCTATGCTCGAACAGAGTACCTCCAATGAATAGCTGATTTGCGTTACAGAAGTCAACAAACCGCTCTCCATTGTCGTTCCGTTCCCCGATACCGTGGTTACCCAGAACGTGCTTCAACGCTGTGTTGTCCTGGCCAACCTTAGCATTAAGATCTCCCATTACGATAGTGTTGTCTCCATTCGGCGAGCTTCTGAAAACCGCGCTAAGTTGGCTTTAAAATGCGTCCTTCTCGGCGTCCGACGCTTCCTCAGTTGGGGCATAGCACTGGATGATGGTGATTTTTCTTAATTTACTCTGGAACCTGGCTGTCAATATCCTGTCGTTGATGGTTTCCCAGGTTATAAGACTTTGCCGCGCCTTTGGAGTCAACATTAAACCTACGCCGGAACATCGGGAGCTTCCAACTGGTTTTCCGGAGTAAATAAAGAAAGTGCTTTTCGAAGGTGAATCCACCTGCCCTGCGCTCAACCATCTCACTTCACTCAGACCCAAGATGTCTAGGTTGTACCGTAGGAATTCTTTCTCAAGTTGGAGGAATCTGGCGTTGTTAGGGCCTTCTTCGCGGTTATCGAGAAGAGTTTTAACATTCCAGAATACAATCTTTGTCCTTGTTCGATAGCCAAAAGTCGTCATCGTTTGATCATTCTTTATCCGAGGCTGTAGTTGCCGATTCGAAGCGGTTGATTTCTTTACGTGTGGTAGGTTGCCAACCCATCACACGACCCCCAGACCCGGAGGGCCGGATCCTTGTGTAGCCTTAGGACAGCAGGCCGGATAATCCGATACCAGTAGCCCACTACGGGGATATGAGTGCTGCCGTTGACCCTTGAAGGGTTCATCCGCCACCATCTCTTTTTCAGCACCCTGGCTAGTACAGAAATTCCTTACCGACCTCAGCTCTAAATATTTTAGAGTAGCTCACGTAAGGTCTCTGTCGTCCATACTGTTGGTGACACCGTTGATTCTGATGAATTCATCCGCCGCACACCTTCCTTCTGATGGGCTCGTCTAAGACTTCAGCCGACTTATACAGCCAGTCATTTCCGACAGAGTATTTATAGTGTTGCTATTTTTGTCTCTTGTTCAACACTCGCGCTTATTTGTTTGGCAAGTCAAGTCCGGATGGACAAGACCAGTACCCGATGGTTACCACTTGGAGGTAAAATAAGCACAATTGATGTGTAGTATTCGTTACATCACTGGACATCGCCGTGTTGACGCCACTCAGTGACTACCCGCGTCCTACAACATCCAACCATCATATTTACATATTTGAAATTAATCAACCTTTTATCATTTCACTTCTTTTTGGTTTGCTTATTCTGTCCAGGGGCTCAGCAGCGGATTTTCATTACAAAATCTAGTAGCTCTTCGAACGAATTAAGTGAAATTTGGTTTTTTGAAGTATTTTTTAGAATATCTAATTTTGACTTGATTGGTATGAGAACGAATAAGTCTCGTTTTGTTTCCATCGGTGACCAGGACATTGTAGTTAACAGTGCCTTTGGGTTCGATGACTGTTCCCGGTGTCCAATATTCCTTATTGTGTCGGTAGATCTTTGCGTAGACCATATCACCTGGGATGAACTGTCTGTTCCTGGCGTTATGGTGCTTATCAAATTGTTGGTTTTGTTTCTCATTTGGTGTAACTGAATTATTTTTTTAGGTTTTAACAAATCCAACGATGTTTTAATTTTCCTTCCGATGAATGCTTCGGCAGGAGATTTGAAATCTATTACGTCTCGATTTGGAGTTAAGCGGTAAGTTTGCAAAAATGTTTCGAGATTACCGGGACTTGTTCCTTCGTTTTTGAGCTTTTTAAGCGTTCGCTTGAGCGTATCCAAGAAACGCTCAGCTTGTCCGTTAGACTGTGGATGGAACGGTGCTGTTCGAAGATGGTGGATACCGCGAGACTGCATTAAACTCTGGAACTGAGCACTCGTAAATGAATAACGAGAAAAAAAACTCATTCAGCTTATTGATGATGACCGCTGAAGTTATGTTGGTAATCTGGAAAACATCTAGCTTTTTCGAAAACGAGTCGACAATAACAAAATAGTAAAAACCATCGGTTGGACCCGCGATATCGATATGAATGCGCTTCATCGGTGATGTTGTAACGGGTCATGACTGAAGCGTTCTTTTTATTGAAGCTTTCATTGCACTGGCGCATGAGTGACATTGGCGTACATATGAAGTCACATCCTCATATATCTTGGGCCAGTAGAGATGACTTCTAGCGATGGTCTTCATCCTCTCGATACCAGGGTGACCTCGATGCAGTTGTCTCAGGATTCGCTCTTGTAAACAAGATGGAATGACGATCCGTTCGTTGAACATGAGGCATCCATCGATTAACGCTTATGCATCTCTTCTCGAATAGAATGGAACTTGTTTTGGCGGAGTTTTGGTTTTCTATGCGGTTTTAATAGATTTTATGACTGACTGTAATAATTCACTCGTTTGTGTTGCACTTTTGACCATTTCAAAGTTTAAAGGAAGCACTTCGACGACGTTAAGAAGGTGGGTTATAAAATCTTTTTCGAATTTTATATTTGCTATGACGACTTCTTCTTCCAATTCTGTTTTAGTGTCCATTAAAAGAGAGAGTACATCGACAAATCCGAACTCTTTGGTGGAAATGTATTGGATGTCGAAATCGTACATCATGAGTATGATTGCCCACCTCTGAAGTCGATTTGCGGTATGGGTTGGCATACCTTTCTTATTTCCAAAAATAGCTTTGAGTGTTTTATGGTCAGTCAGTAGCGTGAATCTTCGTCCAAAAACCATTCGTTGGAATTTTCTTACACCAAATATCAATGCCGCCGCCTCCTTCTCAATTTGACTGTACCTTGTCTCGTTGGGGTAAGAGATCTTGCCGCATGCATGATGACTTTTTCAGAACCCCAATCCAATATTTGAGGCATCTGCTGCAACTTATATAGGCAAATCCGGATTGTAATGCGTAAGCAAAAGTTCCGATGAGAGAATGAATTTTGAACCTGTCGAATGATTGTTGACATTCCTTGGACCATTCGAAATCGACATTATTTCATTACAAAATCTAGTAGCTCTTCGAGCGAATTAAGTGAAGTTTGGTTTTTTGAAGTTTTTTTTAGAATATCTAACTTTGACTTGATTGGTATCAGAACGAATAAGTCTCGTTTTGTTTCCATCGGTGACCAGGACATTGTAGTTAACAGTGCCTTTGCGTTCGATGACTGTTCCCGGTACCCAATATTCCTTATTGTTTCGGTAGATCTTTGCGTAGACCATATCACCTGAGATGAACTGCCTGTTCCTGGCACCATGGTGCTTATCAAATTGTTGGTTTTGTTTCTTATTTGGTGTAACTGAAATTGTTTTTTTAGGTTTTAATAAATCCAACGATGTTTCAATTTTCCTTCCGATGAATGCTTCGGCAGGAGATTTGAAATCTATTACGTTTCGATTTAGAGTGGAGCGGTTAGTTTGCAAAATTGTTTCGATATTATCGAGACTTGTTCCTTCGTTTTTGAGCTTTTTAAGCGTTCGCTTGAGCTTATCCACGAAACGCTCAGCTTGTGCGTTACACTGTGCTTGGAACGGTGCTGTCCGAAGATGCTGGATACCGTGCTGCTCATAATCTCGTAAAGGCCCTATCTAAAAAAATACGATTTTGAGTTTCTTGCATATTTGGAGTTAGGGCAATGTCTCCGATTTTTGTGTATCAATTTGTTAACCCTAAACCTTCAAGTAAGCTAAAAAATTACAATTTTTAGAAGCCCTTACTACAAATCATATGCATCAAATTTTATAAAAAGCCCTAACCAACCATATAGGGCCTTTTATAACACAGTGTATAGGGAAAGTATATCCATGTTTGTTTTAAAAAGTCCTATGTGGTAGTTAGGGCTTTTAAAAATATTCGTTTCTATAATTTTAAATACGATTTTATGCGTAAATTTTATAAAAAAATGGTTTGAAATTAATCACTATCATATAAAATTTCTTGTTATAAAAAGGATATTTAATTAAGTTGTACGTACTTTTTGTACATAGGGCCTTTTTATTTTTTGTTGTCAAAGACTTAAAAGCCCTATCTACCTTATTTCCTAAATAATATCGAATTTTTATTTTACAGCTATTTGCAAAAATAAAGCATTAATTAAGCTTCACAAAAAATATTTGTTTGTAATTTTCACTTTTTATCTTCAGGTTGCGGTAATCGATTTAGTGTTTTCATCATTATCTCGAAATAGTGAAGTATTAGTAAGGGCCTATACGAGATAATGGGCAGAGCGAGACTGCATAAAACTCTGGAACTGAGCGCTCGAAAAATGGGTTCCATTATCTAAAACCAATTGTACACAGTCTCCATAACGAGAAATAAACTCATTCGGCTTATTGATGATGACCGCTGAAGTTATGTTGGTAATCTGGAAAACATCTAGCCATTACGAAAACGAGTCAACAATAACAAAATAGTAAAAACCATCGGTTGGACCCGCGATATCGATATGAATGCGCTTCATCGGTGTTGTTGTAACGGACCATGATTGAAGCGTTGTTTTTATTGGAGCTTTCGCTGCGCTGGCGCATGAGTGACATTGGCGTACAGTACATATGACATCACATCTCTATCTTGGGCCAGTAGACATGACTTCTAGCGATGGTCTTCATCCTCTCTATACCAGGGTGACCTCGATGCAGTTGTCTCAGGATTCGCTCTTGTAAACAAGATGGAATGGCGATCCGTTCGTTGAACATGAGGCATCCATCGATAATGGCTAACGCATCTCTTCTCGAATAGAATGGAACTAGTTTTGGCGGAGTTTTGGTTTTCCATCCGGTTTTCATAGATTTTATGACTGACTGTAATAATTCACTCTTTTGTGTTGCACTTTTGACCATTTCAAAGTTTAAATAAAGCACTTCGATGACGTTAAGAAGGTGGGTTTTAATATCTTTTTCGAATTTCATATTTGCTATGACAACTTCTTCTTCCAATTCTGTTTTAGTATCCATTAAACGAGGGAGTACATCGACAAATCCGAACTCTTTGGTGGAAATGTATTGGATGTCGAAATCGTACATCATGAGTATGATTGCCCACCTCTGAAGTCGATTTGCGGTATGGGTTGGCATACCTTTTTTATTTCCAAAAATAGCTTTGAGTGGTTAATGGTCAGTCAGTAGCGTGAATTTTCGTCCAAAAACCATTCGGTGGAATTTTTTTACAGCAAATATCAACGCCAACGACTCCTTCTCAATTTGACTGTACCTTGTCTCGGCTGGGGTAGAGATCTTGCCGCATGCATGATGACTTTTTCAGAGCCGTCTGGGAATGTTTGAGCGATGTATGCCCCCAATCTAAAATTTGAGGCATCTGCTGCAACTTATATAGGCAAATCCGGATTGTAATGCGTGAGCAAAAGTTCCGATGAGAGAATGGATTTAAACCTGTCGAATGATTGTTGACATTCCTTGGACCATTCGAAATCGAGATTATTTCGCAGCAAATTGTCCATGAAAATCAGATTCTCCGGATATCGATCCATTAAGTGTGTCATTTTCATTAACTGGATTTGGAAATTCTTAAAATACTTCCGACTGATCTTGAGAAAATAAATCTAGTAGCTCTTCGAACGTGTGTTTTAAGTGCACTTCCCACAGGAAAGCCGTTCACTTATGAAACCATACGAGAACTGGTTCGGCAGCGATTCAGCATAGACAATCACGCCAGCTACACTCAGTTGCGGAACCGTGTACGAAGTCCAAAAGTATCCTTGGCTGAATTCGCTATTCAGCTACAGCGTTTATCCACTGCAGCCTTCTCAAACTGCTCCGAAGGTGAAGTTAATGAATTTTTTTTGTCACAATTTTTGGAGGGCATTCGAGATGAACAAGTGCAAAACTTTGTCACAGTTGGTCGTCCACGTAACTTGTCCGAGGCACTAAAAATTTCGCACGATATGACTTTGAGATTTGAAAGAAGAAATCATCGAACAGTTTTAATGACCGAATCTGATCAAGGATACCGCAAAACGGACGGTTTGTTCTTGAAAATCCATCGGAAAACTTAATAGTGCCGGCCAATCGGAGCACAGGCCGGTGGTTAAACCTAATGTTGCTCCACTTCGAAGCCCATTTACTTTTCTCTCTTCCACAGAAATAAAAGCAGGAATTGAAAATCTGCATGCTGTTGCACCTCACTTGAAGAAAGTGTTCCCAGCACCTCAACCGGAAAGCACCACTGCTATACAGAACCAGTTGGAAGTGACAGCAAATTCGTAGGTGCCATCAATGGAACTAGTTGGTGTGTCAATGCACATAGTTTCATGCAAGGTAGTTATCGACACTGGGGAAAATATCTCAATGTAAGCAGAAAGTTATTTGCCAAGGGGAACTCAAACAATGCCTGCCCATCCAGATTAAAGGTATTTCAGGGAGAACAATTTAAACTTTGGGTACAGCCGAAATTAAGATGATTTTAGATGGTAAGTTATTCGTACACTCATTTTCTGTTGTTAAAAACAATGTGCCAACCATCTTGGGAGTGGATTTTTTGGTCGACAATCGCTGCTATCTGGATTTTGGAGCGTCTTTGCTAGAAGTTCGGGGTAAGAAACTTCCTTTGCAGGTACCAAGTAGGCAGGAATCATGCCTACTACTAACCACTTCACCACAAACGCTATCCGCCAGAACAGAGACTGTTTTAGAGCTACCAACACCTCTATCCATTGCAGCAACAGACGTTTTAATCGAACCATGCGATGAAAGTAATCTTCCTAATGGTGTTTTTGTTGCACGAAGTGTCGTTAACTCGGATCGACCTCAAATGATGGTCAGAATCGCCAACACTTCTTCAGAAAACGTTATTCTTCCACCTAACTTGGTGGTAGGGCGAATAACCGCTGCTGAAGTTTGTGAGATACCACCGACAAAGGAAGAGAATGTAATTGCTCTAGAGGATCTGTTGCCAGAATGTCTAGAAGATCTCTCTCCTGGCCAGGTTTGTAGATTTAAGGCTCTTCTTATAAAAACTTATCCAAACCCAATGCAAAACCCATCAAAACTCCAGCACGAAGAGTACCTATAGCGAAACGACCTGAAGTTAATGCCCTAATCCACGACATGTTGGAGCGTGGAGTAATTGAGAAGTTTAACAGTCCTTGGTCTTCTGCAATTGTTCTCGTCAATCACTCTTCCCGATTCTGTGTCGACTCTACAACCGCCTAAACGATGTTACAAGGAAAGATTCATATCCACTTCCGAGGATAGAAGAATTGTTAACAATTCAGGAAGGTGCCACTTGGTTTTCTGCCATGGATCTCCAAAGCGGATACTGGCAGGTCGAAATGGCTCCAAAAGATTAGGAAAAGACCGCTGGTTCTGATTTGTGGCAGTTTAACGTTAATGCAATGCTCCTGGAACCTTCGTAAGGGTATTGAACGAAGCATTTAAAGGAGTTCCATTGGAAGTAGCTCGTATCTACCTTGATGACATTACCTGCGCCAGTGCAAACTTTGATGAACATCTTACTAATTTAGAAATTATCTTTCAGCGACTTCAAGCAGCGAACCTCACACTTAGCCCTGGAAAATGTAATTTCTTGAAGAAACAAGCGCTCTACCTAGGGCATATAGTATCTGAAAAAGGACTAAGCACCGACCCTTCGAAAATGTTAGCTGTCCAAAAATGGCCAACTCCTCAGACAAAGCGTCAGGTAAGAAGTTTTTTAGGCCTGTGTGCCTACTATCGCAAATTTATTCAAGGGTTCTCAACCATCGCCAAAATTCTTACCGAACTCACGGCGGAAAAACGACATTTCTCTTGGAATCCTAAGTGTGAAGAATCCTTTTCCAATCTAAAGGAAAAGTTGACGACCGCTCCTATACTAGCACATCCAACCTCTAATGATCTTCTCATTCTAGACACAGACGCTTCAAATGTGGGAATTGGTGCCGTGCTCAGCCAAAGACAAGATGATGCCGAAGTAGTTTTGGAATATTTTAGCAGAACACTTAATCGGTCTGAGCGCAATTACTGCATTACCCGACGGTAACTCTTGGCAGTGGTTCTAGCTACACATCACTTCCATCATTGTCTATTCGGCAGAAAGTTCCTTCTTATGCCGGATTTACACGACTGGCAAAATGCCATTATATCTGTCAAATTATAGCCATTTTTCTTTTCATCGTGTAAACGCTCTAAATACTGGCAATTTTTTTGCCAAAAAAAAAATGGCAGAGAGAATTTGGCATAAAATGCTGCCATTAAAATGGCTACGTGTAAACACTTTTATAACGCCATTTTCCAAATTATGTCATTCTAGAAAAAGAATGAACTTGCTCATTCTTTTTTGGCAAAATGCCATTTTAAATGTCAGATAGTATAGAGCGTCAAGACGTCAAGTAGAAAAGGAGTAGACAAATAATTGGTCGGCTTTATTTTAATTTTATTATGTAAAACAATTTGGGGAGAAAACTCATTACACTCTCTATATTTTATTTTATGTTTCTAATTTTATAACACTCACTTTTTGTAAGTATTGAGCATCTTATAGTTTCTTTATATATCGATGAGTGTTTGTGGGAAATAATTGAAGACTAAATTGTTCGTTTTTGTATTCAAAATTTGTGAAAAACGCCAAGAAGATGAACTATGGAAGGGAATCGATCAATCTTTGTTCCTGGGCCCATGTGGTAGTGTAGTATGAGCTAATGTTCTTGTTGGGCGTGTTCTTTTCAGTTGTTTAAATGATGCGATTCTTTTGAGTAAAATTCAAGACTTTCTTCAAAAGAAATTAAGTTCTATTAAGGTAAAATAGCTTTGTTCAATTTATGTATGTTATTCAAATGATTTTATAATTTATAAATATCACTTTTAGCTACCTGGTTTTATGGAAGATGTATCGATAACTCAAATTTTCTTGGGTGATACACCACCATTAATACACCGTGTTTCTCAGGCAGTGATTGATGAACGTGGAACATGGATCGATGTCGACCTAACATGCGAAGGCCTTATGCACATGACCATAACAACTAAACTTAATTTGCTGCGTTTAAAGCGACAGCATACAAAAGTTGTTGTTTCTGATCCAACTGGATCGTTGCCACTAATTGGAATCCCATCAATGGGCAGTTCACCCCCTCCAACACTTTCCGAAGCTGATCTAGCTGCTAGCATAGATAAACAAATAAAGATACAAATCTTTGGCTGTCAATCCGGTTTGCCTACAAGCTAAAAGGTGGGTTTAGCCGTGGTGGAAATCAGTAAGTTTTACTAGTGTGCTTTAAAACACGCATACTAGTGCAACTTACTGATTTCCACCACCGTAACTTTGTTGTTGGATTTCACCTTTATTCATGGACACAGAATTAAATTACAAAAACAACAATGTAAACAAATGGGTTTTGAGGGGCTAAAACGTACGAAAGATGTGTATCTTTATATTGTTTATCTATGCTGCTAGTAACACCGATCAGCTAATCGATGAAGTTTTAACCAATTGTGCTATATATGACAGTGATTCTGAAAGTAGCGGTGCCTCGAGCTCTGAAACTGGCAGTCCTACAGTTGGATCATTGGAAAATACTTCCTCCGAGTATGAACGAATTTTAGATTTTCTTTTATTGAATCGTTATGATATTTTTCTTTTTTTTGTCAGTACTCAGTTTTTTAATTCTTCACCGGGCAATGCAAAGCGTTTATTTAAAATTGTCGATCGTATTGCCGCTTCCAATCTCTTCCAGTACGCCACTGAATTGTCATACGTCCAAAAAGCAATGGAAAACATGAGCACAAATATTACTTTGCGCGTGGATTTGAAAGGCCTTGTTGGCAGAGTGACTATTAACATTCCACCGCCTCCTTCAGACCGCATTTGGTTGTCGTAAGTTTGAACTTAAAATAAGTAATTACGTTCCATTTTTAACACTGTTTTGATATTTTGTGAAGTTTCCGTGGACCACCAAGGCTATGGATTTCTGCGACCCCAACTGTCGGTGACCACACCTTCGATTGGAGTGTCATAACAAAAGTAATTGAAAGCAAATTTTGCGATGAAGTTAACAAATATCTAGTTTATCCAAACATGATTGATGTAATTGTACTGTTCCTTTGACAATCTACGTATAAGGAATAATAAGTTTATACTATAAAATCATTCTTAAGTATATCAATAGTTTTCCAGTGATTGACATCTGTCAAATAAGTGGAGAAGTTTATCTTGATTTCGATCCCATTTTAAATTGAAAATTCTACTTGATAAATAAGAAAAGGAAACATTTAAACCTACTGAAAGTGAAAATAAAGACTGCCTAAATTCTAAAATTATTAAATACCAAGTGAGTTATAGAAAAATAAGATATATTTCAGTAGTTTTACTAGTAAGCATTCTCATAACCTCACTAATACGTCATATGAACAAGAGAAAAGTACACGAAATTTCGCCAGAGACCCCCATTTCAAAAAAGATACAATCATATATCACAATGTCATCGGATTTAGTGGGAGGCATGTCCAAAGATGATTTACTTAATATGCTAGGAATGCTACTTGATTCGAAAATGGCAGAGGTTGCAAAAAAAAGCGACATCGAGGCAATCACCATTGTCAACCAACAAATCATAGCAACGAACCTTCATCTATCGAAAAAAATTAATACACTAGAACAAAAATACGAACAACTAGAAAACAAAATGGAAGAGATGCAAATGAAAAACACGGAAAACAATCTATTGCTAAGGGTAGCAACCGAGAAAACCGGGATGAGAGAGAACTTGCAAAAGCCATATGCACAAAAGTAGTTCAGCCACCACCATCTGAAGAAAATTTGCAAATTCACGAAATTCGATCGGGAAACAATAACATTAAGAGTTTTGTAGTCAAGCTAGCGTCAAAACAACAAGTTATTGCTGCACTCAAAACATCAGACACATTACGCAACACCGGAATATCCTTGGCAAAAGATCTACCAGCATCGATCCGGCAAAAGCGATACAAATTAATGTGTATCAAAAGACGGCTAAACGAATGCAATCCGCAAATCAAAGTGCTAGTAAGAGATGATAAAATGTATAACAATAAAAATGTTTTTCGCTGGAGCCCTACGCTTGGTTTACTACACAACAATGCTACCGATGGAGTTAAAATTCTAAATGACATATACAATGCAGATTTAACTCAACAGCTGGGTACTCTTGTTGTGACAGAGGAGACTTCAAATGCAAGCTTTGCCAACTTAAAAAAACAAGTTCTTAATGCGCCCCCTAGCTGTCAGGAGGATAAAAGGAGTTTAGCAGATACACCAACCTGCAGCCATCTTTCTAGAGCATAGGGTAAAGGCGCCGCCGTCTGCAAAAATATTATGAAAACCATTGAATATAAGAAACTTAAAATAATTAGTTATAATGTATCAGGCCTAAGCAATAAATCTTTATTTAGTAATTTTTTTAATTTAATCAATGAATATAATTTCGTGTTTTTATACGAAACATTTATAGTAGAAGATGAATGTTATCTTTATAATAATAGTTTTAAAAACTTCGCGTTTATTTGGATTCCGGCAACAAAACAAAATACGAGAGGAAGAGCCAGTGGAGGATGCTACTTCGGGTACAATTAATCGCTTACAAATATAGCGTGTGAGTTCAAATTTTACGACGAAATCCATTTTCTTAAAATAAAAGTAGGAGCAATGAAATTGATTATAATTCCCTCGTATATAAATTGTAACCACTGGGAGCGTGATTTCAATACACTCAATAGTTTTATTGAACACAATAATAGGGATGAAGTTATGATTATTGGAGATCTAAATGCGAGAATAGGTAATAATGAAGGAAGAGAAAACAGATTTGCGGGAAAAAATAGAAATTCAAAAGATACTACAGTCAATGCAAGAGGAATCAAAATGATGAGCCTTTGTGATGCTTTTGGATTTAGAATATTAAACGAAGTTTCTGACTCAGATAAATGTGGAGAGTACACTTTCGTAGGTCAACAAGGATGTTCAGCTGTCGATTACTGTCTAATAAAGGGAAACTGGATTCCTTTAATTTCAGATTTTAAGGTCATAAGTGTCCCATATTCCGACCACTTGCCAATAGTAGTTGAATTTGGAATTAACTGCCAACCCCAAGAAGATACAACAGTTTTAAAGCTCCCCCCAAAACTAACATGGAAAGAAGATAAAGCGGAAGCGTATAGATACAACCTTCAGCTAAATGTTTCATCCGATAGTCAACTTACGATAGGAGACATTGAAGACGTTATTAAACAAACATACACTGAAATCAAAAAATGCCATGGAAACATAATTAAACAAAAAAAACCAATGGTACGACGCGGAGTGCGAAAAAGCACGTCAAAAATCCTTTGGATGGCTCAAAGTTTTCAGACAATACAGCACCAACTACTTTAAAAAAAATTTATATAGAAGCGAATGCCGTTTACAAAAAAAACATGCAAGGCAAAAAAATCAAAATTTTATGAAAACGAGGCTTTAAAACTAGCTCACTGCAAAGACTCTAAAGGGTTTTGGATGGCAGTAAACCAATTAAACGGCATAAAACTAAAAATAAGTACCAAATTAAATATAGATGTACTTCATGATCACTTCAAATCACTTTTGAATCCGCAAAGCCTAACAGTTCCTATACAATACGCGAAACCTGCCTACTATAATGATATATTAGATAGAGTTATAACTCATGGTGAAGTAAATAACGTATTGAAGAAACTGAAAGACGGAAAGGCACCTGGCGCTGATAGAATACCACTGGAGTTTCTAAAATATGGAACGGAAATACTTACCTCCAAATTAACTGCTGCTTTTAATATAATTTTGGATACCGGAGTACTACCAGAGCAGTTCAAGCAATATGTCATTTTCCCCATACATAAGAAGGGTAACATTGAAGATCCAGCTAATTATCGAGGGATTTCCTTCCTTAACGCATCCTATAAGGTGTTCACAAAAATACTGAATGAACGATTGACAAATTGGATAAATAGCAACAAGTTGCTTGGGGAATTCCAAGCTGGATTTCGAAGTGGGTACTCAACCATCGATAATCTTTTTGTACTGCAAACCATCGCATCAACATTTATTGAACAAAAAAAGAAGTTGTACGTATTTTTTGTCGACTTCAAATCAGCATTGGATACGGTTGAACGCAGAGCATTATTCTTCAAGCTATAAAACATTGGGATGTCGCAAAAATTTGGAAATGTACTTGAAAATATCTATGATGGCAATATAGCAGCGGTTTGGAACGGTTCTGAAAAGTCTGTGTGGTTTGAATCAAAGATGGGAGTCAAACAAGGATGTACTCTAAGTCCAAATCTTTTCGCTTTGTTCATAGACGACCTGATTGAGTTTTTGCCTGGTGGCATAGAAATCGCGGGGATTCGCATTAAAGCCCTTCTATTTGCTGATGACGTGATACTGTTTGCACAATCACCCGAAACCCTACAGCTGATGATTAATCGACTCGAAGTGTACTGCAGATTATGGAATCTGAGGGTGAATCTGAGCAAATCGAAAGTTATGATATTTCGCAAAGGTTCGGGTAGAACGGCAAGGAACGAAAAATGGCATTTCGACAGAGAGCCAATTGAAATCGTTAAAGCTTACAAGTACCTGGGAATGACCATAACTAGTAACCTTAATATGGAAACTCACCTCAAGGACAAACTGGTCAAAGCCAAAAGTGCAATATCTGCAACATGGAAAAGATGTTTCTCAAACAAATTGATAACTCATAGTGTGAAGTATAAGGTCTTTGTAGCGGTGGCAGAATCTATTATGATGTACGCAGCACAGGTTTGGGGAGGTGAAATGTATGAAACGGTCGAAAAACTTCAGAGGTTCTTCATTAAAAAATGTTTTCGTCTACCAAAAAACACCCCGAACTACATGGTCATAATCGAGACAGGACTGTCACCACTTTTTATTAAAACACTAAAGTGTCATGTTGAGTATATCACAAAAGTACTGAATATGCATAACGAAAGGCTTCCTAAAATTCTAGCATTGCAAACAATTGGAAAGAAAAACCTGTGGTATAGAAAGCTTGAAGAACAAGCAACATACTGTGGAACCAACATGCGAATACTGGAAGAAAATGGAAGATATTGTAAAGATGACCTATTAGATCTTGTTTCCAAAGTAGATGAGCAACTTAGAATTGACTCGGTAAATCAGGCTAAATCTGTATACAACCATCTATATACAACCATCTTAATCACAATTTATGCGAACGTAACTACTTCCACAACGAAAATAAGCAGGAGGTTATCTCGTCGATTTTCAAAATGAGAGGAGAGCTGATAAGTCTTCACTACATACCGCATCGAGAGGATCTTCCTGTTTTCTGTAGCTTATGTAACTTGAGGAAAAGAGAAGACGTTATCCATTTCATAGGGAAGTGCCCAATTTTATGTGAAATACGGAGCATTAGGCAGTAATTTTAAATCAGAAGAAGAAGTACTCGCCCTTCTCAACTGCGAAGGAAACATCTACCAACTTTTCAATTATTTTCAAACAGCGATGTCTTATCGCAACCTAATTATAAACGAAACTTTTTAAAGAAAGCAGTTTTTATTCTTAAAAATCAAAAAATTATTACTTACTTTTAAAAAACAAACTTCAATTGCTTTGTACTGTACATGTAGTATATTATTATTTTTAAATTGATGTCAATCGGGCAGACGGCAAAGCTAAGGTCATACGATTTAATGCAATTACAATATTTTCTTGTAAACAATGTTATATACACTTTTGAAATAATAAATCAATCTATCTATCTAATCTAATCTAGTTTTCCAGTGTGATATATGCTCGAAAAGGACTTCCTGGTAATGATGATGAAATATTTTAAAAATCCATAATGATCTCTTTCTATACTATACCTTAATAATAATATTACATCTCTATTTATCTATAATTTTAAACTTCCCATTCAATTAATCACTTTCAACTGTGATTTTTAAAAATTATCGTTCTCTCTATTTATCTATCTATCTCTCGATAGATAGATTGATTGTTTTTTATTTTTTTGTGCTCTATCAGTTCAAACCGTTTAAGTTTAAGGCATCTAAGTTAACTAAGAACAAAAAACACTTTTCTAAGATACCATTATCGTTTTTGTTAAATATAAAATGTATAATTTATTCAACTTTTATAGAAAACTAAAGAAAACAAAACATAAAAACTACGAAATAAAATGTAAAATTTCAACGCATATATATATATAAACACTATTGTGTTAACAAAAGAACAATATATTTATGATTAATTTTTTTTACTAAACTTGCACGAGGTATACACGAACTTATTGTCTTTTTTATACACAAGAATTTTTGTAAAGGAAATTTTATATTTTGTATTTTATTTGTATTATTTAATAATAAAATAGATTTAGTTTTAAAACATAATAATAGATTTAAATAAATAAAAGTATAAACAAAAAAAAAACAAATATCCACGGAAAATATTATAACTTCTTTAGGTATAACGGTGGTTCGAATGAAGGTTTATATTTAAAAAATAGAAAACTAAGTGAAAGATTCAATAAAGGAAAGACCTATTTATTTTCAATACCATTATGTATTTAGTTTTATTTTGTTAGATGTGTCAGTCTGATTATCTCAAAGTTCTAATAGGAAAAAATAGATATAAATTATTCTCGTTATAAGCTAAATACTCAAAAACTGCAGACTTTATAAGGGCATTATGTTGGATAGGTTTAATGTGCTCCTTCAATTGTGTTTTTATTGCTCATTTTGTTTAGTCAATGTTACATAACCCACAACAACTATCTGGTATAGAAAACAATACAGGATTTTGAAATGGCATAGTGAATTTTGTTGTTGACGAACTTTGAATGGACTATCAAACGGACTTGGATCGGATCTTAGGATATGGATCTTCTGTTGTTTGATTTTGTCGGCTTGATTTTGGTGTTTCAAATTGTTCATTTTCAGCTGTACTTTGGACATTTTCTGTTGATACTGGTTTGTTTTCAATTGCTTGCGTGCTTGGACTTGTAAGAATTTCTAGTGCCTTCTGCCATTGTACTTCCATTACACTATGTAATTTTTCTGCAATATCAGCTCTGTAAAAAAAAAAAATCAAAAAATATGATTTTGTATGTATGACCGCTTTCACACAAGGAATCTTTTTTGCCAGCAATTTTTAGTTTGTAGGCGAGAAAGGCGTAAGAGGAAGGAAACAAATTTCCCCTCACACCCTTCTCGCCTACAATCTAGCTAGTTTCTGGCAACTTAGATTCCTTGGGTGAAAGCGGTCTATATCGTGTACAATAATAATGATGTGTTATTTGAAAATTACGTCTTAGTTTTATAGGAATTTAGCTTAGCTTCTAGTTCACCGATCTTTTTGGTTGCATTCCTTAGTTGAATATGATAGAGTTCCACTTCTTCGTCGTGTTTCTCTTGCAGTAAATTCAATTCTTGTTCGTTTTTTTTCATGAATTAATTCCATTTGCTTCATAGCTCGTTCCGCAATCAAACTTTCTCTATCACGTCCCTCTTGCTTCACAGTGTCTTCAACTTTATCCAATTACGTTTGAAATTCTCTTAGCTTTTGAGCAACAACAATTTCAAGCTGTTGTTGTAATGGAGCTTCAAGCCCTGACGCTGACTTTCGAGTTTTTTCTGTAATGTTCCCTAAATTTAAAATCATGAATGTCATTAATTTAGAACACAACTTTAATTTCATATTCAATTAAAGATTTTGCTTCTTTTTCTGTTAATGAACCAATTTTTTCATTGAAAGATTTTGTCTGCTCTTCTAAACTATCTGCACGGTTTTTATGCTTTTGCATTAAATCCTGTGCTTGCTCTTTGTAAAATTCTAACAGAGGATAGCTATTTCAACGCTAAGTACTCGTCTGAGGCTATAAGTACTATTTTCAGAGCAAGAGAAGAAATCCTTAATCTGAACTACATCCCACATAGAACTGATCTTCAGCAGACTTGTGACTTGTGCAACAGAAGAGAATATGAAGATGTTTACCACTTCATTGCGGTTTGCCCTTTATTACAAGAAATTCGGCGCTTGTATTTCCAAGAAAGTTTTATTTCACTCAATAGCGTGTATGAAATATTAAATGGTGGTCGTGGTTGGTCTAACTTATACAAATTTTGCAAACACGCTTTAAATTATCGGAATAGTTTTTGAAAATTTGATTCTTTAAATATTTCTTCTAATTATTACTTTTTATATGGCAGATCATCAAAATTGAAAAAAATAACAAATCATTTAAAATTATTACTTTTTATGTGGCAAATCATTAAAATTGCAAAAAATCCCAAATCGTTTAAATTTATTACTTTTTATGTGGCAAATCATTAAAATTGCAAAAACCTCATGATTATCGCTCTTCCATTATTTATCTAAATCTTATGTTTTTTATGTTGCATATCATCAAAACTATGAAAACCTAAGAACCATACCGATTTAATCTTAGCTAAAACTATAAATTTAGTGTCATTTTTCGTTTTTATTCTTGCTATTTCTGATTAAAAATATTTTCGTTTTTTCTTTATTTATATCAAGATACTCGTAGTGTTAAAATCATTTTGTAAAATTATTGTTAAGTACATGATTTCTATTTTACTTTTTTAATTTTATATTTACTTACTCATGAAATGTCATATACGGCATATTGCCATGTCCGTATTCTTAAGTTTATAATTGTATCAATATAGAATCGAAAAAATAAAGAATTTTATCTATCTATCTATCTTTGTAGTTCTTGAGAGTTTCCAGTTGAGTTTCCATATCCTCACAACGGTTAGAAGCCTGTAAAATGATACAAATTATTAAAATATTGATTATACAAAAAACGAATACAGGTTCATATGTACCTTATCTGCTCGGTATTAAGACTCATTTTTAGAGTACTCTTCAGATTTTTTACAGGAATGCAACATGACTTCTAGTTCTTCAATATTCTTTTTATATAAACTGATGTTTTCCGTTGTCTTTCTTAATTTGGAAATGAAGAATTTAGATTGGTTATTTTTATTTCTTATCAATGGGTTTTTTGTCTGAAAGTTTTCTACATTTAAACGCAGGTATTTAAATTTTTGTCGGAGTGCGTAATATATGATCTCGGAGATTCATGAACTCCAGGGACTAATCCACATATTGCGCTCCTCTATTAACAAATCTACCGTTCTCAGTTGGTGTCAATCCTCTTCCTGGTAACACCGGGGTTTAGTGACCAACAACTCTCGACCATTACTTTATGCATGTTGTTAGTCAATAGGGATTGAGAACGGTTCTTTTCCAATCACGACGGTCAGGTTTTTAGTGCGGGGTTAAAGTTTAACCCGAGTTGCGAAAATGATAAACTTTTCTTGTCTATATGCTTTGTGTCTGAGATATTTTGTTATACTGAATCTCATTATTTACTAGAGTACGAAGTTGTTGCATTTAGACTCTTTTTCTCTACTCTTTTTCTTTAAGAGCAAAAATGTTTCATATTAAGTGAATTTATACATACCTAGAACAGTTCTGTAGATCACTTTCACATTTTTGAATTTTTGGGATAGGTTGAGAGGCATTTGTACTGCCATGGCACTTCTCCTTCTTTCATGAAGTATTCTTTAAATTCTTCTCGTATGTTCTTAGCTTCATCAGTCCCTCGTCCTTGATGTTGAATAGTTCGTAATGGACGTAATTCTTCACTTTGGCTTATTTCTAGGCGCCACAAACCTTCTATGATGGTCCCCTCGGAATCTACATGGTCAAAATCATTCGGCACAGCGTAAACAGATTGCCTTTTCATTAAAAAATTATGCAGGGTGCATATAGCTAAAACAATTTTAATAGATTTGGTTGGTGTAGTCTCTATTGGTTTTCTCAAAATCCGAAAACGAGCAGCTGCAATTCCAAAAACATTTTCCACCACACGTCTAGCTCTTGAGAGCCTATAGCTAAACACGCGTTCTTTCGTGTCTTGCCCTCTGAAGTTATATGGCTTCATGATGTAGTGTTTTAAGGGGAAGGCATCGTCTGCAGTCATGACAAATGGAACGGGATGGTGCCTTCCGGGGAGAGGTTTTGGTCCGGGTAAATTCAGAGTATTCGATTGTAGTGCGGATGACAAAGGACAACGACTTAATACTCCACCATCCGATTCTCGTCCCTTTCCCCGATGTCAACAAACAAAAAGTTGTATTCTCCGTCTGCTAGAGCCATGAGAACAATGCTGTTCTTTTTCTTGTAGTTAAAATATTCACTACCACAATGAGCTGGAGCAATGAAGTCCACATGCTTCCCATCTATTGCCCCAAAGCAATTTGGGAAATTCCAGCAATCCTCAAATACGTTTGAGATTTTATTCCACTCTTCTTCTGTCGACAATATCTAAAAAAAATAAATAATTTTTGTATTTTCAGACAATCAGACTCTCGATGATGATCATCAAAAGATGATATAACATTTTGGTAATACCCCCACTCCCTAATCTCGCAGCCAGTTGCATGACTTAAGAAAAAAAATACTCAAGAGTCTTTAACACTGCAGATCCTTGCTTACTTAAAAATTAAATTAAATTTAATTTGTTTGTTTACTTTTTTAAACTTCATGTACCTTTAATATAAAAATATATACTTATTAACATACTTACTTTTAGAATTCATCTTTTAGTGTTACGTAAATTGCTTCACAAACTTCAGAAAAAATGTTGCATATTGATGATTTCGATCTCCTGAACAAAAACATCAAGCTGCTATAACTGTCCACAGTTGCCGGGAAACGGAGGGTGATCGCGAGACGTTCTGCTACAGATATGGCTTCTCGCATATTTGTGTTTTGCTTCCTGACCATTGGTGATATTTTTTCGGTCAGATCAAAATCATCGGCTGACATCCTGACAACATTTTTGAATAATTCCGGGTGGTTGTGTCGGAGCTGTCCCCGCAGAGTTTCAAACAAACCCAATGTTTTCTTGGTTGCCGTCGCCTAACTAGGGATCGCCTGTTATCCTCTTCCTCCTGATCTTCAAAAATCAATAATACCCCTAAAATAGCAACAGTTTTGGTTCTTGCTTCCATTTTTTGCGTAAAAGGTTTGATTTTTTTGTTGTTATATTTTCAAAAAATACCTCTATTTATGGTTCGTTAATGGCAGTTGTGTAAATTCAAAATTTCTGTCCTTGCCATTAAATGTTGGCAAAATAATGCCAACATTAAAATCTGCCATTATTTGAACTCGTGTAAATGCATGTCATAAAAAAATTATTTCTGCCATTATTTTACCATTTTTTTGGCAGAAATATTGGCAACCTTGCCAGTCGTGTAAATCCGGCATTAGAACCGATCACGCTTCCATTCGATGGCTCTACAACTTTAAGCTGCCAGAAGGCCAGGTGGCACGCTGGATTGAACGCCTTCAACAGTAAGATTTTGACATACAGCATCACCCTGGACCAAAGCATGGTAATTCTGATTCTTTATCTCGAAGGCCATGTGGAAACTGCAAGTACTGTACGCGGGAAGAAGAAAAAGAGTCATTACGTGTGAAGCATGTTAATATCGTGGAGACCTCACGGAATTCGGGAGAGGAACAAACAAAAGATCCAACGCTGGCAAAACTAAAAACCTGGCTAGAAGAAGGATCCCGACCCAGCCGAGATGAAATCCTAGGAGAAAGTGCAGAGCTCAAAGCCTATTGGGCCATCTTTGACCAGTTGCAACAGGAAGATGGTGTTATAACCCTGGCGAGGGTTTTTTTTTTATTCCAAAGAATAATATTTCTGATGTGTTGACAGCCCTAGCGGAGGTCATCTTGGCAAAAGAAGACTCTTCATAAAGTGAAAAGCCGATACTTTTGGATCGGCCGCTCATCGGACGTCAAACGCTGGTGTCTACGCTGTCCTATATGCATCGCCCGAAGAGGCTCTAAAAAACGAACCAAAGGAGGACTTTTACAAAGCCGACCTGAGAATCCATTCGAGAGGATAGCGATTGACATCCAAGGCTCCCTACCGCGGACCACCAATGGTAATCGATACGTCATAGTAGTCATGGACTACTTTACGAAGTGGCCAGAATGCTTCACAGTTCGTAATCAGACTACCGAAGTGGTGCTACAGCCATTAATTGATCATGATTTTTGTTGATTCGGGGTTCCTCACATGATTCACTCTGATCAAGGACGTAATTTTGAATCGGAGATCTTTCAAAAAACCATGGAGACTTTAGGAACTCAGAAAACTCGCACTACGCCACTCCGCCCTTAGTCTGATGGAATGGTAGAGCGATTTAATCGCACACTTCTCGACTACCTCGCGAAATAGTCGAACCGTCTGCAAGATGATTGGGATCAGCACCTGCAACCCGCCTTATTAGCTTTTCGTACTGCAGAACACGAAGCTACCGGATTCTCCCCTGCAATGGTCACTTTCGGAAGGGAATTGAAGCTGCCCACTGACCTCCTTTGCGGAGTACCACCGGACAAATTACCTTCTGCACCAATATTTGTCTTAGAACTGCAGAAAAGGCTTCAAAGAGTTCATGACGTTGCACGAGCCCATCTGAAAACTACAACTACAGGTACGATCTTAAAGCAAATCCTATTAATTTTCTCCCTGATCAAAAGGTTTGCTTCTACAACCCAAAGCGTCGGAAGGGATTGAGCCCATAGCTTCAGAGTGACTGGGAGGGACTGCAGAAAAGGCTTCAAAGAGTTCATGACGTTGCACGAGCCCATCTGAAAACTAAAACTACAGGTACGATCTTAAAGCAAATCCTATTAATTTTCTCCCTGATCAAAAGGTTCGCTTCTACAACCCAAAGCGTCGGAAGGGATTGAGCCCATAGGTTCAGAGTGACTGGGAGGGACCCGTCAAGATTGTGGATTGTTTATCCGATTTGCTGTAACGAATTCAACTCCAGGGATCTCGGAAAACAAAAGTAGTCCACATCAACCGTCTAGCCAAATACGGATGCAATCAACAAACTCAAATGGATCTTTGAGGTTTTAGAAGGGGGCAGTGTAACGAAATGTCCAATTTTGGGACAGGAAGTAGAAAATGGTGGCAGAAAGTTGGGACGAAAAAATGGTGGCAGAAAATTGGGAGGTAAGGAGACCGATGACGAATTTGGAAATAATGAGATGATGGTGAATTGGGCTGACATTTTATCGATGGTTGGATATCATAAATAGGAGTGCATTCAACACAAAAGCTCTCTTTTCTTTCGACAACCAGGCCAAGGTTGAACCATAAGGGTATTTCAAATTAAAAAAAAAAGAACAATTGTTGGGAGATACCTCCAAAATTTAAATAAAAATAACCTCTCGGGAACCGGGGCTCCCAGCTTAAATAAATTTCCATATTTGAAATTATTCAACCTTTTATTATTTCACTTCTTTTTGGTTTTCTTATTCTGTCCAGCGGCTCAGCAGCGGATTTTCATTACAAAACCTAGTAGCGCTTCGAACGAATTAAGTGAAGTTTGTTTTTTTTAAGTTTTTTTTAGAATATCTAATTTTGACTTGATTCGTATGAGAATGAATAAGTCTCGTTTTGTTTCCATCGGTGACCAGGACATTGTAGTTAACAGTGCCTTTGGGTTCGATGACTGTTCCCGGTGGCCAATATTCCTTATTGTGTCGGTAGATCTTTGCGTAGACCATATCACCTGGGATGAACTGTCTGTGCCTGGCGCCATGGTGCTTATCAAATTGTTGGTTTTGTTTCTCATTTGGTGTGACTGAAATTGTTTTTTTAGGTTTTAACAAAACCAACGATGTTTTAATTTTCTTTCCGATGAATGCTTCGGCAGGAGATTTGAAATCTATTACGTCTTGATTTGGAGCGCAGCGGTAAGTTTGCAAAAATGTTTCGAGATTATCGAGACTTGTTCCTTCGTTTTTGAGCTTTTTAAGCGTTCGCTTAAGCGTATCCACGAAACGCGCAGCTTGTCCATAAGACTGTGGATGGAACGGTGCTGTCCCAAGATGCTGAATACCGTGAGACTGCATAAAACTCTGGAACTGAGCACTCGTAAATTGGGTTCCATTATCTGAAACCAATTGTTCACAGTCTCCATAACGAGAAGAAAACTCATTGAGCTTATTGATGATGACCGCTGAAGTTATGTTGGTAATCTCGAAAACATCTAGCTATTTCGAAAACGAGCCAACAATAACAAAATAGTAAAAACCATCGGTTGGACCCGCGATATCGATATGAGTGCACTCCATCGGTGATATTGTAACGGGCCATGATTGGAGCGTTGTTTTTATTGAAGCTTTCGCTGCGCTGGCGCACGAGTGACATTGGCGTACAGTACATATGACACCACATCTCTATCTTGGGCCAGTAGACATGACTTCTAGCGATGGTCTTCATCCTCTCGATACCAGGGTGACCTCGATGCAGTTGTAACAAGATGGAATGACTATTCGTTCGTTGAACATGAGGCATCCATCGATAATGGCTAATGCATCTCTTCTCGAAAAGATTGGTACTAGTTTTGGCGGAGTTTTTGTTTTCCATCCGGTTTTCATAGATTTTATGACTGACTGTAATAATTCACTCTTTTGTGTTGCACTTTTGACCATTTCAAAGTTTAAAGGAAGCACTTCGACGACGTTAAGAAGGTGGGTTATAAAATCTTTTTCGAATTTCATATTTGCGATGACGACTTCTTCTTCCAATTCTGTTTTAGTGTCCATTAAACGAGAGAGTACATCGACAAATCCGAACTACTCTTTGGAGGTAATGTATTGGATGTCGAAATCGTACATCATGAGTATGATTGCCCACCTCTGAAGTCGATTTGCGGAATGGGTTTGGTATACCTTTATTATTTCCAAAAATAGCTTTGAGTGGTTTATGGTCAGTCAGAAGCGTAAATCTTCATCCAAAAACCATTCGGTGGAATTTTTGTACAGCAAATATCAATGTCGCCGCCTCCTTCTCAACTTGACTGTACCTTGTCGCGGCTGGGCTAAGAGATCTTGCCGCATGCATGATGACTTTTTCAGAGCCGTCTGGGAATGTGTGAGCGTTGTATGCCCTCAATCCAACATTTGAGGCATCTACTGCAACTTATATAGGCAAATCCGGATTGTAATGCGTGAGCAAAAGTTCAGATGAGAAAATGGATTTAAAACTGTCGAATGATTGTTACATTCCTTGGACCATTCGAAATCGACATTATCTCGCAGCAAATTGACCAAAGGTGCTCGAATCTCCCGCATCTGCTTCACACATTTGCCGTAATAATTAACAGCTCCAAAGAATGACCTTAGCTCAGTGATGTTCGATGGTGCTGGAATACTTTTGATACGCTCTATTTTGTCCGGATCTGGTCTCAAACCGTTTTTATCCAAAATATGGCCAAGGTATCTGAGTTGAGGAACGAAAAATGAACACTTCTCTATTTTCACTCGAAAATTAAACTCCAAGAGGAGTTGAAGTACTTGGTTTAAAATCCTCAAATGATCCTCGAAATCTTTCCCTCCGATGATGAAATCGTCAATATAAGCTGCAGTGCCTTCAATACCCGCAAGCACCTCATCTGCAATCTGCTGAAACGCACCAGGAGCTGGTCTTGGATGGATTATGAGAGACAATTTGAGATAGCAGCTAACGTTCATGGATGGACGGGTGTTGAAAAAGCTAACGCATTAGCCTTGCAGCTAAAGGGAGAGGCTTTGTGTGTTTTAAGTGCACTTCCCAGTGGAAAGCCGTTAACTTACGAAACCATACGAGAACTTCTTCGGCAGTGATTCAGCATGGACAATCAAGCCAGCCACAGTCAGTTGCAGAACCGTGTACAGGGCCCAAAAGAATCCTTGGCTGTCCATGGTCGCGCGAATTGAAAAAAACTGCTTGCTGTTGCACCTCACTTGAAGAAAGTGTTCCTAGCACATCAACTGGAAAGCACCACTGCTATACAGAACCAGTTGGAAGTGACAGCAAATTCGTAGGTGCCATCAATGGAACTAGTTTGTGTGTCAATACACGTATTGGAGGCCGGGCATGCAAGGTAGTTATCGACATTGTGGCAAATATCTCGACGTTAGCAGAAAGTTATTTGCCAAGGGGAATTCAAACAATGGGCCTGCCCATCCAGATTAAAGGTATTTCAGAGGAACAATTTGGACTTTGGGTACAGCCGAAATAAAGATGGTAAGGAATTCGTACACTCATTTTCTGTTGTTAAAAACAATGTGCCAACCATCTTGGGAGTGGATTTTTTTGTCGACAATCGTTGCTATCTGGATTTTGGAGCGTCTTTGCTAGAAGTTCGAGGTAAGAAACTTCCTTTGCAGGTACCAAGTAGACAGGAATCATGCCTACTACTAACCACTTCACCACAAACGCTACCCGCCAGAACAGAGACTGTTTTAGAGCTACCAACACCTCTATCCATTGCAGCAACAGACGTTTTAATCAAACCATGCGATGAATGTAATCTTCCTAATGGTGTTTTTCTTGCGCGAAGATCGACCTCAAATGTTGGTCAGAATCGCCAACACTTCTTCAAAAAACGTAATTCTTCCATCTTACTTGGTGGTAGGGCGAACGACCGCTGCTGAAGTTTGTGAGATACCACCGACAAAGGAAGAGAATGTAATTGCCCTAAAGGATCTGTTGCCAGAATGTCTAGAAGATCTCTCTCCTGGCCAGATTTGTAGATTTAAAGCTCTTCTTATAAAATTTCGTAGCGTGTTCTCATCTGGACCCACAGATTTTGGTCGGACGGGAATAGCAAAACACTACATAGACTCTGCCAATGCAAAACCCATCAAAACTCTAGCACGAAGAGTACCTATAGCCAAACGACCTTAAATTAATGCCCTTATCCACGACATGTTAGAGCGTGGAGTAATTGAGAAGTCTAACAGTCCTTGGTCTTCTGCAATTGTTCTCGTCAAAAAAAAAAGATGGCTCTTCCCGATTCTGTGTCGACTCTACAACCGCCTAAACGATGTTACAAGGAAAGATTCATATCCACTTCCGAGGATAGAAGAATTGTTAACAATTCAGGAAGGTGCCACTTGGTTTTCTACCATGGATCTCCAAAGCGGATACTGGCAATTCGAAATGGCTCCAGAAGATAAGGAAAAGACCGCTTTCACCGATGGTTCTGACTTGTGGCAGTTTAACGTTATGCCTTTTGGAGCATGCAATGCTCCTGGAACCTTCGAAAAGGGTATTGAACGAAGCATTTAAAGGAGTTCCATTGGAAGTAGCTCGTATCTACCTTGATGACATTATCTGCGCCACTGCAATCTTTGATAAACATCTTACTAGTTTAGAAATTGTCTTTCAGCGCTTTCAAGCAGCGAACCTCAAACTTAGCCCTGGAAAATGTCATTTCTTGAAGAAATAAGTGCTCTACCTAAGGCATATAGTATCTGAAAAAGGACTAAGCACCGACTCTTCGAAAATGTTAGCTGTCCAAAAATGGCCAACTCCCCAGACAAAGCGTCAGGTAAGAAGTTTTTTAGGCCTGTGTGCCTACTATCGCAAATTTATTCAAGGGTTCTCAACCATCGCCAAAATTCTTACCGAACTCACGGAGGAAAAACGACATTTCTCTTGGAATCCTAAGTGTGAAGAATCCTTTTCCAATCTAAAGGAAAAGTTGACGACCGCTCCTATACTAGCACATCCAACCTCTAATGATCTTCTCATTCTAGACACAGACGCTTCAAATGTGGGTATTGGTGCTGTGCTCAGCCAAAGACAAGATGATGCCGAAGTAGTTTTGGAATATTTTAGCAGAACACTTAATCGGTCTGAGCGCATTTACTGCGTTACCCGACGCAACTCTTGGCAGTGGTTCTAGGTACACATCACTTCCATCATTATCTATTCGGCAGAAAGTTCCTTCTTAGAACCGATCACGCTTCCATTCGATGGCTCTACAACTTTAAGCTGCCAGAAGGTCGGGTGGCACGCTGGATTGAACGTCTTCAACAGTACGATTTTGACATACAGCATCACCCTGGATGATGAAAAAAGCATGGTAATTCTGATTCTTTATCTCGAAGGCCATGTGGAAACTGCAAGTACTGTACGCGGGAAGAAGAAAAAGAGTCATTACGTGTGAAGCATGTTAATATCGTGGAGACCTCACGGAATTCGGGAGAGGAACAAACAAAAGATCCAACGCTGGCAAAACTAAAAACCTGGCTAGAAGAAGGATCCCGACCCAGCCGAGATGAAATCCTAGGAGAAAGTGCAGAGCTCAAAGCCTATTGGGCCATCTTTGACCAGTTGCAACAGGAAGATGGTGTTATAACCCTGGCGAGGGTTTTTTTTTATTCCAAAGAATAATATTTCTGATGTGTTGACAGCCCTTGCGGAGGTCATCTTGGCAAAAGAAGACTCTTCATAAAGTGAAAAGCCGATACTTTTGGATCGGCCGCTCATCGGACGTCAAACGCTGGTGTCTACGCTGTCCTATATGCATCGCCCGAAGAGGCTCTAAAAAACGAACCAAAGGAGGACTTTTACAAAGCCTACCTGAGAATCCATTCGAGAGGATAGCGATTGACATCCAAGGCTCCCTACCGCGGACCACCAATGGTAATCGATACGTCATAGTAGTCATGGACTACTTTACGAAGTGGCCAGAATGCTTCACAGTTCGTAATCAGACTACCGAAGTGGTGCTACAGCCATTAATTGATCATGATTTTTGTTGATTCGGGGTTCCTCACATGATTCACTCTGATCAAGGACGTAATTTTGAATCGGAGATCTTTCAAAAAACCATGGAGGCTTTAGGAACTCAGAAAACTCGCACTACGCCACTCCGCCCTTAGTCTGATGGAATGGTAGAGCGATTTAATCGCACACTTCTCGACTACCTCGCGAAATATTCGAACCGTCTGCAAGATGATTGGGATCAGCACCTGCAACCCGCCTTATTAGCTTTTCGTACTGCAGAACACGAAGCTACCGGATTCTCCCCTGCAATGGTCACTTTCGGAAGGGAATTGAAGCTGCCCACTGACCTTCTTTGCGGAGTACCACCGGACAAATTACCTTCTGCACCAATATTTGTCTTAGAACTGCAGAAAAGGCTTCAAAGAGTTCATGACGTTGCACGAGCCCATCTGAAAACTACAACTACAGGTACGATCTTAAAGCAAATCCTATTAATTTTCTCCCTGATCAAAAGGTTTGCTTCTACAACCCAAAGCGTCGGAAGGGATTGAGCCCATAGCTTCAGAGTGACTGGGAGGGACTGCAGAAAAGGCTTCAAAGAGTTCATGACGTTGCACGAGCCCATCTGAAAACTAAAACTACAGGTACGATCTTAAAGCAAATCCTATTAATTTTCTCCCTGATCAAAAGGTTCGCTTCTACAACCCAAAGCGTCGGAAGGGATTGAGCCCATAGGTTCAGAGTGACTGGGAGGGACCCGTCAAGATTGTGGATTGTTTATCCGATTTGCTGTAACGAATTCAACTCCAGGGATCTCGGAAAACAAAAGTAGTCCACATCAACCGTCTAGCCAAATACGAATGCAATCAACAAACTCAAATGGAACTTTGAGGTTTTAGAAGGGGGCAGTGTAACGAAATGTCCAATTTTGGGACAGGAAGTAGAAAATGGTGGCAGAAAGTTGGGACGAAAAAATGGTGGCAGAAAATTGGGAGGTAAGGAGACCGATGACGAATTTGGAAATAATGAGATGATGGTGAATTGGGCTGACATTATATCGATGGTTGGATATCATAAATAGGAGTGCGTTCAACACAAAAGCTCTCTTTTCTTTCGACAACCAGGCCAAGGTTGAACCATAAGGGTATTTCAAATTAAAAAAAAAAGAACAATTGTTGGGAGATACCTCCAAAATTTAAATAAAAATAACCTCTCGGGAACCGGGGCTCCCAGCTTAAATAAATTTCCATATTTGAAATTATTCAACCTTTTATTATTTCACTTCTTTTTGGTTTTCTTATTCTGTCCAGCGGCTCAGCAGCGGATTTTCATTACAAAACCTAGTAGCGCTTCGAACGAATTAAGTGAAGTTTGTTTTTTTTAAGTTTTTTTTAGAATATCTAATTTTGACTTGATTCGTATGAGAATGAATAAGTCTCGTTTTGTTTCCATCGGTGACCAGGACATTGTAGTTAACAGTGCCTTTGGGTTCGATGACTGTTCCCGGTGGCCAATATTCCTTATTGTGTCGGTAGATCTTTGCGTAGACCATATCACCTGGGATGAACTGTCTGTGCCTGGCGCCATGGTGCTTATCAAATTGTTGGTTTTGTTTCTCATTTGGTGTGACTGAAATTGTTTTTTTAGGTTTTAACAAAACCAACGATGTTTTAATTTTCTTTCCGATGAATGCTTCGGCAGGAGATTTGAAATCTATTACGTCTTGATTTGGAGCGCAGCGGTAAGTTTGCAAAAATGTTTCGAGATTATCGAGACTTGTTCCTTCGTTTTTGAGCTTTTTAAGCGTTCGCTTAAGCGTATCCACGAAACGCGCAGCTTGTCCATAAGACTGTGGATGGAACGGTGCTGTCCCAAGATGCTGAATACCGTGAGACTGCATAAAACTCTGGAACTGAGCACTCGTAAATTGGGTTCCATTATCTGAAACCAATTGTTCACAGTCTCCATAACGAGAAGAAAACTCATTGAGCTTATTGATGATGACCGCTGAAGTTATGTTGGTAATCTCGAAAACATCTAGCTATTTCGAAAACGAGCCAACAATAACAAAATAGTAAAAACCATCGGTTGGACCCGCGATATCGATATGAGTGCACTCCATCGGTGATATTGTAACGGGCCATGATTGGAGCGTTGTTTTTATTGAAGCTTTCGCTGCGCTGGCGCACGAGTGACATTGGCGTACAGTACATATGACACCACATCTCTATCTTGGGCCAGTAGACATGACTTCTAGCGATGGTCTTCATCCTCTCGATACCAGGGTGACCTCGATGCAGTTGTAACAAGATGGAATGACTATTCGTTCGTTGAACATGAGGCATCCATCGATAATGGCTAATGCATCTCTTCTCGAAAAGATTGGTACTAGTTTTGGCGGAGTTTTTGTTTTCCATCCGGTTTTCATAGATTTTATGACTGACTGTAATAATTCACTCTTTTGTGTTGCACTTTTGACCATTTCAAAGTTTAAAGGAAGCACTTCGACGACGTTAAGAAGGTGGGTTATAAAATCTTTTTCGAATTTCATATTTGCGATGACGACTTCTTCTTCCAATTCTGTTTTAGTGTCCATTAAACGAGAGAGTACATCGACAAATCCGAACTACTCTTTGGAGGTAATGTATTGGATGTCGAAATCGTACATCATGAGTATGATTGCCCACCTCTGAAGTCGATTTGCGGAATGGGTTTGGTATACCTTTATTATTTCCAAAAATAGCTTTGAGTGGTTTATGGTCAGTCAGAAGCGTAAATCTTCATCCAAAAACCATTCGGTGGAATTTTTGTACAGCAAATATCAATGTCGCCGCCTCCTTCTCAACTTGACTGTACCTTGTCGCGGCTGGGCTAAGAGATCTTGCCGCATGCATGATGACTTTTTCAGAGCCGTCTGGGAATGTGTGAGCGTTGTATGCCCTCAATCCAACATTTGAGGCATCTACTGCAACTTATATAGGCAAATCCGGATTGTAATGCGTGAGCAAAAGTTCAGATGAGAAAATGGATTTAAAACTGTCGAATGATTGTTACATTCCTTGGACCATTCGAAATCGACATTATCTCGCAGCAAATTGACCAAAGGTGCTCGAATCTCCCGCATCTGCTTCACACATTTGCCGTAATAATTAACAGCTCCGAAGAATGACCTTAGCTCAGTGATGTTCGATGGTGCTGGAATACTTTTGATACGCTCTATTTTGTCCGGATCTGGTCTCAAACCGTTTTTATCCAAAATATGGCCAAGGTATCTGAGTTGAGGAACGAAAAATGAACACTTCTCTATTTTCACTCGAAAATTAAACTCCAAGAGGAGTTGAAGTACTTGGTTTAAAATCCTCAAATGATCCTCGAAATCTTTCCCTCCGATGATGAAATCGTCAATATAAGCTGCAGTGCCTTCAATACCCGCAAGCACCTCATCTGCAATCTGCTGAAACGCACCAGGAGCTGGTCTTGGATGGATTATGAGAGACAATTTGAGATAGCAGCTAACGTTCATGGATGGACGGGTGTTGAAAAAGCTAACGCATTAGCCTTGCAGCTAAAGGGAGAGGCTTTGTGTGTTTTAAGTGCACTTCCCAGTGGAAAGCCGTTAACTTACGAAACCATACGAGAACTTCTTCGGCAGTGATTCAGCATGGACAATCAAGCCAGCCACAGTCAGTTGCAGAACCGTGTACAGGGCCCAAAAGAATCCTTGGCTGTCCATGGTCGCGCGAATTGAAAAAAACTGCTTGCTGTTGCACCTCACTTGAAGAAAGTGTTCCTAGCACATCAACTGGAAAGCACCACTGCTATACAGAACCAGTTGGAAGTGACAGCAAATTCGTAGGTGCCATCAATGGAACTAGTTTGTGTGTCAATACACGTATTGGAGGCTGGGCATGCAAGGTAGTTATCGACATTGTGGCAAATATCTCGACGTTAGCAGAAAGTTATTTGCCAAGGGGAATTCAAACAATGGGCCTGCCCATCCAGATTAATGTGCATGGTACTGCTCCCTCACAGTGCTTGCATTGAACAAATTAATTATGACGTCAGATAGATAGTTGTTTGTTTTATCTAGTTAACCAGGGGCGGTTCAATTTCAGATTGTCACTTAGGCATAACACTAGTGGCAAATTGTTATTGAAAAGCTCAAATTGGGATCTAGATTAAACGTTCTTCTTAGGTAATTGTCTGACTTGTGTTTTTGCAAGTTAGGAATATTTTAAATGGGTGGTAGATTTAGGGTGGATTTTAGCAACATTCGTGGGCTTAGACAGAATTTCTATTCTGCATACGTTCATACTGTACAATACAGGCCAGCTGTTTTGGCACTGAGTGAAACACAAATAGGTGAAAATTCTGATCATTCAGAATTTAACCTATATGGGTATAGCTTAGTGCCTCTATTCTTTGCTCACCATGGACTCGCCATTTATATAAGAAATGATGTTGCGTACCAACTTCAACCACAATATGGTTTGTGCTCAAACACATATTTTAACTACATGTGGTTCAAATTTTCGGTCAATAAGCACATCATTCATTCATGTTTTATTTGTCGGAGCCCGAACCTGGACAGAAATTTAACTTTTAACGAATTTGATGCTCTGTCCGACTCCATCCAAAGAATTGTTGCCCTTTATCCTTGCACTGAAATCGTCATTGCGGGCGATTTCAATGTACACAATTCTAGTTGGCTTCGCTTTTCAGGCCAGACAACACCCGAAGGAAGGTATGTTGAGCTCTTCGCTGAGTTAAACCAACTAACTCAGCTTGTTGACGAGCCCACTCGAATACCGGACATTGCAGGTCAATCCGCCAACACCCTAGACTTGTTTCTCACCTCTGATCCTAATAAATACTCAATTAGTGTATTATCGCCTCTAGGCACATCAGACCATTGTGTCATATCTGCGAATTTCTCGTGCCAACAAAACACAGTTAAAGAGAAAGCACCAACGAGAACCGTGTGGCAGTACGAGAAAGCCAACTGGGACGGTCTCAACGGTTTCTTCAGTAACTTTAACTGGTCACTATGCTTCCTCGATAGTGACGTAAACTCCAGCGCAGATATGATCACAAACTTAATTCTTTGTGGAATGAGTAATTTTATCCCGAATAGGGTAAAATCTATCAAACCCAAAGAAAACTCATGGTTTGATTCGAGCTGTAAAGAGGTTATTAGGGTTAGAGAAGTAAATTTCCGATGTTATAAGGCCAACCCTACTGAGGAAAACCGGAATAAGTTCAAACAAGCTAGAAAGACCTGTAATGTTCATATTCGACGAACCAAATTTTTGCATGACCAGAAATTAAGGCAAAAAATACTACAATGTCCCACAGGTAGTAAAAATTTTTGGTCATTTGCAAAAAATATACGAAATTCTACTTCGTCGTCGGTTCCAACGCTCGTCTTCAATGACACCCCTTTTGTCAGCTCGATAGATAAAGCCAATTTGCTTGCAGCACAGTTTGCTGTTAATTCGACGCTGCCAGAAAGTGTTATGACTCCTCCTGTACTTGAGAGCGTAAATGATTTTATGGGACAAATCTTCTTTCGCACTCGTGCAGTTGCCAGAGTCCTGAAAGATCTTGATATACACAAATCCGCTGGCCCGGATAGTATCCCTCCCATTGTTCTGAAGAGGTGTTCTTCAACGCTGGCAAAACCACTGCGTAAGCTTTTCCATCTGTCCTACTCTACTGGTCTCTTTCCGAGTGGATGGAAAACAGCATTTGTCCAGCCTGTCCCTAAAAAAGGCGTATCTTCTTCACCCTCTAACTATCGACCGATTGCACTTACGTCCCTTCTTTCCAAGGTCATGGAAACGCTGATTAATTTTCAGCTCAAGAAATATCTCGAAGATCGAAAGCTTCTTAATGACCGGCAGTACGGCTTTCGCAGCAATAGGTCCACTGGTGATCTGATGGTTTATCTCACCGAACAGTGGCACAAATCTTTACATCGTTTTGGAGAAAGTAAGATTATTGCACTTGATATTTCAAAAGCATTTGATAGAGTTTGGCACCAAGCTCTCTTATCGAAAATGCGTGCATTTGGCATCGACGAATCTCTACTTCGCTGGATTAGAAACTACCTTTCGGACCGTTCAATTCAAGTTGTATTGGATGGTTTCAAGTCTGATATCCATAAAATAAATGCTGGTGTGCCCCAGGGCTCCGTTTTGTCTCCGACTCTCTTCCTTATATTCATAAACGATCTTTTATCTGAAACTTCTAATCCATTAAACTGTTTCGCTGACGACAGTACCCTCAGCTTCTCATATTCGTTTACAGATTCACACCCATGTCCTTCGGATGTGGAACGTGAACGGCAGCGTATGATAAGCTCATTAAATTCTGATCTAAGCAGCATTGTCCAATGGGGAAACAAAAACCGCGTAGAATTTAATGCTTCAAAAACTCAATGCTGCCTTCTGTCATTAAAGCGAAACCCACCTCCAATGCCGCTTTCCATGGACGGCACTTGCATCGAGGAAACCGAACAGCTCTCAGTTCTCGGTATGTGTGTCACAGACCACCTAATGTGGAATGACCACATATTTGACGTCGCCAAAAACACTGCTAAGTGCTTAGGTTTTCTCCGAAGATGCAAGAAATTCTTTACCCCCTCTGATCTGGCTATGATCTACAAAGCATTTATTCGTCCAAAGCTTGAGTATAATTCACATATATGGGCAGGGGCTCCTATAACTCATCTAAGCTTGTTGGACCGAATACAAAAAAGGGCCCTAAAAATGATAGGTGATCGAACAATAACGTCAACAATAGCACCCCTCGAACATCGCCGCAATGTCACCTGTCTCTCACTGTTCTATCGCTATTTTTATAAACAGTGTTCAAGTGAAATAGCCAGTTGCATTCCTCCCCTTAAACAATTCAACCGTAATACTCGCACTTTTAGGAATGCTCATCAGTTTACCCTTGAGCCCAATTTCGGACGTACCGTTAAGTATAGGGATTCCTTCTTTAGTCGCACAACAAGAATGTGGAAGGCTTTACCTGACCCTATTTTTCCCCCCCATTTTGATATTCAGAACTTCAAAACCAATGTGCATCGGTATCTCCTTTTAAATCCTTCCTTGTTTTCCTAAGGCTCGCACTGTGCTAGTCATAATTAAGGGTAGTAAGAACCCCTTTAGTGCGCGGCATGTTAAAAAAAAAAAAAAAAAAAAAAAAAAGGTATTTCAGAGGAACAATTTGGACTTTGGGTACAGCCGAAATAAAGATGGTAAGGAATTCGTACACTCATTTTCTGTTGTTAAAAACAATGTGCCAACCATCTTGGGAGTGGATTTTTTTGTCGACAATCGTTGCTATCTGGATTTTGGAGCGTCTTTGCTAGAAGTTCGAGGTAAGAAACTTCCTTTGCAGGTACCAAGTAGACAGGAATCATGCCTACTACTAACCACTTCACCACAAACGCTACCCGCCAGAACAGAGACTGTTTTAGAGCTACCAACACCTCTATCCATTGCAGCAACAGACGTTTTAATCAAACCATGCGATGAATGTAATCTTCCTAATGGTGTTTTTCTTGCGCGAAGATCGACCTCAAATGTTGGTCAGAATCGCCAACACTTCTTCAAAAAACGTAATTCTTCCATCTTACTTGGTGGTAGGGCGAATGACCGCTGCTGAAGTTTGTGAGATACCACCGACAAAGGAAAAGAATGTAATTGCCCTAAAGGATCTGTTGCCAGAATGTCTAGAAGATCTCTCTCCTGGCCAGATTTGTAGATTTAAAGCTCTTCTTATAAAATTTCGTAGCGTGTTCTCATCTGGACCCACAGATTTTGGTCGGACGGGAATAGCAAAACACTACATAGACTCTGCCAATGCAAAACCCATCAAAACTCTTGCACGAAGAGTACCTATAGCCAAACGACCTTAAATTAATGCCCTTATCCACGACATGTTAGAGCGTGGAGTAATTGAGAAGTCTAACAGTCCTTGGTCTTCTGCAATTGTTCTCGTCAAAAAAAAAAGATGGCTCTTCCCGATTCTGTGTCGACTCTACAACCGCCTAAACGATGTTACAAGGAAAGATTCATATCCACTTCCGAGGATAGAAGAATTGTTAACAATTCAGGAAGGTGCCACTTGGTTTTCTACCATGGATCTCCAAAGCGGATACTGGCAATTCGAAATGGCTCCAGAAGATAAGGAAAAGACCGCTTTCACCGATGGTTCTGACTTGTGGCAGTTTAACGTTATGCCTTTTGGAGCATGCAATGCTCCTGGAACCTTCGAAAAGGGTATTGAACGAAGCATTTAAAGGACTTCCATTGGAAGTAGCTCGTATCTTCCTTGATGACATTATCTGCGCCACTGCAATCTTTGATAAACATCTTACTAGTTTAGAAATTGTCTTTCAGCGCTTTCAAGCAGCGAACCTCAAACTTAGCCCTGGAAAATGTCATTTCTTGAAGAAATAAGTGCTCTACCTAAGGCATATAGTATCTGAAAAAGGACTAAGCACCGACTCTTCGAAAATGTTAGCTGTCCAAAAATGGCCAACTACCCAGACAAAGCGTCAGGTAAGAAGTTTTTTAGGCCTGTGTGCCTACTATCGCAAATTTATTCAAGGGTTCTCAACCATCGCCAAAATTCTTACCGAACTCACGGAGGAAAAACGACATTTCTCTTGGAATCCTAAGTGTGAAGAATCCTTTTCCAATCTAAAGGAAAAGTTGACGACCGCTCCTATACTAGCACATCCAACCTCTAATGATCTTCTCATTCTAGACACAGACGCTTCAAATGTGGGTATTGGTGCTGTGCTCAGCCAAAGACAAGATGATGCCGAAGTAGTTTTGGAATATTTTAGCAGAACACTTAATCGGTCTGAGCGCATTTACTGCGTTACCCGACGCAACTCTTGGCAGTGGTTCTAGGTACACATCACTTCCATCATTATCTATTCGGCAGAAAGTTCCTTCTTAGAACCGATCACGCTTCCATTCGATGGCTCTACAACTTTAAGCTGCCAGAAGGTCGGGTGGCACGCTGGATTGAACGTCTTCAACAGTACGATTTTGACATACAGCATCACCCTGGATGATGAAAAAAGCATGGTAATTCTGATTCTTTATCTCGAAGGCCATGTGGAAACTGCAAGTACTGTACGCGGGAAGAAGAAAAAGAGTCATTACGTGTGAAGCATGTTAATATCGTGGAGACCTCACGGAATTTGGGAGAGGAACAAACAAAAGATCCAACGCTGGCAAAACTAAAAACCTGGCTAGAAGAAGGATCCCGACCCAGCCGAGATAAAATCCTAGGAGAAAGTGCAGAGCTCAAAGCCTATTGGGCCATCTTTGACCAGTTGCAACAGGAAGATGGTGTTATAACCCTGGCGAGGAAAGAAAATGCTGAAGAGGTGAGTCAACTTTTTTTTATTCCAAAGAATAATATTTCTGATGTGCGGAGGTCATCTTGGACAAAAGAAGACTCTTCATATAGTGAAAAGCCGATACTTTTGGATAGGCCGCTCATCGGACGTCAAACGCTGGTGTCTACGCTGTATTATATGCATCGCCCGAAGGGGTCCTAAAAAATGAACCAAAGGAGGACTTTTACAAAGCCGACCTGGGAATCCATTCGAGAGGATAGCGATTGACATCCAAGGCCCCCTACCGCGGACCACCAATGGTAATCGATACGTCATAGTAGTCATGGACTACTTTACGAAGTGGCCAGAATGCTTCGCAGTTCGTAATCAGACTACCGAAGTGGTGCTACAACCATTAATTGATCATGATTTTTGTCGATTCGGGGTCTGCAAGATGATTGGGATCAATACCTACAACCCGCCTTATTGGCTTTTCGTACTGCAGAACACGAAGCTACCGGATTCACCCCTGCAATGCTCACTTTCGGAAGGGAATTGAAGCTGCCTACTGACCTTCTTTGCGAAGTACCACCGGACAAATCACCTTCTGCACCAATATTTGTCTTAGAACTGCAGAAAATGCTTCAAAGAGTTCATGACGTTAAACGACCCCATCTGAAAACTATAGTGGAGTCTATGAAAAACAAGTACGATCTTAAAGCAAATCCTATTAATTTTCTCCCTGATCAAAAGGTTTGGTTCTACAACCCAAAGTGTCGGAAGGGATTGAACCCAAAGCTTCAGAGTGACTGGAAGGGACCCGTCAAGATTGTGGAAAGATTATCCGATTTGCTGTACCGAATTCAACTCCAGAGATCTCGGAAAACAAAAGTAGTCCACATCAACCGTCTAGCCAAATACAAATGCAATCAACAAACTCAGACGAACTTTGAGTTTTTATTGTATGGCAAATGTGCACAAGATACTTATATATATAAAGCAACAAACGCCCATAGGGAGAGGGGAGAAAGGCCCCTCCAAAAACTTACATTTTTACTTAAAGATTAACATTTAAAACTTACACTAACTCAAAGATTATGGCTAGGAGGGGTGCGAGGAACGGTAAGGGTAGGTTTTGAGGCTGTCTTTGGTTAGACGGAAGTCGAATAGGTTGTGCACGCTGTTAGAGGTACGTGGCATGCAGTTTATAGGTTCGTTGCTACCGTAATCGATTCGGTGAAACTAGATTTGGAACAGAGGTATGGATCGGAGATTATTGGAATTTATTTGCAGGGAGATTTTTTGAAGAAGAGCTGGACAATAGATATTGCCAGCTAAGAGCTGATGGGTGAAAACAATATCAGCCACTCGGCGGCGAAATTAAATTCGAGGGAATCCATATTAAATAACTTTAGAAGGGGGCAGTGTAACGAAATGTCAAAATTTGGGACAGGAAGTAGAAAATGGTGGCAGAAAATTGGGAGGTAAGGAGACCGATGACGAATTTGGAAATAATGAGATGATGGCGAATTGAACTGATATTATATCGATGGTTGGTTATCAAAAATAGGAGTGCGTTCAACACAAAAGCCCTCTTTTCTTTCGATAACCAGGCAAAGGTGGAACCATAAGGGTATTTCAAATAAAAAAAAAGAACAATTGTTGGGAGAAACCTCCAAATTTAAATAAAAATAACCTCTCGGGAACCAGGGCTCCCAGCTTAAATAAATTTCCATGTTTGAAATTAATCAACCTTTTATTATTTCACTTCTTTTTGGTTTACTTATTCTGTCCAGCGGCTCAGCAGCGGATTTTCATTACAAAATCTAGTAGCTCTTCGAGCGAATTAAGTGAAGTTTGGTTTTTTGAAGTTTTTTTTAGAATATCTAACTTTGACTTGATTGGTATGAGAACGAATAAGTCTCGTTTTGTTTCCATCGGTGACCAGGACATTGTAGTTAACAGTGCCTTTGCGTTCGATGACTGTTCCCGGTACCCAATATTCCTTATTGTTTCGGTAGATCTTTGCGTAGACCATATCACCTGAGATGAACTGCCTGTTCCTGGCACCATGGTGCTTATCAAATTGTTGGTTTTGTTTCTTATTTGGTGTAACTGAAATTGTTTTTTTAGGTTTTAATAAATCCAACGATGTTTCAATTTTCCTTCCGATGAATGCTTCGGCAGGAGATTTGAAATCTATTACGTTTCGATTTAGAGTGGAGCGGTTAGTTTGCAAAAATGTTTCGATATTATCGAGACTTGTTCCTTCGTTTTTGAGCTTTTTAAGCGTTCGCTTGAGCTTATCCACGAAACGCTCAGCTTGTCCGTTACACTGTGCTTGGAACGGTGCTGTCAGAAGATGCTGGATACCGTGCTGCTCATAATCTCGTAAAGGCCCTATCTAAAAAAATACGATTTTGAGTTTCTTGCATATTTGGAGTTAGGGCAATGTCTCCGATTTTTGTGTATCAATTTGTTAACCCTAAACCTTCAAGTAAGCTAAAAAATTACAATTTTTAGAAGCCCAATATTTTTTTTAGAATATCTAACTTTGACTTGATTGGTATGAGAACGAATAAGTCTCGTTTTGTTTCCATCGGTGACCAGGACATTGTAGTTAACAGTGCCTTTGCGTTCGATGACTGTTCCCGGTACCCAATATTCCTTATTGTTTCGGTAGATCTTTGCGTAGACCATATCACCTGAGATGAACTGCCTGTTCCTGGCACCATGGTGCTTATCAAATTGTTGGTTTTGTTTCTTATTTGGTGTAACTGAAATTGTTTTTTTAGGTTTTAATAAATCCAACGATGTTTTAATTTTCCTTCCGATGAATGCTTCGGCAGGAGATTTGAAATCTATTACGTTTCGATTTAGAGTGGAGCGGTTAGTTTGCAAAATTGTTTCGATATTATCAAGACTTGTTCCTTCGTTTTTGAGCTTTTTAAGCGTTCGCTTGAGCTTATCCATGAAACGCTCAGCTTGTCCGTTAGACTGTGCTTGGAACGGTGCTGTCCGAAGATGCTGGATACCGTGCTGCTCATAATCTCGTAAAGGCCCTATCTAAAAAAATACGATTTTGAGTTTCTTGCATATTTGGAGTTAGGGCAATGTCTCCGATTTTTGTGTATCAATTTGTTAACCCTAAACCTTCAAGTAAGCTAAAAAATTACAATTTTTAGAAGCCCTTACTACAAATCATATGCATCAAACTTTATAAAAAGCCCTAACCAACCATATAGGGCCTTTTATAACACAGTGTATAGGGAAAGTATATCCATGTTTGTTTTAAAAAGTCCTATGTGGTAGTTAGGGCTTTTAAAAATATTCGTTTCTATAATTTTAAATACGATTTTATGCGTAAATTTTATAAAAAAATGGTTTGAAATTAATCACTATCATATAAAATTTCTTGTTATAAAAAGGATATTTAATTAAGTTGTACGTACTTTTTGTACATAGGGCCTTTTTATTTTTTGTTGTCAAAGACTTAAAAGCCCTATCTACCTTATTTCCTAAATAATATCGAATTTTTATTTTACAACTATTTGCAAAAATAAAGCATTAATTAAGCTTCACAAAAAATATTTGTTTGTAATTTTCACTTTTTATCTTCAGGTTGCGGTAAGCGATTTAGTGTTTTCATCATTATCTCGAAATAGTGAAGTATTAGTAAGGGCCTATACGAGATAATGGGCAGACCGAGACTGCATAAAACTCTGGAACTGAGCGCTCGAAAAATGGGTTCCTTTATCTAAAACCAATTGTACACAGTCTCCATAACGAGAAATAAACTCATTCGGCTTATTGATGATGACCGCTGAAGTTATGTTGGTAATCTGGAAAACATCTAGCCATTACGAAAACGAGTCAACAATAACAAAATAGTAAAAACCATCGGTTGGACCCGCGATATCGATATGAATGCGCTTCATCGGTGTTGTTGTAACGGGCCATGATTGAAGCGTTGTTTTTATTGGAGCTTTCGCTGCGCTGGCGCATGAGTGACATTGGCGTACAGTACATATGACATCACATCTCTATCTTGGGCCAGTAGACATGACTTCTAGCGATGGTCTTCATCCTCTCTATACCAGGGTGACCTCGATGCAGTTGTCTCAGGATTCGCTCTTGTAAACAAGATGGAATGGCGATCCGTTCGTTGAACATGAGGCATCCATCGATAATGGCTAACGCATCTCTTCTCGAATAGAATGGAACTAGTTTTGGCGGAGTTTTGGTTTTCCATCCGGTTTTCATAGATTTTATGACTGACTGTAATAATTCACTCTTTTGTGTTGCACTTTTGACCATTTCAAAGTTTAAATAAAGCACTTGGATGACGTTAAGAAGGTGGGGTTTAATATCTTTTTCGAATTTCATATTTGCTATGACAACTTCTTCTTCCAATTCTGTTTTAGTATCCATTAAACGAGGGAGTACATCGACAAATCCGAACTCTTTGGTGGAAATGTATTGGATGTCGAAATCGTACATCATGAGTATGATTGCCCACCTCTGAAGTCGATTTGCGGTATGGGTTGGCATACCTTTCTTATTTCCAAAAATAGCTTTGAGTGTTTTATGGTCAGTCAGTAGCGTGAATCTTCGTCCAAAAACCATTCGTTGGAATTTTCTTACACCAAATATCAATGCCGCCGCCTCCTTCTCAATTTGACTGTACCTTGTCTCGTTGGGGTAAGAGATCTTGCCGCATGCATGATGACTTTTTCAGAACCCCAATCCAATATTTGAGGCATCTGCTGCAACTTATATAGGCAAATCCGGATTGTAATGCGTAAGCAAAAGTTCCGATGAGAGAATGAATTTTGAACCTGTCGAATGATTGTTGACATTCCTTGGACCATTCGAAATCGACATTATTTCATTACAAAATCTAGTAGCTCTTCGAGCGAATTAAGTGAAGTTTGGTTTTTTGAAGTTTTTTTTAGAATATCTAACTTTGACTTGATTGGTATGAGAACGAATAAGTCTCGTTTTGTTTCCATCGGTGACCAGGACATTGTAGTTAACAGTGCCTTTGCGTTCGATGACTGTTCCCGGTACCCAATATTCCTTATTGTTTCGGTAGATCTTTGCGTAGACCATATCACCTGAGATGAACTGCCTGTTCCTGGCACCATGGTGCTTATCAAATTGTTGGTTTTGTTTCTTATTTGGTGTAACTGAAATTGTTTTTTTAGGTTTTAATAAATCCAACGATGTTTTAATTTTCCTTCCGATGAATGCTTCGGCAGGAGATTTGAAATCTATTACGTTTTGATTTAGAGTGGAGCGGTTAGTTTGCAAAATTGTTTCGATATTATCAAGACTTATTCCTTCGTTTTTGAGCTTTTTAAGCGTTCGCTTGAGCTTATCCACGAAACGCTCAGCTTGTCCGTTAGACTGTGCTTGGAACGGTGCTGTCCGAAGATGCTGGATACCGTGCTGCTCATAATCTCGTAAAGGCCCTATCTAAAAAAATACGATTTTGAGTTTCTTGCATATTTGGAGTTAGGGCAATGTCTCCGATTTTTGTGTATCAATTTGTTAACCCTAAACCTTCAAGTAAGCTAAAAAATTACAATTTTTAGAAGCCCTTACTACAAATCATATGCATCAAACTTTATAAAAAGCCCTAACCAACCATATAGGGCCTTTTATAACACAGTGTATAGGGAAAGTATATCCATGTTTGTTTTAAAAAGTCCTATGTGGTAGTTAGGGCTTTTAAAAATATTCGTTTCTATAATTTTAAATACGATTTTATGCGTAAATTTTATAAAAAAATGGTTTGAAATTAATCACTATCATATAAAATTTCTTGTTATAAAAAGGATATTTAATTAAGTTGTACGTACTTTTTGTACATAGGGCCTTTTTATTTTTTGTTGTCAAAGACTTAAAAGCCCTATCTACCTTATTTCCTAAATAATATCGAATTTTTATTTTTCAACTATTTGCAAAAATAAAGCATTAATTAAGCTTCACAAAAAATATTTGTTTGTAATTTTCACTTTTTATCTTCAGGTTGCGGTAAGCGATTTAGTGTTTTCATCATTATCTCGAAATAGTGAAGTATTAGTAAGGGCCTATACGAGATAATGGGCAGAGCGAGACTGCATAAAACTCTGGAACTGAGCGCTCGAAAAATGGGTTCCATTATCTAAAACCAATTGTACACAGTCTCCATAACGAGAAATAAACTCATTCGGCTTATTGATGATGACCGCTGAAGTTATGTTGGTAATCTGGAAAACATCTAACCATTACGAAAACGAGTCAACAATAACAAAATAGTAAAAACCATCGGTTGGACCCGCGATATCGATATGAATGCGCTTCATCGGTGTTGTTGTAACGGGCCATGATTGAAGCGTTGTTTTTATTGGAGCTTTCGCTGCGCTGGCGCATGAGTGACATTGGCGTACAGTACATATGACATCACATCTCTATCGTGGGCCAGTAGACATGACTTCTAGCGATGGTCTTCATCCTCTCTATACCAGGGTGACCTCGATGCAGTTGTCTCAGGATTCGCTCTTGTAAACAAGATGGAATGGCGATCCGTTCGTTGAACATGAGGCATCCATCGATAATGGCTAACGCATCTCTTCTCGAATAGAATGGAACTAGTTTTGGCGGAGTTTTGGTTTTCCATCCGGTTTTCATAGATTTTATGACTGACTGTAATAATTCACTCTTTTGTGTTGCACTTTTGACCATTTCAAAGTTTAAATAAAGCACTTGGATGACGTTAAGAAGGTGGGTTTTAATATCTTTTTCGAATTTCATATTTGCTATGACAACTTCTTCTTCCAATTCTGTTTTAGTATCCATTAAACGAGGGAGTACATCGACAAATCCGAACTCTTTGGTGGAAATGTATTGGATGTCGAAATCGTACATCATGAGTATGATTGCCCACCTCTGAAGTCGATTTGCGGTATGGGTTGGCATACCTTTCTTATTTCCAAAAATAGCTTTGAGTGTTTTATGGTCAGTCAGTAGCGTGAATCTTCGTCCAAAAACCATTCGTTGGAATTTTCTTACACCAAATATCAATGCCGCCGCCTCCTTCTCAATTTGACTGTACCTTGTCTCGTTGGGGTAAGAGATCTTGCCGCATGCATGATGACTTTTTCAGAACCCCAATCCAATATTTGAGGCATCTGCTGCAACTTATATAGGCAAATCCGGATTGTAATGCGTAAGCAAAAGTTCCGATGAGAGAATGAATTTTGAACCTGTCGAATGATTGTTGACATTCCTTGGACCATTCGAAATCGACATTATTTCATTACAAAATCTAGTAGCTCTTCGAGCGAATTAAGTGAAGTTTGGTTTTTTGAAGTTTTTTTTAGAATATCTAACTCTGCCTTGATTGGTATGAGAACGAATAAGTCTCGTTTTGTTTCCATCGGTGACCAGGACGTTGTAGTTAACAGTGCCTTTGCGTTCGATGACTGTTCCCGGTACCCAATATTCCTTATTGTTTCGGTAGATCTTTACGTAGACCATATCACCTGAGATGAACTGCCTGTTCCTGGCACCATGGTGCTTATCAAATTGTTGGTTTTGTTTCTTATTTGGTGTAACTGAAATTGTTTTTTTAACTTTTAATAAATCCAACGATGTTTCAATTTTCCTTCCGATGAATGCTTCGGCAGGAGATTTGAAATCTATTACGTTTCGATTTGGAGTGGAGCGGTTAGTTTGCAAAATTGTTTCGATATTATCGAGACTTGTTCCTTCGTTTTTGAGCTTTTTAAGCGTTCGCTTGAGCTTATCCACGAAACGCTCAGCTTGTCCGTTACACTGTGCTTGGAACGGTGCTGTCCGAAGATGCTGGATACCGTGCTGCTCATAATCTCGTAAAGGCCCTATCTAAAAAAATACGATTTTGAGTTTCTTGCATATTTGGAGTTAGGGCAATGTCTCCGATTTTTGTGTATCAATTTGTTAACCCTAAACCTTCAAGTAAGCTAAAAAATTACAATTTTTACAAGCCCAATATTTTTTTTAGAATATCTAACTTTGACTTGATTGGTATGAGAACGAATAAGTCTCGTTTTGTTTCCATCGGTGACCAGGACATTGTAGTTAACAGTGCCTTTGCGTTCGATGACTGTTCCCGGTACCCAATATTCCTTATTGTTTCGGTAGATCTTTGCGTAGACCATATCACCTGAGATGAACTGCCTGTTCCTGGCACCATGGTGCTTATCAAATTGTTGGTTTTGTTTCTTATTTGGTGTAACTGAAATTGTTTTTTTAGGTTTTAATAAATCCAACGATGTTTTAATTTTTCTTCCGATGAATGCTTCGGCAGGAGATTTGAAATCTATTACGTTTCGATTTAGAGTGGAGCGGTTAGTTTGCTAAATTGTTTCGATATTATCAAGACTTGTTCCTTCGTTTTTGAGCTTTTTAAGCGTTCGCTTGAGCTTATCCACGAAACGCTCAGCTTGTCCGTTAGACTGTGCTTGGAACGGTGCTGTCCGAAGATGCTGGATACCGTGCTGCTCATAATCTCGTAAAGGCCCTATCTAAAAAAATACGATTTTGAGTTTCTTGCATATTTGGAGTTAGGGCAATGTCTCCGATTTTTGTGTATCAATTTGTTAACCCTAAACCTTCAAGTAAGCTAAAAAATTACAATTTTTAGAAGCCCTTACTACAAATCATATGCATCAAACTTTATAAAAAGCCCTAACCAACCATATAGGGCCTTTTATAACACAGTGTATAGGGAAAGTATATCCATGTTTGTTTTAAAAAGTCCTATGTGGTAGTTAGGGCTTTTAAAAATATTCGTTTCTATAATTTTAAATACGATTTTATGCGTAAATTTTATAAAAAAATGGTTTGAAATTAATCACTATCATATAAAATTTCTTGTTATAAAAAGGATATTTAATTAAGTTGTACGTACTTTTTGTACATAGGGCCTTTTTATTTTTTGTTGTCAAAGACTTAAAAGCCCTATCTACCTTATTTCCTAAATAATATCGAATTTTTATTTTACAACTATTTGCAAAAATAAAGCATTAATTAAGCTTCACAAAAAATATTTGTTTGTAATTTTCACTTTTTATCTTCAGGTTGCGGTAAGCGATTTAGTGTTTTCATCATTATCTCGAAATAGTGAAGTATTAGTAAGGGCCTATACGAGATAATGGGCAGAGCGAGACTGCATAAAACTCTGGAACTGAGCGCTCGAAAAATGGGTTCCATTATCTAAAACCAATTGTACACAGTCTCCATAACGAGAAATAAACTCATTCGGCTTATTGATGATGACCGCTGAAGTTATGTTGGTAATCTGGAAAACATCTAGCCATTACGAAAACGAGTCAACAATAACAAAATAGTAAAAACCATCGGTTGGACCCGCGATATCGATATGAATGCGCTTCATCGGTGTTGTTGTAACGGGCCATGATTGAAGCGTTGTTTTTATTGGAGCTTTCGCTGCGCTGGCGCATGAGTGACATTGGCGTACAGTACATATGACATCACATCTCTATCTTGGGCCAGTAGACATGACTTCTAGCGATGGTCTTCATCCTCTCTATACCAGGGTGACCTCGATGCAGTTGTCTCAGGATTCGCTCTTGTAAACAAGATGGAATGGCGATCCGTTCGTTGAACATGAGGCATCCATCGATAATGGCTAACGCATCTCTTCTCGAATAGAATGGAACTAGTTTTGGCGGAGTTTTGGTTTTCCATCCGGTTTTCATAGATTTTATGACTGACTGTAATAATTCACTCTTTTGTGTTGCACTTTTGACCATTTCAAAGTTTAAATAAAGCACTTCGATGACGTTAAGAAGGTGGGTTTTAATATCTTTTTCGAATTTCATATTTGCTATGACAACTTCTTCTTCCAATTCTGTTTTAGTATCCATTAAACGAGGGAGTACATCGACATATCCGAACTCTTTGGTGGAAATGTATTGGATGTCGAAATCGTACATCATGAGTATGATTGCCCACCTCTGAAGTCGATTTGCGGTATGGGTTGGCATACCTTTCTTATTTCCAAAAATAGCTTTGAGTGTTTTATGGTCAGTCAGTAGCGTGAATCTTCGTCCAAAAACCATTCGTTGGAATTTTCTTACACCAAATATCAATGCCGCCGCCTCCTTCTCAATTTGACTGTACCTTGTCTCGTTGGGGTAAGAGATCTTGCCGCATGCATGATGACTTTTTCAGAACCCCAATCCAATATTTGAGGCATCTGCTGCAACTTATATAGGCAAATCCGGATTGTAATGCGTAAGCAAAAGTTCCGATGAGAGAATGAATTTTGAACCTGTCGAATGATTGTTGACATTCCTTGGACCATTCGAAATCGACATTATCTCGCAGCAAATTGTCCAAAGGTGCTCGAATCTCCCGCATCTGCTTCACAAATTTGCCGTTATAATTAACAGCTCCTTAGAATGACCTTAGTTCAGTGATGTTCGATGGTGCTGTAATACTTTTGATACGCTCTATTTTGTCCGGATCTGGTCTTAAACCGTTTTTATGCTTGTGCTTATCAAATTGTTGGTTTTGTTTCTTATTTGGTGTAACTGAAATTGTTTTTTTAGGTTTTAAGAAATCCAACGATGTTTTAATTTTCCTTCCGATGAATGCTTCGGCAGGAGATTTGAAATCTATTACGTTTCGATTTAGAGTGGAGCGGTTAGTTTGCAAAATTGTTTCGATATTATCGAGACTTGTTCCTTCGTTTTTGAGCTTTTTTTAGCGTTCGCTTGAGCGTATCCACGAAACGCTCAGCTTGTCCGTTAGACTGTGCATGGAACGGTGCTGTCCGAAGATGCTGGATACCGCGCTGCTCATAATCTCGTAAAGGCCCTATCTAAAAAAATACGATTTTGAGTTTTTTGCATATTTGGAGTTAGGGCAATGTCTCCGATTTTTGTGTATCAATTTGTTAACCTTAAACCTTCAAGTAAGCTAAAAAATTACTATTATCAGAAGCCCTTACTACAAATCATATGCATCAAACTTTATAAAAAACCCTTACCAACCATATAAGGCCTTTTATAACACAGTGTATAGGAAAAGTATATCCATGTTTGTTTTAAAAAGTCCTATGTGGTAGTTAGGGCTTTTAAAAATATTCGTTTCTATAATTTTAAATACGATTTTATGCGTAAATTTTATAAAAAAATGGTTTGAAATTAATCACTATCATATAAAATTTCTTGTTATAAAAAGGATATTTAATTAAGTTGTACGTACTTTTTGTACATAGGGCCTTTTTATTTTTTGTTGTCAAAGACTTAAAAGCCCTATCTACCTTATTTCCTAAATAATATCGAATTTTTATTTTACAACTATTTGCAAAAATAAAGCATTAATTAAGCTTCACAAAAAATATTTGTTTGTAATTTTCACTTTTTATCTTCAGGTTGCGGTAAGCGATTTAGTGTTTTCATCATTATCTCGAAAAAGTGCAGTGTTAGTAAGGGCCTATACGAGATAATGGGCAGAGCGAGACTGCATAAAACTCTGGAACTGAGCACTCTTAAAATGGGTTCCATTATCTGAAACCAATTGTACACAGTCTCCATAACGAGAAATAAACTCATTCGGCTTATTGGTGATTGAATGTTGGTAATCTGGAAAACATCTAGCCATTACGAAAACGAGACAACAATAACAAAATAGTAAAAACCATCGGTTGGACCCGCGATATCGATATGAATGCGCTTCATCGGTGATGTTGTAACGGGCCATGATTGAAGCGTTGTTTTTATTGGAGCTTTCGCTGCGCTGGCGCATGAGTGACATTGGCGTACATATGAAGTCAGATCCTCATATATCTTGGGCCAGCAAACATGACTTCTAGCGATGGTCTTCATCCTCTCGATACCAGGGTGACCTCGATGCAGTTGTCTCAGGATTCGCTCTTGTAAACAAGATGGAATGACGGTTCGTTCGTTGAACATGAGACATCCATCGATAACGGCTAATGCACCTCTTCTGGAATAGAATGGAACTAGTTTTGGCGGAGTTTTGGTTTTCCATCCGGTTTTCATAGTTTTTATGACTGACTGTAATAATTCACTCTTTTGTGTTGCACTTTTGACCGTTTCAAAGTTTAAAGGAAGCACTTCGATGACGTTAAGAAGGTGGGTTTAAATATCTTTTTCGAATTTCATATTTGCTATGACGACTTCTTCTTCCAATTCTGTTTTAGTATCCATTAAACGAGGGAGTACATCGACAAATCCGAACTCTTTGGTGGAAATGTATTGGATGTCGAAATCGTACATCATGAGTATGATTGCCCACCTCTGAATTTGCGGTATGGGTTGGCATACCTTTCTTATTTCCAAAAATAGCTTTGAGTGGTTTATGGTCAGTCAGTAGCGTGAATCTTCGTCCAAAAACCATTCGTTGGAATTTTCTTACACCAAATATCAATGCCGCCGCCTCCTTCTCAATTTGACTGTACCTTGTCTCGTTGGGGTAAGAGATCTTGCCGCATGCATGATGACTTTTTCAGAACCCCAATCCAATATTTGAGGCATCTGCTGCAACTTATATAGGCAAATCCGGATTGTAATGCGTGAGCAAAAGTTCCGATGAGAGAATGAATTTTAACCTGTCGAATGATTGTTGACATTCCTTGGACCATTCGAAATCGAAACCCATGTGTGTATTGATTGTTAACATATATTTCATATTTCATATTTATTTATTATCATGACTAAATACTACAAGATTAAATCTTTTAGAAGTATTAAATTTAAGCGTTACCAAGTTATAAGGAATAATAATAGATAAAATAAGAAAACAACAAAGGGTAGAAAAACTTAAATATAAATGAAAAGAGTTATTATTACAACAGTAATTCAATAAAAGAATTAAATTCAATGTAACTAAGTACATATACCTTATATAATGAAAAATACAAAAATATCTTCCTCTTGAAAATGGACTGTGAGTTGGTTCTGTGTAATTCGATTGGTAAAGCGTTCCATAATCGAATAACAGTTGCAAAAAAAGATAGATCTCCAATGGTGTGCGTAAAGCGTGGCAAAATCAAACGCAAACCTCTTTGCGACTGAGCAAACTGAAGTATCTCCTCCAAGTACTCCGGACACCTATTGTGGATAATGTTGTGCAGAAGTATTACATTTCTATACCTTAAGTAGTTATTCAAGCTCAGTCCCAGTATTGAAGTTTGTATGTTAGATACACCGACATATCTTGGCACATTGTGTACGAAGCGTAAACAGTCATTAAATGCTACATTAAGTTTACGCTTACATTCGTAATCTAACACAGGATAAACAGAGCAATTAAAGGTAAAAAAAAGGGTAAGATTAGGGTTTTGATGAGATGCATCTTCATACTAGGGTTCAGAAAATGTGATGAGGATCTTAAAGATCGAAGTCCAAAATAAATTCTTCTTATAGCTTCAGAAATAGCATCACAACAGCTTAAAGTTTTATTTATTTGAAAACGTAGATATTTAACTTTGTTTACATATTCAATCGTGTGTCAATTTAAAATAATTTTTGCGGAAATCAAAGAGATTGACTTGAGCTCGGTAGCATAGCATACTTAAGGTTTTAGAAGGGTTAAGATTAATTAATGCTGAGCAGATCTTCATTAATACGTGCAACACAATCATCCATTAAACCGATTTCACGAAAATTATATATTATAACATCAACGGCATACATATGAATGAAGGAACTAAGAACCATGGCAGATAGATCATTAATAAGTAACGAGAATAAAAGGGGTCCTAGGACAGAACCTTGTGGAACCCCGCAATTAGGAGTATACGGGCTTGAAAGGCCTAGATCAGTATTAATTGTTTGACTCCGATTTAAAAGGAAATTTCTAAAAAGTTTGATTGCTGTCCCTGAAAAGTTAAAATTTTTGTATGTTTTGAAATTAAAATAGAGTGGTCAATACAAGCTTTTAAGCTTTCGAGAAATCTAGTAGAACCATTACGCCTAGCTGACCAAGCTGACAACTGTGTTTGTTGCGAAAACCAGATTGCCGCTTAGTTAAGTAGTTGCTGGTTTGTAAGAAATTTATAATTTGATCAGCCATCAGTTTTTCAAGGACTTTGCCGAAAAATGGCAGCAAACTAATTGGCCTAAAATCAGACGGTTCAGAAGGATTAATCTTTTTTGGAATTGGTACAACTATTGCATCTTTCCACTGATCGGGAAATTCACTGCTATAAATACAAACATTCAGTATATGTAATAAAGGCGTGAGAATAATTAGTAGAATTAATTTTATGAATCTTGGCGAAATGCTGTCAGATCCGACTGCATTCGAATGGATTGATTTAATGGCGCTAATTAACTCTGCAGCATCAATACAAATAAATGAAAATAGATCATCACCGTCCGATACAGTTAAAGGAGTTGGTGGACTAGATGTCTGAGGGGAATAAAAGGACTTCATAACTTGTGGTTCTAAAGGGCATTTAGAGACATTTTTACTTCCAGCTACACCCATTTCTTTCAAAATTTTCCAAAGCTCTTTAGTACTTAGAGAAACGTCAAGTTTTTGACTAAAGTAAGTCCGTTTGCAAGAACGAATAAGCGCCGTAACTTGATTGCGAGCAAAGATGTATTGACGCTTGTTGTAGGAAGATGAAATTATTTTATATTTCCTAAAGAAACGCTCTCTTTCCAGAATAAGTTGTTCAATATTATTATTATACCAGGGACAACATTTAGAATTTTGTATACGTTTACTAACAATCGGAACATATTCATTATATAGATTGTACAGTAGGTCATTAAAAATCAAAACTTTATTACTGACATCGTTAGTAAAAAGTATATTATTCCAGTAGTCATTTGGAATATAATTTTGTAAATCAGTACAATTCAAGGAACGAACAGCTTAGCTGATTCGTGTGTGACCTGAACTTGGAGATATGCGTCCGCTAGATCTATATGAGTGAAGAACCCGCTGTTGCCTATTTTCGTGCAAATAGCCTCCGGAGTTGGAATGGGGTATTCATGCGACTCTAATTGATCATTAAAACACGATGAATAATCTCCGCATAGACGTACATGACCTGAAGATTTCCTGACTACCACAATCGGTGCTGCCCATCAACGGCAAATCAACGGGAGTAATCCAACCTCAGTCCTGTAAACGTTTGAGTTCACGTTCTATAAGAGGGAGCACTGTGTATGCAACATCTCGCCTAGCTCGGAAGGAAATTCAGCGACCAATTTTATAGAGCTCAATGATGCACTTTTGGCTTGACTTTCTTCAAGTGCAGTTCCGGGGCTACCCAACTTTCTCCACGTAACAGAATCGACCATACTTATGTCTGCATTAGTATCCACTTGAAGTCGGATGCACTGAGTTGAGCTCTGGTGCTGGTGCGGATACTGACCTCCACAAATTTCCTCCGCTTAGCATGATTGACGTAATTTACATAAACAGCTTTGTTTTGGTAGGAAAATTGTTGTTTGCTGCCACGACGACGTCTGTTGTTTCTCTCTGCATTTGATGGATCTTGTTTATCGCTCTTTGAAGAAAAACAACTGCAATAACCCTCTTTATGGCCAACACGGTTGCATTTAGTGCATTTATGGTTTTTATAACCACAATCTCGTGAAAAATGCATATCACCGCAACTCCAACAAGGGGATCTTGGCAAACTGTTTTGATGTTTGGGTTGCTGTGCTGGCTGATGTTTATGATTGTGTTTGGCTTTCTGCTGATGTGTTGGTGTTCTGACAGCATTGATTGAAGATGATGAACTGTTTGATGACGCTTGTTCGATGAGTGCTACAGCCTTTTTAAGGCTGAACCACTTTTGGACACCAGACATCAGCTTACTCAAATCTGAATTCGCGTCGTCATCCAATTTCAACAGCAGTTTTGCTCGTATGTCGGCGTCTGATGATGAATGCAGCCCTGTCACAAACACTGAATTAATCTGGTGTGAGGGCGCTCAGCTTATTTCTTCACAGCACTTGTTTACACGAGCGGCATAGGTGGTGAAATCCTAACTTTTAACTGTGTTCAAACATTTATACCGGACATTGAAAAGGCTCTCCGCAGCACCAAACATTGCCTTCAGATTTTTGACTGTATCTGAGAAAGTAACAACTCTCGTGTTCTTTGGCAAAATGTAGGATGCGTACTTTTCATGTGCTATTGGCACATGGAGTCACGGCACCTAGCAGCCAACGCGTGAAACTAATAAACGAGATAAATTTCTTTTCCATTTGATGTTCAATGCATTTCCCATAAGAGAAAAACAAAAACAGCTCGTAGAAACATTATTTTAACAAATTAATTTTATATGAACAGTTGTTTGTATTATAATTGCAATAGAATAATTAAACATGCTAGTTTGCAAATCAAACGTAAAATATATCGAAACTTATTACTAATTTGCCTTATTTTGCAGATGAAATATGTAAACAGACGTGCTTTTTTGTTGTTGTTTTTCAAAATGGATGCAAGGCATCAGTAAGAACGATATCATGTGTATAGGTAGGTAGTAGTTTAGGGGACTAGAGTTTCTTATGGATTTTAATAAAACATTAATTTTCCTTTTTATTATTAGTAAAGAATGAAGTAGAAATGTTAAAGGTCCGCTTTAGTGATCGTAAGAAAAAAAGATAATAGGTACCAGGAAATTATGTGTAGCACCAATAATTGCGGTTTTCTATTTTTCGATTAATTTCGTTCACTTTTGCTTTCGTAAAAATAGAATTATAACAGTCAAAAGCGCTCACTTAAGTAAATGTAATAAGCCAACGAAAATAAGTTTTCCAAATTATCAAAAGGAGTCACCTATAATGCACTTAAGTGATATAAATCTTCATTTTATTTTTTTATATTAGGTACGCGCAGGTTAATATAAAGTTAATATAAATTATAGGGGCATCATTTGATTTCTCTGTGTTCGTTTGATTTATCCTACCTCGTAAGTTTCTTTCTAAGAATAATTTTTAACGTAATTTCGGGCAAAAAAAACTTTTATCCTCCATTTAAAAAAAGGTTAGCACTCTTTTAAAGTAAACTCTTCTTAAAAATAGAACTAATTAAGAGTGATCGAGCTTGACCTTCATTCATACCTTGCATCTTTTGTAAACCAAGAAACAAATGTGTAAATAGCCAATTGAAAAATATTTTTTTTAACAATTTTTTCATAAGAAGATTGTTATTCAATTACGAACGAACATATTTTTTTAACAATCGTGACTACGCCTCTACCTTTCTCTATTTCTAATCGAGTACTTTTGTTGTTGTTTCTGGATGAAAAGGTGGTTTGTTTACATTTTTCATTTACAAAGCAAAGCATTTTAGCTATCTATTTTAATATATTTTCGGGTTGATTTATAAGCTTACACATTTTTTGGTTCTATTTCAATCATAATATGGATACCCGTTGATATAAAATAATTTGGTATAACTAATTTTCATCAGGCGCTTTTTTCGTTTTCTCTTATGGAATACATTGAACGTCAAATCGAAAATAATTCTATCGCCTTTTGAAGCTTAAGCGCTTGAGATGCAGGTGGCGTGGAAAGCAACTTACCAGGTGTCAATAGGTTTTAGCTTACGCATCGACGTTGAAATCATTCTCATGGCGGGAAAAGCAAGCCTCAAACGTGTTCCGGGTCGTAGTTGCACTCGGAAATGCTATTTCCCAGCGAGTCCATTAGCAACTCAGGTCTGTGCAAACTATTTCTCGTGACTCGTGAGCGACTGGAGTAGTTTTGATTGAATATCCAGAAGTTCCAAAATCTTTTGCTCGTCCGGCGTCGTCCGCCTCTTTTTGTTTTCTCATACGAGATTTTTCTTATGGGCAAAGTTAAAAAAAATAAATGTTTTTATTTTCTTACACGCATCCCATCCTCGTCGCCAAAAATTATTGTGATCTTGTGCAAATAAATAATGCAACAATTTAAAAAATTCAATTTAAGATTTTGTTATTAAGGAAAAATACAAGTTTAAACGCAAAAAGTAAAAAGAGGGTAAATCAATAGCAAGTCCAAATAACAAAATTGCTTCCGATTTCAGACATTAAAGTGTCATTCGTTTCTTAAGTGACGCAGAAATTCTTCTGACGGAAAGCCAAATCGGTATAGGAGTCAAAGGTGATATAACTGATCCATTAGACTTTCAATTAGCATAATATCAACGTCACAATGCGATGATCCCTAGGCTTACCTACATATTTTTTTTTTATTTTTCTTCGCAATCTATACTTTACTCCTTTAGCACTTCTTTCGAAATCTCTTAGAACGTTCTTCATAGCAATCTTTATTAAGGTGCTATAGGAGTTAAAAAGTTCTCCTTTCAACTGTATGGAGTACTAAAGAGAGATTAAATGAGTTCAATAGCTTCTATGAATGAGTATAGGAGTAAGATTGTAAGTTGGGCGCTCACAGCTCGACTCACTATCTCAACATATAAAATCAATGGGGTGAAAAGTATCTTTCGCCATCTGGTGTTACTTACTTACTTAGGTCCTCGGACCTATTACGTCCGTGATGTTTCCCTTACGGGACATAGGGCCTCCACTACACCTACGCGCCATCGTGTACGATTTCTTGAAATATATTTCAGCTCTCTCCAACTTTTCCCCAGTCGTGCCGATTCCTGTTCGACCGTTCTTCGCCATGTACTTCTAGGCCGGCCCACTTGTCTTCCCTCCTGTGTGAGCGGGTTCCACTGCATTGCTTGAGATGCAATGCACCGATCGCCTTTTCGAAGCGTATGGCCAATCCACTGCCACTTTCTTCTTCGTATAATGGAGTCTATGGGCTCCTGACCCGTTCTCGCATGAAGTTCGGCATTGGAGATACGGTTGGGCCAGAAAATCCTCAAGATGTTTCGTAGACATCTATTAACGAAGGTTTGCAGCTTTCTAGTGACAATTTCAGTGACTTTCCAAGTGCTGCAGCCGTAAAGCAGAACGGATTCAACATTGGAGCGGAACAGTCGTAGCTTGGTCTTTAAGCTAAAAGAGTTGTTTCTCCATATTTTGGACAGCATTCCGAACGCAGCCTTTGCTTTTCTGATTCGGCTGTTTACGTCCAGTTCAGTTCCGCCACCCGTAGAGATAATACTCCCAAGATATTGGAAATCCTCTACCATCTCTACCGGTTGTCCAGAAATATTTACTTGGATTGATGAGGAAGTTCCAAGGCTGATCCTTTTAGTTTTTGCCGAGTTGGTCTTAAGCCCTACGATTTCTGCTTCTCTCTCCACCCTTGTTGTCATTTGATGGAGATCCATGATCCTATGAGAGAGTAAGCATACGTCGTCCGCGTAGTCCAGATGTTTGAGGTGAGATTGCAGAGTCCACTGAATTCCTCCATTTCCATTTGACAAAGCTGCGTGCAGTACGTCACTTATTACCAACAGGAACAGTATTGGTGACAGTATACAGCCTTGCCTAACTCCCCTTTGGATTTCAAACTCCTCTGACAGCCTACCTTTGTGCAAAACGTGACACCTGGATCCATCATATGTAGCCTTGATAATAGCAATCAATTTATCTGGGATGCCCCTCCTGTGCAAAGCAAGCCAAATAAATTCTCTATTGACACTGTCGAACGCCTTTTCAAAATCGATGAACAGCAGGTGAAGTGGTGATCGATATTCAACGCACTGTTCGATGATGATCCTCAATGTGTTGATGTGATCAACACAGGAAGATCCAGTGCGGAAACCTGCTTGTTCGGCGTCGAGTGTGTCTTCGAGGTGGTCTTTAATTCGGTCCAATATTATCCTTGCTATTATCTTGGCTACTGCAGGCAGAACGCATATTCCTCTCCAGTTTTCGCACTGTGTGAGATCTCCTTTCTTTGGGAGCTTGACAATCATTCCTTTTTTCCACTCTTCAGGAAAGCTCTCTGCTTCCCAAGCTCTCTTAATAAGTGGGTGCAGTAGCTCGCTCGATGTCGTTGGGGCTGCTCCTAAGAGCTCTGCAGGAATACCATCAAGTCCAACCGCTTTGTTGTTCTTCAGTGCTTTGATGGCGGTGATAATTTCTTCTTTACTGGGGGGTACGGTGCGTATTCGGGAAATTGTTACTTCGGGTAGCTCAGTGGGAATAGGGTTCACTTCACTTGCGAAAACGCGGTTTAAAACCGCAGAAAAGTGTTCCCTCCACCTTATGAGCTGGTCCTCATCCGAAATTAGCAGGGATCCGTTTGTGTCTTTAACCAGGTGTTGTTTAGAGCTCTGGACACCAGTGAGCTCTTTGGTAATTCTGTAGACGGTCCTACTGTCACACCTACTAGCGGCTTCTTCTGCTTCTGTAGCCAGTGCGTTGATGTAGTTACGCTTATCACGTCGCACACTACGGTGAACTTCCCTCATCTTCATGCGGTACGTAGACTCAAGCTCGTTTCTCCCTGCTGCTGGGGTAGCTGCGATGCGAGCTTTAAGGTGTTTCCTTTCTTCGATCATTGCCCAAGTTTCGTCGGAAAGCCAAGCACTATTTCTTCCTTGCGCCCGGCCGACTATACTTTCAGCACCGGATATGAACACATTTTTCACAGCACACCAATGATTTTCGATGGATGTGGTTTCCGTGCTGCTGATTGCGTTCAATCCTTGTGAAAGGTGGTCCCCTAGTTGTTGGCGCACTGCAGGATCCTTTAGTCTATCTGTATTAAACTTGGGCATTCGAGTGTTTCCTTGGGATCTCCGAACTGCAGCTGTACGCAATCTTACGGTAGCAACCATCAGATGGTGGTCCCGGGCCATTCCCATGTCAGCACCTCTTCTGTTACGGACGTCCTGGAGACTGCTTCTAAAACGCCGGCTGATCGCGAAGTGGTCAATTTGGTTGGAAGTTGCTTGTCTGTCAGTCGACACCCAACTGACTTTGTGGCACGTCTTATGCTCGAACATGGTCCCTCCAATAACAAGGCCGTTGGCGTTGCAGAAATCGACAAATCGTTCGCCATTGTCGTTTCGGTTACCAACACCATGTTTTCCCATGACATGCCTTAGCCCAGTGTTGTCATTGCCAACCTTGGCATTTAAGTCTCCCATCACCATAACTATATCACCTCGTGGAACGCTATCATAAGCAGCACTCAGCCGGTTATAAAAGGCCTCCTTCTCTTCGTCAGAAGAGAGCAAAGTTGGGGCGTAACACTGTATGATGGTGACGCGACGTACTCTAGTCCGGAACCTGGCTTTCAGGATCCTGTCACCTAAAGGCTCCCAGGAAATTAGGCTTTTGAGAGCTGTTTTGGAAAGCAGCAATCCAACGCCAGATTCCCGAGCGCTTCCAGGTGTTTTTCCGGAATAGAATAGTACAGTGTTACGGGTTGGTGACTTGAACTTCCCCGAACCCAGCCATCTAACTTCACTTATCCCTAAGATGTCCATCCTATACCGCATGAATTCCTTCTCTAGTTGCAGGAATCTGGCATTCTGAGGACCTTCTTTTCCATTGTCAAGAAGCGTCTTCACATTCCAGAAACCAATCTTTGTCCGGGTACAATAGCCAAAAGTCGTCAACGAGTTATCATTAATTATCCGAGGCGTAGTGTTGGTTTCGGTAGCGGGTTGATTTCAGTTACGGAGAATGCTAACCTCCGTAACCTATCCTAGAAAGCTAGGCCTTTTCGCACTTGTAATTTTAGCCTATTTATGTATATTGGGATACATAAATAGTTGCCCGGGGACCACCACGAGGAGGTAAAACAAGCACTTCATCGTGACTGATTGTTGCGCTACTGGCCCAGACCAAGTTCTGAGCAATCAATAGTTTTCCGATCAGGCACGATGCAGGTCGCGTTGGTATGGTTATATATTCCAGGGCAAGCTTTCAAAGGTTTTCTGCACGAGCAACAAAACCGACACCGAACTAAAGAAAGTTCTCGAACTTTGATATCTAGCTGGAGTACATACCTATGTCTTTGGATTACCCAATCTTCTTCGAGCCTCAAGCTGTTGATGAGACACCCGAGGGATTGAATCGATTACAAGCTTTCAGAGGTTTCATGTAAATCTATCTTAAGAAGAAGCCAATCGGTCGTCAATCAGCGACAACAGCAATCAATTCTGCTGGTGGAAGTGGAATGCTTTTAGTGCCAGTTTCCAATTTAAGGCCACCAACTAGAACTATAACTCATGACTCAAATCCCCCTCAGCAGTACCATCACAGAGTTATCGAGAACGTACCGAACACCAAAGACAAAGTCAGTACGTCAAGTACCTGGTGACAGTAAATTAGAAGCATACTAATTAAAAGGATAATAATTAAATTTCCTCTTGAAACACTTATTAAGTGGCGTCTTTGACGATTCTATGAAATTGGTATAGTAGATGACGGATATAAGAAAGTCTCATATAAGAAAAACACGCTTATAAGACGGACATTCCAAAACACCATGCACATTCCCATAAAGATACGTGTTCAATAAGATTCATATAGGAAAAACGTTTATAAGAAAAACACTGATATAAGAAACTTATTCTGATACAAATTGCATTAACTACAGAGAAAATTAAACTTTTATAAGAAATTTTTCCGTGCAAACTTTCAAATGATGAGCCGTTTAATTTTCACAACATTTCTGAACCCACCATCATTGAATGGCCAAAGAAATGATAGATTGAAGATCAGCGAGCAAGAAAAAAGCCCATACATTGACAGTGGATACATTTTATTTCTTATGTGTTTTTATTTATACAAGAAATTTTCTTTTTTACATACATTTTACTTATATAAGAAATTTTCTTTCCTATGTACAATGTTTTATATAAGAAAACACGGATATAAGAAAGAAATTCTTTGGATTTTTTGAGTTTCTTATATCCGTCATCTACTGTAATTTAAAAAAATGGAATTTTGTTTATTTTTTTTGTATAATTGTTTTATTTTCTAGATAGCATCATGCAACACATAAACATGACTCTCCAGGAGAATTTCATGAAAATTTCTGTGTTTGAAGTAATTGTTAAATCATCATCGTAAACTCGAGTATTTGCATGTGAAGCAGGATTTCTGAAAGAAAATAATTTTTGTTTTTGTTTGGGTATCTCCTTTGTTTTAAAACTGACTAAAACTTATCTGTTTGTTAAAAGCTTATACTAAGGGGATCGCTTTATGGCTAAAGATTGAAATTGTCCGGAGGTTCACTGAAGCCTTCGTACGGAAACAAGCGTACTAAAGGAAATCATGCCCCTGTATTTGCGGATTGTTCTTGTATTTCTTAACTACGTTAAAATTGTCACATAGTCTTATTTTTTCTGATGTACCTAATAACGTTGCGATGTAATAACGGTCCTATTAATTTTTTTTTTTCAAAATTGCAGACAATCAAAAAGATCACATCACGTTAGCCGCTGCGGAATACGTGCAACTAAATTTGGAGGCAATTTACTTACCGTTGGGACAGGTTTCCTTCTATTTTATGATATACGTACATGCAAATATCTCGATAGCAGTGTCAATGCATCACGAACAGTTGTTTTCAAATGTAACAAAGTTATTATGGTAAGAAAAGAAGTAAAAAATAACTCGTAGCAGTTGCTCTTAACTTAACGATTTTGTTTGTTTGTTTTATTTTTCTCTTACACAATATCCTGAAGATGAAATGGATGGATTTCAAGTAAAATATGTTCCTGCAATTTATACTAGTTGCTATGATAATACAGTAAATGACGGATATAAGAAAGTCTCATATAAGAAAAACACGCTTATAAGACAGACATTCTAAAACACCATGCACATTCCCATAAAGATACGTGTTAAGTAAATCTCATATAAGAAAAACGTTTATAAGAAAAACACTGATATAAGAAACTTATTCTGATAAAAAAACTCAATCACTACATAGAAAATTAAACTTTTATAAGAAATTTTCTCGTGTGATGATGAATTTTCCAAATGATACGCCGTATAACTTTCACGAAATTTCTGAACCCATCCTTATTGAAATGCCAAAAAAGGGACAGATTGAAGATCGGCGAGAAAGAAAAAAGCCCAAACATTTGACAGTGACACATTCAACATTCTCTTGGCAACTGCTGGCTAAATTTTGTTTGTTTGATGTTGTTTATTTTATTAAAAATGTCGTCAAAAAAAGAAATACAGTTTCTATTAAAACAAAACTAAAGATCTTAAATGAAATTAAATTCGGAAAAACTCGAAAAGAAATTTGTAGTGAGTTTCACGTCGCGGAAAGCACTTTGTCAAAAAATTTTAAAAATTCAGAGGAACTTGAAAATAAAAAATATTTGGGGAAGAATTTAAACATTAAAAGAAACAGAAAGCCTCACCATGAAATTTTGAACAAAACAATGTCCAAATGGTTTGCATAGATGAGCGAAAAAAACGCACAACTCACGGGACCGATTCTTCTCGAAAAAGTACAACAATTTGCCATAAAGTTGGAAATTCATGATTTTAAAGCAAATTCCGGATGTCTTCAGCGCTGGAAAAAACAAGCAAACATTGTTTTCAAAAAAATTCATTGTGAGGCTGGTTCCGCCGATACAGCAGCTACCGACCAATTTAAAGTAAACGTCCTTCATCTAAGTTAGAGAAATACGAGCTTGACGACATTTATAATGCAGATGAGACCGGCTTAATGTACAAGGCTCTTCCTAGCGGAACAAATGCACCAGCTATCACCGTAATCAAGCAAAAAGTTCCAAAAGATCGAATAACTTTGCTTTTTATCTGCAATGCAACAGGTTCAGACAAACGTGTATTTTCAATTGGAAAATCGAAGCAACCCCGATGATTCCGAGGAAAAAAAATCCCGCTTCCGTACAAATTTAATACGAATGCCTGGATGATCAGCACCATTTGGTGTGAAATAATAAGAGAATTAGATGACATTTTTAAAAAGAAACAAATTTTGCTTCTCATCGATAATGCATCGTGTCACATATTGAATTTCACCCCAACAAATATTGAGATTTTGTTTTTGCCGCCTTGCACAACAAGCCTTATTCAACCATTGGACCAGGGTAAGATGTTTTATTGTCAATCTTAACAAGCTGTAATTCAATTTTGAATTTTAATCTTTACAATAGGAATCATCCAGTCTTTTAAGGCTCAGTACATAAAGTGTTTAATCCGCAATTGAGAATGGTTACATGAACATTTTTTTAAAAGAATTTACTATTTTAAAGGCGCTGTATGTTGTCAAACGGTCTTGGTGGCTAGTTACTCCGCAGACCATTCAAAACTGCTTTATAAAAGCGGGAGTCTCGAAGGGAGAACGAAATGAAGTTTCAATTACTGAATCCGATGGAAATGATAGTGATTATAAACACGAACAATTTTTTGATTACCTGGAGGATGAGGAGAACAATGATTGCTTCGGTTAAATAAATGAAGAAGAACTTCTGAATGAAATGCAAAGCGATGAAGTGATTGAAGTGCCATTTGTTGGCGAATTAACTGCCGCACCAAAGCCAGGAAGAGAAAAAGCTGTTAAGGCATTTTTTGTTTTGAAGCAATACTTGGATATCGATGAGGGCAGCGAAATTATTTACAAGATTGAAGAAATCCTTTTCAAACAACAGGATAAGGCACTCGTGCAAAAGAAGATTGAAGACTTTTTCACAAATTTAAATTGAATTTTTTTAATAAAAAAATGTAAACTCTAATGTGAGTTTGATTATATATACTTATGTATGTATCTATGTGATGAATAACTTTAATTTGTACCTACTTAATGTGATTTTGATAGAAGTTCAATTAATTTTATGTTTTTTTTTTTGTTATGATATGAACTGATTTTATGAATTAATACAAATAAAGGGCGCATACATACAATGAATGTAAAAATGTTATTTGATCTTGTTTTAAAAATTTCGTAAGAAGAAAATTTTCAATTGTAGATGTTTTTAACTGATAGAAATTTTATTTCTTATAGGCATTTTTATTTATATAAGAAATTTTATTTCTTATATACATTTTATTTATATAAGAAATTTTGTTTCTTATATACAATTTTCTTATATAAGAAAACACGGATATAAGAAAGGAATTTCTTGGATTTTTGAGTTTCTTATATCCGTCATTTACTGTACTGGTATGCGGCTATTTGCCGCTGGCGGCCAACTACCCGCAACATTAGTGGGAAATTATGCTGGAGTTTGGCGATAATATTTAAAGTTTTTAGCATTATTATTACGTATTATATTACTAGTCGTTTTTTATTATCAACATTTGATTCATAAATTTGTTGATGATTGATTTACATGTAATTACAACAACAAATCATTATCTATATGGTTCTGAGTTAATAATTAAAACCGGTTAATACAAATATAATTAACCGGCTAATACAAAAATAATTAAATTAAAAAAAATTATAATTTTTACGATTTAAGTTAAAGTTTTATAGTAACAAATTGACTGAAAGAAGAACAAAATGGCTTGTGTGTTCAAATCGCAATAACTTTTTTAAGCTTTATAAATACAAAAATAAAATAGAAATTTAATTAAAATATGTATTAATTAAATTGGAAAAGAAATATTAAATATACATACAAATTAAATAATACATAATGTATTTTAACATATGCATATAATAATTATTAGGAGGTTCAAGACCAACAATTTGTATTGTTCACGACCTAGAAACGTATTGGCCAAAACCGAAGTATTTAGAGCCATCAGTGGCACAGGATATATTTTATATCTCGGCCCTACTCTATATCTCGTTTCGAAACTCAATTATATTCGTAATTGTGTTTTATTTCGTAAGACACAAAGAAGTTTCTAATTTAAAAATGAAACAAAATACAATTTCAATTAGAATTGAGTTTCGGAACGTGATACGCAGTAGGCCCCCTGGTGCAGAAAGAATAGTGGGTATAGTAAAAGTACGATTATGGCGATAAGTACCTAAAATATGAAGAAATAATCGACCCTAGCGAGGTATTCGTCGGAATGGAAAAGGAAGGAATTTTACTTCGAGGTGTTCTGCTGACAAGATGATCGAAGGAAAAGTTCTTCTATTTATTATAAATCCTAAACACTGACCAACACTGATTGTTTTATGTTAAAGAGGGTGAGTTTTCATTTTCTAAAATTTGGGCTTATAACCTATGTATATAACTTAGAGCCGATTTTTCAATAATCAGTTTTGGTATTAGAAGGATAAATATTTCAGCGAAGAATAAGTTTAACTGAAAAAAAAAAATCCATCTGAGGTTAAAATGACTATCGAAAATTGGCTCTTAATTACGTTATTCCCACTTTTATCAAAATAAATACATTAAACTAATTAAATAATATTTTTTAATGAATCATAATAGGTATGTATTTATATATTATTATATTTACAAGTTTGAACATCTAAAGCCGTTTTTATTAGAATTCGCTAAACAGCGTTAGTTATGCAGTGTATAAGGATTTATGTAGCCTCTAAACAACGTTGCATAAATAGTGATTTATAAAACATTTCCTCACCCTGTATAGTTATACAGGCTTTGTGTCAAATAAAGTACCAAAAAGTAGAAATCTATTACGTTTTGCTTCCAAAACTGACAACGAGACTCAGCTGTGAGATTTCAACACAAACATTGCACAAATAAGCACCCCCCCTAATATTGATGTTGTGTGTAAGTCAAAGTGACATTTCAATACTAAACAGCCTTTATGTAGGCTCTAAACAACCTCCAAACGCGTTTAGCTTATATTGCCTCTATATAACGTTGCATACATTTTATAAATCACGTTTTTGCGTTCAGAGGCATTTTAAAAAGTCCATAGCTCTATGCAAGAGGTCAACTGTGTTTGTAAATAGCACTGCTACAATCTATAAATATTTTTAAAAATAATTCATTTTATACCAAAAACAAAATTTAATTTAATAAAAAAATACTATATTTTGAAATCTTTGTAGAAAAATGCTTTCAATTTAATTTGTATAAGTATTAACTAGTATTCCGGCTCGTCAAGTAACTTCCCCAACTTCGATTGTTGCTATCAAAGGCTAAATGGATTAAAAATTATTTCAATTAGGAAGTCTAGAATCTCCTGATAAAAAAAAACATACCTTTTATTTTGGCAATATTTTGAAGCATTTCTGTCTCGCTAGGACTTAGTTTAAAGGTTAGACCGCACTAGGCGGAACTGCACTGCAGCGGAACTGCGATTCAAAATAATTTGTATGAAATTTAATGAAGTTCAGTTGCCGCTTAGTGCGATATAGCTCATACAGTTTCATACAAATAATGTTTTGCCTCATCGTGAAGTGTAGTTCCGCTGCAGTTGTGTGCGGTCTAACCTTAAGAATTGTATTGAGAACAGGAAATAGTCGAGTTCTTTATCAATATTATTTAGAGAGACAAACTGTTGAACAAATTTAGAATAAGTTTTTGGTGTCAAACTGATTAAATTAAGAATTGAAGATTGTAAACGATAAAACAGTTCTTTTTAAAATGTATATCTTAGGAAAGCACTTATCCAATGTGTTTGTATTGTTTTTATTATTTTGGGCTTGAAGTAACTAAAATAATTCCTTTTTTCACTTAAAAGTTAATAAAGTTTTAAAGAAAGTTAAGAAAAAAATGGAATTTTGTCAAACAATGCCGGTGGCGATAAAATGCTCATTGAAATATCGATTGGCTTTTAATACATGACAAAAAAAAATTCTTTGGAAAAAAGAAGTGTTAAGATAAAAATAAAACAAATTGAAAAAATCCCTTTTCTACGATAAATTCATTACCTTCAAAACAACGTTCTTCAAACATTCCGAATTATGCATGTTTCTCCCTTTCAACTGTTTTTTCTTGTCTTCGGACTTCTTCTTTTAGCATTTCGTTTAACTGTGTTAGCCTTGCCAAATCTAGCTCGCTCTCCGCTAATAATGAAGTTAAATGCCTGACACGACTTTCTTGTTTCATTAAGCGTTCCTTCGTCTCTTGCAAATCAATTGATGGCGACAAAGATTTTCTTCCTTCCAGATTTGCAACTATTGGCGAACTCAACAATTCCTCCAGTGGAATTAAGTCATGATTTGATCGCTTTCTCGGTTGTAGGTATTTTGGATTTTGCGTTGTCTCAGCTTCCGATCCTTCGCCATCCTCACGTTCCATGAGAATATAATCGTTCTTCTGCAGATGCTGATTTTGTATGAAACTTTCCGAGTCTTTCTGCTGATTTACTTTTAAGTCAGCAATTTCTCGATTGTACTTAGCATCTAATTCTTGTATCTGTTGGAGATGACATAAGTCTAGTGACTCAATCTGTAGGCGATGTCCTTTTAAAGTTTCTTGATATGTTTCGAGTTGTTTTTTATTCTCTCGCACAATACTTCTGGACTGCTGACGAACTTCTGCAATTGCACTCTGTAACTTAGAGTTGCGATTTCTTAGACACCTGTTGTCTTCTTGGAGCTCATCGATTGCCTTCTCACTGGCTTCATACTTTTCTAGTTCTTATATTTCTTCGCGTTGTGTTCGAATTCTAATTGAACATTTTGAACCAATTCCACATCAGCTAAACAAAAAAAAATCATTTTTAAGAAGCATTAAAGGTTAGACCGCACTAGGCGGAACTGCACTGCAGCGGAACTGCGATTCAAAATAATTTGTATGAAATTGTATGAAGTCCAGTTGCCGCTTAGTGCGACATAGTTCATACAATTTCATAAAAATAATGTTTTGCCGCGTCGTGAAGTGTAGTTCCGTTGCGGTTGTGTGCGGTCTAACCTTAATTGGTAAAAATATATCCAAAGTTATTTACGTAGTTTGTGAGTTCTAGAATATGCAACTGATTCGAGACTAAATCTCTTGCTGTTTCTCCAATTCCTGGTGCTCGAAAAGCTTGCACTTTACTCGTGTAGTGGGAAGTGAGTCAAGTTTTGTTAGGTTTAAATCTTTGTCAAAATCAGAGTTGTAAGATTTATAAGTTGTATTTTAATTTTTCTCCGAGTTTATTTAGCAAGGAGGTTTCTCTTTGAGGACATTAAACTTTCCAATAGATATTGACTTTTTCTATCCCGAAGTGTGAAATGTCCTCCATTACTTACAGCCATACTTGTAGCAAGTGTGCAGCGCATAACGACTCCCTTCGTGGCATGAAACTCCAAGGGGAACAGAGTATATCCTCACCCTATGGAATATTTGCGTCCACGTGAATATCATCTTGTGTCTTGGACCAGTGTGCGAACCGTTTTCTTCCAATCGGCCGCAGATTCAACTAAGGTCTGACCAGTAGCGGATCCAGGGGGGGTGGCTATAGGGGCTAAAGCCTCCCCCCACAGCCGAATCCTAAGATAATTCAAAATATAGAAAGCAATACATTACAACGTGTAGAATTTTATATTCCGTCTGAAATATTGTGAAGATATGAGATTTGATGGACAAAATAACGTGGTTGGGGTTGAACTATTTGCATACATGTCATGTAATTTTTTTCTAAGCCATAAGATTGGGGCTAAAGTCTAAAGCGAATTGGACAAACACTAAGTTGGGGGCTATGAATATGGACATGTTTCATGCAACGACAATTTTTCCCTAAAAATAAAACCCAGAAAATTGGGAAGAAGAAAACAGTTTTGGAGCAATAAGGTCTGAGAATATTTGACAAAAAACCTAGCCTAGGGTTAAGCAGCTTACTTCGGAAAAACTAACCTTATTCCAGAGAGTTTTGGTGGCTCAAGTCTAGGGCCTGTCAAAGTCCGAAGTTGGGGCTAAGGCTTGAAGAGATAAGGAAAAAGAGATACAAATTGCCGGGGCTTAACCTTAACGTGTTTACTGTTTATACTAAAAACAAAGCTAATTTACCGAAAGAAACGCATTTGAGGCTTAAACCATTTGAGAACAACGGAATGTGAAGTTTAGTGCAAATGTTTAATACAACAGGAATTGTTTCTAACGGTCTTGGCTGGGCTTAGAAAATTTCGGGCTACGTTTTCAAAATTTGAAAGGTCCAAGGCAATTGTACACACAAAACATTTTTGTACTAGGCAATTATAAACAAACCCTCTAGTCAAGGAGCCAAATTCCAAAAGCGTGAGTTTTCTCTATGCGCGCTCAGAAAATCATGCAAAAGCAAATGAATATTTGCAATCCCTCTAGACTCTAGAATGAAGTGTAAATTTTGTCGACATATTTTTTTAGCATGAATAAAAAGTGTATACAGCGTAAACACGAAACTTAATTCACGCTGGAAGAATTGGGCCACGGCTTATTTCTTAGAGCAGCTTTGTCTTATTTACTAAAGTGTCAGTTTGAACAAAATAGTTTCTCGTTGATTTAGCTTATTCAGGAAAAATAAGATCTCAGAGGAGTGTTACCGTGTCAAAGCACATATATGATCTTTTGTCAGTACGAACACTTAAATATAATTTTTCTGAACTAGCCGACTATAAACAGTTTTCAAATCTTGTCGAAAATGGGAAGTTCAAAACATACCCACAGCTAATTTAAAAAAATAGCTTTTTTTTTTTTTTATATTCCACGCACGCAAAAGGGGTTATGGCTACCCTTAAAATGTTTTTAACACAGCACTAGCGATTAGGTAAGTAGGAGAGGATTTAGAAGGAGATACCGATGCACATTGGTTTTGAACGTTTGCACATCGAAATGGGAGGGGAAAGTCGAGTCAGGTAAAGCATTCCACATTCGTGTGGTGCGACTGAAGAAAAAATCTCTGTACATTACAGTACGTCCGAAGTTGGGCTCGAGGGTGAACTGATGGGCATTCCTAGAAGCGCGAGTATTACGGTTGATTTATTTAAGGGAGGGGGAATGCAACTGGCTATTTCACTAGAACACTGATTATAATAATAGCGATTAAATAGAGAAAGACACGAAACATTACGGCGGTGTTCGAGAGATGTAATTGTTTCTGTTATAGATCTTTCGGCTATCATTTTTAAAGCTCTCTTTTGAATTCTGTCCAACAAACTCAAGTGAGTTTTTGGAGCTCCTGCCCAAACATGAGAATTGTACTCAAGTTTTGGACGAATAAAGGCTTTGTAGATCACAGCCAGATCAGAAGGGGAAAAAAAACTTCTTGCACCTACGGAGAAAACCTAAACACTTAGTCAGTCATATAGGAGCTTTTGATAGAGCAAGACGTGAAGTTGAGCAATCTTTAACTCTGATCGTGATTTCTTTTTGTTTCAATATTAATAAACGTGCGAGATCACCTGGTTCCGAGGACAACCCAATGTCCTCGGACAGTAAGTTTCGGAAAACTAAAATTATGAATGTCAATAAAAGGGACTTCAGAGGTAACTACACCGACAATGAAAATGAAACTGAAAAAATGGACGATTCCGCATCGCCAAATAATATTATTAAAAAAGTGCAAATTCCCATAAAACTATTACAAAAAACTTGTGATTATGTGCATACATCTATGAAATCAATTAATATTTCTGATTATTCCATTAAAAAAATGTCAATTGGCATAAAAATCATGTGCGAGTCAATAAACTCATATAATCTATTTCTTGATAAATTAAATTCAGACAATTGTCAGTACTTTACGCATGCACTAAAAAGTGAAAAAGCTTTCAAAGTTGTTTTATATGGGTTATATGAAGTTAACACTACTTTACCAAAAGATGAACTCATTAAACTTGGACTTATGTGCAAAGACATTAAAATGATCACCAAAAAATATGATCAATATACCGATACGTTCTACATTGTATCTCTAGAAAGTGGTTCGATTAAATTATTTGAACTTAAAAAAAAAATACCGATCTATCTTTCACACACAAATCAATTGGTCATATCAACGTAAACAAAAAAATCGTTTGACTCAATGCAGAAACTGTCAACTGTTTGGGCATGGCGAGAGAAATTGTCATGTGAAAACATATTGTTCTATATGTGCAGCTACTCATAAGACCAACGAGTGCAACAACACTCCACTGAGGTTCTAAAATGTGCAAACTGCAGCGAAAACCATAAATCTACTGACAGCGCATGCGCAATCAGAAAGAGGTATCTTGAAATGAGAGAAAAGCTCTCAAATAAAGCAAGTCATCGTACTCAAACTCAAGTTAAGCCAAAGAATATTGTCCCCGTCAACACACAAAAGTTCAACTCGTCTTATCTCTCAATGGACGATTTCCCCACTCTACCTCAACGTATGCATGGAAGACAAGTGCAGAACAGCGATGTTACAAGGCCAAATACATGGGAAAAAATAACACCTGTGGTGAATACACAACCCAGCCCAACTTACCTGAATAAACCAACGTCATCTACGTGTGGTGAGTTATTCTCTATGGAAGAATTAAATAATCTCGTAATGGAGATGATTTCTAGATTAAGTTTATGTAAAACAAAACAAGATCAATTTCAAGCTATCGCACAGTTAGCTACTAAGTTTCTATATTCCAATGTCAAGTAATATGTTACCAAATAATAATATGCTAGATTATAACTTAAATATTATAACATGGAATGCCAAAGGCATTCGTAATAAAATTGTTGAATTTTTTGAATCACAATGCAATTGATGTAGCTTTTGTAACAGAATCATGGTTAAATTCAGATGTATTCATCTCCACTCAAAATTATAAATGCTACCGCGTAGATCGAATTGATCAAAGAGGCGGAGGTGTAGCAATTTTCATAAAAAGATCTATTCAGCATTCTCTACTTCCCGTCGTAAGGACTCGGTATATAGAAAATGTTGGTATAGAGGTGAGGTTAAAAAACATTGCAACAATAAAAATGTTCTGTGTATACTTTCCAGGTAAGAATTCTACTGAAGAAAAAAGAATGCACTTTAAAAGAGATCTAAGAAAACTAATAATAAGAAACGAGAATTACATAATTGGAGGTGACCTAAATTGTAGACATAGAGATTGGGGATGTATTCGTGCAAACTCTTGGGGTAATGTTCTTGTTAGTTTGTCTTGCTTGTTTCCGTATTCCATGTTGTTTCCGTTTAGTCCAACTTATTTTCCATCTGGGTCAAGAGGAAGTCCTTCTGTCCTTGATTTTTTCATAACGAATATACCTTCGTTGTTCACTCAGCCTAAAACTATTAACGAATTAAGTTCTGATCATATCCCAGTTTTTTGTAAGATGAATTAATCGGCAGAACATAGAGATCTGTACTTTTTAGACTTAAAAAATGCAAATTGGAGTCGTTTCAGGTCAGAAATTAAATCTAAACTTTCAACAGTTTCTACTAATTTAAATTCTGTGAGTTCAAAAGAAGATATTGATGTCCATATCGATACCTTCTCCAATCAAATACTCGACTCAGTACAGTCGTGTGTCCCAAAAAAACTTAAAAATCCATTTTCTATTAAAATGCCGGAACACATAATGGAAATTATACGTATAAGAAATTCTTTTAACAGGCAGTGGCAACGTTATCGATTACCGGAATATCGTAATCAAGTTAAATTGTACAACAAAAAGATTAATGTGGAAATAAGTAATTTTAGAAACAGAAATTGGAATGATAAACTTAGCAAATTGGAAAAAATGCAAAACCATTTTGGAATATTGCAAAAGTTATCAAAACCAAAAATAGGCGAATAATGAACCTTGAAAATGGTGATGAAGTAGTTTACCAGGATTCAATGAAAGCCAATATTTTTGCATCACATTTTTTGAATAATCATACCGTTTCACAACACCTTAGTGATGACAATACTCAAAACCTTGTACGTAGCACGTTGAACTTGGTAAATTCCCAAAACATTGATACTCCTATCGATCAGTTTGTATCTAGACAGGAAGTAAAACATATTGTTTCCACCTTAAAATCTAGAAAGTCTGATGGTCTTGATAACCTCAAAAATATTTATATAAAAAGGCTACCTAAAGTAGGGCTTATTTTTCTTACGTTTTTGATAAATGCATGTCTCAAACTTCAATACTTCCCAACGACTTGGAAAAACGCTAAGGTAATACCAATCCCAAAACCGGGAAAACCCCCGAAACTCGCTACAAGCTATCGACCGATAAGTTTGCTAAGTTGCCTCAGTAAGTTACTCGAAAAAGTCCTTAAGCGAAAAATATTACTAATCGCTGATAATTTAAATATTTTCCCAAATGAACAATTTGAATTCAGGATGCATCACAGTACATCTCATCAAATCTTAAGAGTCTGCGAACATGTAAAGAAAAATCGTTCTCTTGGAAAATCAACAGGTCTCATTCTACTCGACATAGAAAAGGCATTTGATACAGTATGGCATGATGGGATTGTGCACAAAATGGTATCTTTCGGATTTCCCATGTATCTTGTTAAAATTATTAAAAGTTTTCTGTCAAACCGATGTTTTAGTGTTTTTGTCAATAATATTCCTTCAGACTCTTACCAAGTCAGCCAAGGTGTGCCACAAGGATCAGTGCTGGGTCCTTTTTTGTACAACATCTACACATCTGATATTCCCAGGCTACCAGAATGTCAAGTAGCTATATTCGCTGATGATACAGGCATCTTTTCATCGCATGAATTTTGTCTCGACATAGAGACAAATTTACGTCATGCATTCGAACTTATGACTCAATATTATCAAAAGTGGAAAATAAAGCTGAATGCTGAAAAAGAAAGTCTTGCTATCTTCCCAGCAATCAGCTTAATATTAATGGTGTTAATATTAATTGGGCTTCAAGCGTCAAATATTTAGGAGTTCATCTAGATCGAAAACTTATGTTTAAGGAACATATTACCAAAACCTTACAAAAAGTAAGCATAGCAATCAACATGCTCTACCCATTTATTAATAGGAAGTCATGTCTAAGCAAATCAAATAAAATTATAATTCATAAGGTTATCTTTCAAGCAATCCTCTTGTATGGTTGCCAAGTGTGGGGAAAATGTGCAAAATGCCATCTTAAAAAATTGCAAATATCGCAAAACAAGATACTCAAAATGATGCTTAACCTCCCTCGATACCATTCTACTTCAGATTTACACGAAAGAGCGAATGTTAAAATGATTTATTTTAGAATAAATAAACTTAATGAAACTTTCTTACGAAACTGTGTAACCTCTGATAATCCTCTTATTAACCAACTGACTCCATAACCATACTTCTGATGTTTTTTTTTTGTTTTATCCGTTTATTAATTTATTCAATGATTTGTTATATATGTAAATGTAAATATTTGTTATGACCATTAAATAATTGAGTTCTTATTCATCTTTATTTAAATGGTTTTATTTATTTATTATTCAATTATTTATTTATTTATTCATTCAATCATATAATTATACACTTATTTATTTATTTATTTATTTATATATATATATATTTATTTATTCATTTATTTATTTATTTATTTATTCATTTATTTATTTATTAATTTATTTAATTATTTATTTATTTATTTATTAACTCATTTATTTATTTATATAATTATTTATTTTGTTTTGATTTGTCAATTTATTTATCCATTTAAATTATTTATTTATTTAATTAATTATTTATCGACTAACTACTCTTACCTAAATTAACCTAAATCCTACTAACCTATACTTCACAAGTATAGTTTTGAAGTTTTATTAATATCTCTAGTCAAAATGTACCTGCTTTTTTCTTTTTTTTTGTTTAAATTGAAGGTTTTTGTTTGTACTTTCCTTCATAAATTAATCCTTATCAAAGCCTAAACTCAATATAAATTAAAATACTTATTCAGTAGAAAGATATCAAATCTAGTATATCAAATCTCTGTATGTAAACCGTGCGGTAGCTTACCAAATGTAAATCTGAATACCAAAAATAAAAATCTATCTATCTAAACACTTAGCAGCGTTTTTGGCGACATCAAATATGTGGTCATTCCACAAAAGGTGGTCTGTGACGCACATACCGAGAACTGAGAGCTGTTCGGTTTCCTCGATGCAAGTGCCGCCCATGGATAGCGGCATTGGGGGTGGGTTTCGCTTTAACGACAGGAGACAACATTGAGTTTTAGAAGCATTAAATTCTACGGGGTTTTTGATTCCCCATTGGACAATGCTGTCGAGATCAGAATTTAGTGAGCTTATCATACGCTGCCGTTCAAGTTCCACATCCGAAGGACATGGATGAGAACCTGTAAACGAATATGAGAAACTGAGGGTACTATCGTCAGCAAAACAGTTTAATGGATTAGAAGTTTCAGACAAAAGATCATTTATAAAAATAAGGAAGAGAGTCGGAGACAAAACGGAGCCCTGGGGCACACCAGCATTTATTTTGTGGATTTCAGACTTGAAACCGTCCAATACGACTTGTATTGAACGGTCCGAAAGGTAATTTCTAATCCAACGAAGAAGAGGTTCATCGAAACCAAATGCACGCATTTTCGATAAGAGAGCTTGGTGCCAAACTCTATCAAACGCTTTTGAAATATCAAGTGCAATAATCTTACTTTCTCCAAAACGATGTAAAGATTTGTTCCACTGTTCGGTGAGATATACCATCAGATCACCAGTGGACCTATTGCTACGAAAGCCGTACTGCCGGTCATTAAGAAGCTTTCGTTCCTCGAGATATTTCTTGAGCTGGAAATTAATCAGCGTTTCCATGACCTTGGAAAGAAGGGACGTAAGTGCAATTGGTTGATAGTTAGAGGGTGAAGAAGATACGCCTTTTTTAGGGACAGGCTGGACAAATGCTGTTTTCCATCCACTCGGATAGAGACCAGTAAAGTAGGACAGATGGAAAAGCTGACGCAGTGGTTTTGCCAGCGTTGAAGAACACCTCTTCAGAACAATGGGAGGGATACCATCCGGACCAGCGGATTTGTGTACATCGAGATCCTTTAGAACTCTAGCAACTGCACGAGTACGAAAGAAGATTTGTCCCATAAAATCATTTACGCTCTCAAATACAGGAGGAGTCATAACACTTTCTGGCAGCGTCGAATTAACAGCAAACTGTGCTGCAAGCAAATTGGCTTTATCGATTGAGCTGACAAAAGGAGTATCGTTGAAGACGAGTGTTGGAACCGAAGACGAGGTGGTGTTTCGTATGTTTTTTACAAATGACCAAAAATTTTTACTTCCTTTGGGACATTGTAGTATTTTTTGCCGTAATTTTTGATCATGTAAAAATTTGGTTCTTCAAATATGAACGTTACAGGTCTTTCTAGCTTGTTGAAACTTTTTCCGGTTTTCCTCAGTAGGGTTGGCTTTATAAAATCGGAAGCTTACTTCTCTAACCCTAATAACCTCTTTACAGCTCGAATCAAACCATGAGTTTTCTTTGGGTTTGATAGATTTCACCCTATTCGGGATAAAATTTCTCATTCCACAAAGAATCAAGTTTGTAATCATATCTGCACTGGCGTCAACATCACTATCGAGGAAGCATAGTGACCAGTTAAAGCTCTTGAAGAAATTATTGAGACCGTCCCAGTTGGCTTCCTCGTATTGCCAAACGGTTCTCTTTGGGATTTTTTCTTTAACTGTGATTTGGTGGCACGAGAATTTCGCAGATATGACACAATGGTCTGATGAGCCTAGAGGAGATAATACACTAATAGTGTATTTATTCGGGTCAGAGGTAAGGAACAAGTCTAGAGTGTTGGCGATTTGACCTGCAACGTCAGGAATCCGAGTAGGCTCGTCAACAAGCTGAGTCAGGTGGTTTAACTCAGCAAAAATCTCGACATACCTACCTTCGGGTGATGTCTGACCAGAATAGCGTAGCCACGAAGAATTGTGTACATTGAAATCGCCCGTAACAACGATTTCACTGTGCGGATAATGGGAAACAATTCTCAGGATTGAATCGGACAGCGCATCGAATTCGTTAGAAGTCGAATTACTATCCAAACTTGGAAACATGTATGTATGATGTGCTTATTTACGGTGAATTTTAACCACATGAAGTTAAAGTTTGTATTTAAACAAGGGCCATATTGTGGTTGAAGCTGATAAGCCACATCATTACGTACATATATTGCGAGACCATGGTGTAGGAAAAATTAAGGCACTAAGCTATAACCAGGTAGGCTAAATTCGGAGTAATCAGAATTTTCACCTACCTGGGTTTCACTTAGTGCCAAGACTGCTGGCCTAATTTTTACAGTATGTACGTACACAGCACAGAAATTCTTTCTCAGCCCTCGAATGTTGCTAATATCGACCCTAAATTCACCTACCATTACGAAAAAACAAACGTTAAAAACCAAATCAGACAGTTATCTATGCTGATATTGAGTTTTGGCCCCAATAAAACTTCACAATACAAAACACTACCAGTGTTATGCCTTAGTAGTATGTATTGATCCGCCCCTGGAAACCCAAAACCAATATCAGCAATTTGTCTGATTTACTTCGACTCAATCAATTACATATATTATATGAGCTGAGATGAGCCACACATTGTATGTAATGACTAAGCCGAAAGCAATGTGAATGATGAGGGAAGGAGAGATTAGGAAAATTTACCGCTTGCTGATTTCAATTTTGTGCAGCAGCATCAGCTTCATGGGCATGGTGCACTTTTGCTGTTGGTTCTGTACACAAGCACAAGCACTGGCACTGACACTGGCACTTTTTTTTTAATTTATTTATTCTTTTTCTATTGATTTTTTTTTAGACTATTGATTTTATCTTTCCGTACGGTCGATTGGCGGGGATTTATTTATTATTATTTTAATATGGAGACAGGTTTGTTGGTTTATTTATTTATTTTATTTTTTTAAATTTGTTTGTTGGGGTATTGGGTGCGGTAAATTTTTTAGCTCCCGACACGTCTGTTCGCGGTGGGTTGCGAATCGGCCACTACATAAGGTAGGTACCTAATCAATTTTTAAATAATATAAGTACACGAATTTGAACGCGTGGTTCAAGCATATATGGCTCAAATTATTATTTTGGTGCACCTTTGAATTTGCTTCTATCTCCGCTACAGCAATTATGTATGAATAATTGTTATTGTTCAAAGGTGTTTTCTCGTGATAGCACTTGCAGATAGGCTGCATAGCTTTCGCTCCGTCATATTTAACATTGAAGGATTTGATTGAACAACAACCACTTGTGTTGGCTACCACCGTGTATTACATTTGGCTGGAATTATTGCAATTTCATGGCTGCCACACCAATCATGAGATTCCTTTTAGTGGTGCTTAGTCTATAGTTCGAATTTTAATTTATAAATTGTTTTGCCGTCAACTGGATTCGAACCTAGACCAAGCTACCTCAGCTGCCGTTGCACTACGCATTACACCACCGAGGTCACCTGATCGTGCCCATCCAAATGAAGGTTTTTCTAATTGACAATTGCGTTTGACAACTAGCATTTTTACAAGCCACACACAAGTTAGATGTTATTCATTCGTGTTCTTTCTTTTTCTCCTCTCCGTTATCACCGCAACAATTCATTGCATATGTGTAAGGAGGGAAATTGTATGAAAGGTGTTTTCTCGTGATAACACTTGCAGTTAGGCTGCATAGCTATCGCTCCGTCATATTTAACATTGAAGGTTTTGAATGAACAACAACCACTTGTGTTGGCTACCATTGAGTATTACATTTGGCTGGAATTATTGCATTTTCATGGCTGCCACACCAATCATCAGATTTCTTTTAGTGGTGCTAAGTCTATAGTTCGAATTTTAATTTATAAATTGTTTTGCCGTCAACTGGATTCGAACCTAGACCAAGCTACCTCAGAGGCCGTTGCACTACGGATTGCACCACCGTGGTCACCTGATCGTGTCCATCCAAATGAAGGACCTTCGTACGACCATTACTTGAATATGCCAGCCAAGTGAGGTCGCCTTATCACCTTGTTCATATTAAGAGGCTATTCAGAGAAGATTCCTCCGTTTTGCTCTTAGGGGACTTCCCTGGGTTGATAGTTATAACTTACCTTCTTATCAGGATCGGTTGCGACTTATTAATTTACAATCTCTCGAAAAACGTCGTGAGGTGGCTGATATTATTTTTGCAAATCAAATTCTATCTGGTGTTACTGATTCTCCCTCCCTTCTTCATGCTATGAGATTAAATGTCAACTCGAACGCTCTTAGATCAGCACCTCTTTTTCATCAATCCCCTCACAGAACTGATTATGGCAGAAACGAACCAGTTACTAGAATGTTGAGGGAAGTAAATGCTAATTCAAATGTTTTTGACTATAATCATAGCAAGATCACACAAAGAAACCTTTTATATAGTTCATCATATAACAACTCTAGATAATATAATGTATGTATGTTTATTCATGCAACTAATTATTTTTAATCAATCTATAGAGAAACTGAAACTTTACAATCTCAATTATAATTTTCAATCACAATTTTAACAAATGCCTTAGCATGCTTACAACTCTTTTTTTCCTCATTTTTAAAACTTTTATAAGTTTTTTTTTTTAATTTGTTTTTTCTTATTTGACTCGACTTTAAGGTAGTCATAGCTGCCTTTGTTTCATCCTATTTTTTATCTTATGAATTTTGTTTTGTTTGATTTTAAATCTTTCATATTTTTTACTGCTTGTATTAAGTAGCCCGGTCTTTTTTTTTACTTCGATTTGTGCTCGCATCGTTCATTGAAATTTGTACATCATAATTCAATTTAAGTACCGATATGACTTGCAATCGTTATTGCCGTCATGCTCGGTGAAAATGGACCCCAGCTCGTGCGGTATCTGAGGGGGAAAGAGGCGTGGGATTTATTATTTACAAGCCACACACAAGTTAGATGTTATTCATTCGGGTTCTTTCTTTTTCTCCTCTCCGTTATCACCGCAACAATTCGTTGCATATGTGTAAGGAGGGAAATTGTATGAAAGGTGTTTTCTCGTGATAACACTTGCACTTAGGCTGCATAGCTTTCGCTCCGTCATATTTAACATTGGAGGTTTTGAATGAACAACAACCACCAATCATCAGATTCCTTTTAGTGGTGCTTAGTCTATAGTTCCAATTTTAATTTATAAATTGTTTTGCCGTCAACTGGATGACCAGTGTCAAATATTTCATACAATTTCCCTCCTTACACATATGCAACGAATTGTTGCGGTGATAAAGGAGATGAGGAAAAGAAAGACCCCGAATGAATAACATCTTACAACAACCACTTGTGTTGGCTACCACCGAGTATTACATTTGGAATTATTGCAATTTCATGGCTGCCACACCAATCATCAGATTCCTTTTAGTGGTGCTTAGTCTATAGTTCGAATTTTAATTTATAAATTGTTTTGCCGTCAACTGGATTCGAACCTAGACCAAGCTACCTCAGAGGCCGTTGCACTACACATTGCACCACCGAGGTCACCTGATCGTGTCCATCCAAATGAAGGTTTTTCTAATTTACAATTGCATTTAGACAACTAGCATTTTTACAAGCCACTCACAAGTTAGATGTTATTCATTCGGGTTCTTTCTCTTTCTCCTCTCCGTTATCACCGCAACAATTCGTTGCATATGTGTAAGGAGGGAAATTGTATGAAAGATTTGACACTGGTCAAGAACTAAATTTCATTCAAAGGTGTTTTCTCGTGATAACACTTGCAGTTAGGCTGCATAGCTTTCGCTCCGTCATATTTAACATTGAAGGTTTTGAATGGAAAACAACCACTTGTGTTGGCTACCACCGAGTATTACATTTGGCTGGAATTATTTCAATTTCATGGCTGCCACACCAATCATCAGATTCCTTTTAGTGGTGCTTAGTCTATAGTTCGAATTTTAATTTATAAATTGTTTTGCCGTCAACTGGATGACCAGTGTCAAATCTTTCATACAATTTTCCTCCTTACACTGGGTCTGACCGCCAATGCTGTACAGAATTCCCCATTCGACGGATTACTGCGTTACCCCACTTTTTTCACGTTTTCTATCGTAATAAAAATAATCCCGATTCCCGAGTTCGAACTTTTGTTTGCGAAGACAACAAAATATTTTCCACGCACTACAAAAACTATTGAGTTGATTCTAAAATAGTTGAACTATTTTAACTCCCTATAAATAGTATTAACTGCACAGTGAGTAGAAACAAATTAAATAGTTTTTCTCCATAAAAAAAAAAATCATAAATATTATTAAATATTGAAGAATACACTTCAAAAAGGGACATAACCTCGCAAATGCGGCCAATGTCATATTCAAAATGAGCCAAAAAAACTGTTATACTCTGTAGGGAATCCACTATCCAGTGGTTATAGAGATCAGTGTTTATAAAATGGAGACATAGCCAGAGATGTGGTCATACCTTTTAAGACCAAAAATGTATCTTAGACCCCTTTCACACAAGGAAACTGAGTTGCCGGCGATTTTTAGTTTCTAGAGCAGCTTTGTCTTATGTACTAAAGTGTCAGTTTGAACAAAATAGTTTCTCGTTGATTTAGCTTATTCAGGAAAAATAAGATCTCAGAGGACTGATACCGTGTCAAAGCATATATATGATCTTTTGTCAGTACGAACACTTAAATATAATTTGTCTGAACTAGCCAACTATAAACAGTTCTCAAATCTTGTCGGAAATGGGAAGTTCAAAACATACCCACAGCTAATATAAAAATATAACTACATAAGGTAGGTACCTAATCAATTTTTAAATAATATAAATAAACGAATTTGTACGCGTGGTTCAAGCATATATGGCTCAAATTATTATTTTGGTGCACCTTTGAATTTGCTTCTATCTCCGCTACAGCAATTATGTATGAATAATTGTTATTGTTCAAAGCTGTTTTATCGTGATAACACTTGCAGTTAGGCTGCATAGCTTTCGCTCCGTCATATTTAACATTGAAGGTTTTGAATGGAAGACAACCACTTGTGTTGGCTACCACCGAGTATTACATTTGGCTGGAATTATTTCAATTTCATGGCTGCCACACCAATCATCAGATTCCTTTTAGTGGTGCTTAGTCTATAGTTCGAATTTTAATTTATAAATTGTTTTGCCTTCAACTGGATGACCAGTGTCAAATCTTTCATACAATTTCCCTCCTTACACTGGGTCTGACCGCCAATGCTGTACAGAATTCCCCATTCGACGGATTACTGCGTTACCCCACTTTTTTCACGTTTTCTATCATAATAAAAATAATCCCGATTCCCGAGTTCGAACTTTTGTTTGCGAAGACAACAAAATATTTTCCACGCACTACAAAAAGTATTGAGTTGATTTTAAAATAGTTGAACTGTTTTAACTCCCTATAAATAGTATTAACTGCACAGTGAGTAGAAACAAATTAAATAGTTTTTCTCCATAAAAAAAAAAATCATAAATATTATTAAATATTGAAGAATACACTTCAAAAAGGGACAGAACCTCGTAAATGCGGCCAATGTCATATAAAAAATAACCAAAAAAACTGTTATACTCTGTACGGAATCCACTATCCAGTGTTTATAGAGATCAGTGTTTATAAAATGGAGACATAGCCAGAGATGTGGTCATACCTTTTAAGACCAAAAATGTATCTTAGACCCCTTTCACACAAGGAAACTGAGTTGCCGGCGATTTTTAGTTTCTAGAGCAGCTTTGTCTTATATACTAAAGTGTCAGTTTGAACAAAATAGTTTCTCGTTGATTTAGCTTATTCAGGAAAAATAAGATCTCAGAGGACTGATACAGTGTCAAAGCATATATATGATCTTTTGTCAGTACGAACACTTAAATATAATTTTTCTGAACTAGCCAACTATAAACAGTTTTCAAATCTTGTCGGAAATGGGAAGTTCAAAACATACCCACAGCTAATATAAAAATATAACTACATAAGGTAGGTACCTAATCAATTTTTAAATAATATAAATAAACGAATTTGTACGCCTGGTTCAAGCATATATGGCTCAAATTATTATTTTGGTGCACCTTTGAATTTGCTTCTATATCCGCTACAGCAATTATGTATGAATAATTGTTATTGTTCACAGGTGTTTTCTCGTGATAACAATAGCAGCTAGGCTGCATAGCTTTCGCTCCGTCATATTTAACATTGAAGGTTTTGAATGAACAACAACCACTTGTGTTGGCTACCACCGAGTATTACATTTGGCTGGAATTATTGCAATTTCATGGCTGCCACACCAATCACCAGATTCCTTTTAGTGGTGCTTAGTCTATAGTTCGAATTTTAATTTAAAAATTGTTTTGCCGTCAACTGGATTCGAACCTAGACCCAGCTACCTCAGAGGCCGTTGCACTACGCATTGCACCACCGAGGTCACCTGATCGTGCCCATCCAAATGAAGGTTTTTCTAATTTACAATTGCGTTTGGACAACTAGCATTTTTACAAGCCACACACAAGTTAGATGTTATTCATTCGGGTTCTTTCTTTTTTTCCTATCCGTTATCACCGCAACAATTCGTTGCATATGTGTAAGGAGGGAAATTGTATGAAAGGTGTTTTCTCGTGATAACACTTGCAGTTAGGCTGCATAGCTTTCGCTCCGTCATATTTAACATTGAAGGTTTTGAATGAACAACAACCACCAATCATCAGATTCCTTTTAGTGGTGCTTAGTCTATAGTTCCAATTTTAATTTATAAATTGTTTTGCCGTCAACTGGATGACCAGTGTCAAATCTTTCATACAATTTCCCTCCTTACACATATGCAACGAATTGTTGCGGTGATAAAGGAGAGGAGAAAAAGAAAGAACCCGAATGAATAACATCTTACTTGTGTGTGGCTTGTAAAAAAGCTAGTTGTCCAAATGCAATTGTAAATTAGAAAAACCTTCATTTGGATGGGCACGATCAGGTGACCTCGGTGGTGCAATGCGTAGTGCAACGGCCTCTGAGGTAGCTTGCTCTAGGTTCGAATCCAGTTGACGGCAAAACAATTTATAAATTAAAATTCGAACTATAGACTAAGCACCACTAAAAGGAATCTGATGATTGGTGTGGCAGCCATGAAATTCCAATAATTCCAGCCAAATGTAATACTCGGTGGTAGCCAACGCAAGTGGTTGTTGTTCATTCAAAACCTTCAATTGTTATTGTCTTTTGTAGATATTGAAAACGTTTTCAAGCGCGACAGGAGCGGATATAAAGGCACACAAAAAACGGATACCATTAAAATGAAAGTGGAAATCTCGAAATTCGTTTTCTTTTATATAACTACACACGTATCTCCATATATCTTTTTCACAAAATATATACTTGAACCTTAAAGGTTAGACCGCACTCGCCGGAACTGCACTGCATCGGAACTACACTTCACACGAATTCGTATCAATTTGTATGAAGTTCAGTTGCCGCTTAGTGCGATATAGCTCCTAAAATTTCATAAAAATAATGTCTTGGCGCGTTGTCGTGAACTGTAGTTCGGCTGAAGTTGGTACGGTCTTGCATTAAACCTAAACTCTCTATTATTTGTTTTAAATTATAAAATGTATCTTAGGACAAGCAAATTTTATTACTTAGAGTCTCAAACTGGATCTCCAAACTCCAAACCCCCCGCAGAGCCAAGTCCTAGATCCGCTACTGGGTCTGACCGCCAATGCTGTCCAGAATTCCCCATTCGCCGGATAACTGCGTTACCCCACTTTTTTCACGTTTTCTATCGTAATAAAAATAATCCTGATTCCCGAGTTCGAACTTTTGTTTGCGAAGACAACAAAATATTTTCCAAGCACTACAAAAACTATTGAGTTGATTTTAAAATAGTTGAACTATTTTAACTCCCTATAAAAAGTATTAACTGCACAGTGAATAGAAACAAATAAAATAGTTTTTCTCCATAAAAAAAAAAAATCATAAATATTATTAAATATTGAAGAATACACTTCAAAAAGGGACAGAACCTCGCAAATGCGGCCAATGTCATATTCGAAATGAGCCAAAAAAACTGCTATACTCTGTAGGGAATCAACTATCCAGTGTTTATAGAGATCAGTGTTTATTAAGTGGAGACATAGCCAGAGATGTGGTCATACCACTGATCTCTATAATACACTGGATTGTGGATTCCCTATATGTATAAAAGTTTTTTTTTGACTCCATTTGAAGATGACAGTTAGTCGACCCAATGTACCAGCGCAACCTTCAAAATCTATATAAAAAAAAACAAAAACAAGAACAAAATGCAATTTGACATAAACAGTATTTGAACAAATAAAAGTGAAGTGAAATTTTGTAGTTTAGTAGTATATAGAGATCAGTGGGGTAGATCGTTAAATTTTCTTTTAAAGAATTTTATATATTTTCCGTGATTAATATTCAAATTAGTTACATAAATTCATAAATTCATAAATCATTGTTTCTTGTTAACGATGGTTTCGCTGCAGGACCTCTCAACCTTGGCCTCGCCGGGTAATGTTTCTGTTTGTGAAAGAAGTGGTCGTCTTTGCACAGTGCCGCAAGTCAAAGGAAATTCTTATGTGGTAAGCGTTTTTAATAAAATTACACATTACTTTATTAATATTCAAGATTTTTCCGACCAGTTGGAATACTATCCAGAAATAAATATAAATTGCGAGATATTTAGTGCATCTGCAGCAAAACCAGTTGATTCATATCGATCGGTAATGGTACCTGTGAATGAGAGAGTAATAAAAAGAATAACAAGAACTTTGATTGAAAGTGGCTTCTTGGAAGCTCTCAATGAGGCAAAAGATCAAGCAATAGCTGCCTCAAGTCCGATTATATCGTCGGCTGCCGAGTACACGTGTCGAGCAATAGATTTCATTCGAAAAATTAAACTTATGATTTTTCCTTATCTCAAAGAGCATGGTATTTCAAGCATTGCTAAATACTCGGAGACTAGGTAAGTTGAGATTGAGATCTTGCGAGATAGATAATTTTAATGATGTTTGATTTAATAGGGATTGGATAAGAAGTTGTATTCGGTATATTGTGTGGCATCCAAATTGTTTTAAGATCGCAGTTGCAGGCTCAGATGATGTTATTTGTATTTATACGGATGAACCGGCTGCAGTTCCTGTTCTCAAAGTAAGTTTCTTATGATAAGGAAAACTTTTACCCCGAATTCACTTATGCATTGTTATTGAATCGCTTGTTATTTATAACTTAGCAGATACCTATCTGTTTTGTTTCTAATCAGCTAATTTACGTTGCATTTTTATTTCCTGTTCTTTAAAAATCCCCTCCAAAAAGGTATCACGTCAATGGCTTGGAGACCATATAGTGCAGCTGAACTAGCAGTTGGTTGCCAGAAGGGACTCTGCTTATGGACTATGGACAGCAATATGCATATAACTCGTTCTTCATCACAAGCAGTGGAATTTGGACGGTACTCTCTTAGCCACATCCAGCATCGGTGATACTGATGTCGTTATTTGGAATGTAGATAAGTCCAATAGCAGTACTCTTAAACGTGTCGGTCTGCCTTGTTCTATTCTCAAATGGTCACCAGATGGCTCGAGTTTGTTCTCGGCAACAGTGGTAAATGTTTTTCCCGCTTGGTCAACTGAAAAACATTGGGAGCCAGAACGTTGGACAGTTTCAAATGGAAATATTCAATCTGCCTGCTGGTCGCCGTGCAGTTCGTTTTTGTTATTTGTCACTTCTGAAGAACCAACTCTCTATCGACTGCAATTCTTTGAGGAACAATTGTTTGCATGTAAGTTTTTTGTAAAAATAAAATATCGCTATTCCGGCCAGAGTTTACTAAAAGCACAAAATCTAATGCTTTTTTTAGTAAATGAGTGCCCAGAAAAAAAGGCACGCTACAGGTGAGATATTCCACAAGCTCAGGAATATCTTGTATAATGCTGCCGACAGGAAAATGTTTTAAAGACATTCTTCGAAAACAATATCCAAATATATTTCTATCTATAACTTATTCTACGGTTGTGGATACTCTGTCCAACAGAATTTGTAGAAATTCATTAAAACACAACTAAAAAACCTATATTTTTCATTTCAGCATCCAATCTGCCAAAGCAAGCTCTGCCTATTGCTGATCTGACAAAATTCACAATTGGACACCGTGAAGTTGGTGGTCAGCCGCAATCTCTCGCCTGGACATTTCTGTGCTATAACTTTTAAAGATAGTCCTTGCATTGCGATTTCCTCAACCTGCATCAGCAAGCACAATCTTAGTATTCCAAAGTAAGAACCGTAAGAATTCGGATAGTGTTTTGACTATTGGATGGTCAAGTGGCCGACTTCAATATTTTCCATTTGTTAATATATAAACTTTGTTAATTCAATAACAATATTTTCAATTTATTTTATCACTTTGTGTATACATAAATATTTTGTGTTTTTTTATAGATTTTTGTTCTTACTTTAATAATATGCATAATAAATTTTTTTTTTATAAATAAAATAATTTCAAAGTAAAAAACAAAATTGATTATTTAAAGCTAAGACAGCTAAGTGCATACGCGCATAGTATAAAAAAGCTCTACTTTTTTTTCCTTTTTGGTCAACCAAAATAGTAGGTGTATACATTTTTTTTAATCAGTTTATCATATATCAAATTCAAATTCGAGGATAAATTAAAAATATTAATGAGGGGTAAATACTATACATCACATCTAGGGTTATAGTTTGCCTTAACTTCAATAAATAAAATATAATTTATTAAATTTCTCCATAAAAATATTCCAAGGCTATTGCTGCTTTAAAACGCACTGTGTGATTTTCATCCTTAAGTAGGACGGCAATTTTATTGCCAACAGATTCAGTTTGCTGATTCTTGTCAGTTAAATAATTATGAAGAATTCCTGAAATAAAATCGATGAGTTAAAATTTATTTTGAAACAAACTTGTTTTATTTATTTTAATGTTACCAATTATAATTGCTGCATTACCGCGAACTTCAACCCATTGACTACGTAACTTTGGTATGCAAGACTCAATAAAATCTTGAATAGAATCTGGTAGATCGGTAGCATATGAAATAATTATAAAAATAAAATATCCATTTTTATAGAGGATATGTGCATTATTACTCACTATGACTTTTACAAAATCCAACATAAAGACATATATATATATATATATATATATATATATAACCATAGATAAACTACTTAGAGATTAGTGGGTCACTTGACAAAAAAGAAATGTTATACTGTTATACAGTTATACAAACGAGTGTACCAGCGCACCGTATAACAATCTTCAAATGGAGTCAAAAATTTTCTATGGATACGCTATACAGTTATATATAGAGATCAGTGGGTCATACCTTTTAAGACCAAAAATGTATCTTAGACCCCTTTCACAAAAGGAAACTGAGTTGCCGGCGATTTTTAGTTTCTAGGCGAGAAGGGCGTGAAAGGAAGACAACAAATTTCCCCTCACACCCTTCTCGCTTACAAACTAGCCAGTTTCTGGCAACTCAGTTTCCTTGTGTGAAAGCCGTCTTATCGTCTTGATGAAGGCAACTGTAAGTTTATGGAGGATTTATGGTGGATTTACATGTATCTGCATTTGGTTTCTGCATAAAAAAGGGATGCCAAATATAAAATGTATATTTGTTAGATAGAGAAAATAAATCCGGTGGCACAACAGCTCATGAAGAACCAGGGCCTAGTGACTAACAACTCGCAACCATTCCTGTGTGCGCCTTTCGGCAGGAATGGAAGGTACCTACAATTTTATGCCGAATCCGAACGGCTAGACGAGAAGCACTTATTCGTGACAAGTGATACTCTTGGAGGATTTGTCAATTCCTCGCAAGAGGCAGTTAGACAGAGAGAAAAGATCAAAATGCAGAAGAACTCCGTTTCTGCATTATAGGAAAGTGCCATAATGCAGAAATAAAGACGAACATGTTCATCTTCTTGATGGTTCTCTTTCACTCGCTTAGATTTTTTGTATACATCTGTCCTGCTCTACTTTTCTGCATTATACAGACGAAGATACATGTAAATCCAGCATTACGCCTACTCTCAGAATCACAATTACAGTAAATTTCACAGCCAAACGAAGAGGAATAATTAAGGTTTTTGCTTGCATCTTCCGAGTTTCTAAAGGAGTTAAGCACTGCGAATCTGGAAGAACTATATAAGGGATCCGAATACTTCCCAAGTTAAGGGCTTATTGAAAATTAGTGAGATTTTTGGTAGTTTCCACAAAGTCAAAACCGATGTTATTAAGTAATAAGCGGGGGCAATACGAGAGATCTAGTGACTTTTTAGAGATAACTAACATTTATTTGACCAATGGTTTAATATACAGGCCATTTTTCTGGGACCAAAGGTGGATACTTGGAAGATCCTCATTTATCTTTTGAACGCAGTCTTTAGTAAGACCGAGTGATGGGCTACTCAAATAAAGTTGCACATCATCTGCGTACATATATATGTATAAGGGTGTATTTATGTATGGACGGCAATTCGTTTATATAAATCGAAAACAAAATAGGGCCTAAAATCGATCCTTCAGGAACACCTTTCAGAACTGGCAAAAAAGAGGACAGTGTATTAGTAATACTTCAGTCTGCTTTCGTCCGCTTAAATATGAAAGTAGCAGATTAGCTTCAGAAAAAATTTAAATTGTTGTAGTAACTTTCGAATAAGAATAGAGTGGTCAATTGAGTGGCTTTGGAAAAGCCAACAGAACCAAAAAAACTCACCTTATCCTCATCAATAGCTTGCCTTAGGTCTTCAGTCAAATTGATTATTGCTGTCATACAGCTATGCTTTTGGCGAAAACCTGACTGAAATGGTGTAAACATATTTGCTCTATTAAGGTTAGTGTTTAATTGCATTTGCATATAAATCTTTTTACTACCTTGGAGAAAAGGAAGAAAAGAGATACGAAGAAATTCCCTGCCATTCGAATGATTTGGCACAGGGACTATCTTGACTTGCTTCCAAAGCTTTGAAAAAATTCCATTTGTAGGTACAGAGTTCAAAATATAGGTATGTGATATAAATGAAAATAAGTGGAAGTAAAGCTTTTATACAAACAGGATGTAAAAAATCAGTTATGCACTGCATTTGAGTTGACCAACATAAAGCTTTCAACCACGTCCGTGCAATCAATCCCAGATCTTGATTTCGTAGCAACCTATACGATCTGTGGGCACGATAACTTGGGCGCCAACAATTACTGATAACGGATTTTTGTAGAGGGGTAATGCAATTGTTCCAAGGATTCATGCAAAAATATTAAAAATTAAAGATTTTAATCCAAAAAAACGATTTAAATGAAAAAATCATGTTAATTTTGCGCTGGCCTCCCTTTTACGAAATTCAAAATTCAAAAACTTGTTCCAGGTTGTTCTAGAGCTCTTCTAAGTAATTCCAAGCTTTCGTTTCTTAAAATTGATATTAAGTATGAGAAGTTTCAATAAAAATGCTCCACCGCCCCCCCCCTTTTGAGATATCCAAAATCTTAAACTTGTTCCAAAAAAACGTTTTCTGGCCCCCCTTTTCAGATATCCAAAATCGAAAACTTGTTCCAGGTCCAAAACCACTCAAATGCAATTGTTCCAAGGATTCATGCAAAAACATTAAAAACTAAAGATTTTAATCCAAAAAAAACGATTTAATTGAAAAAATCATGTTAATTTTACGAAATTCAAAATTCAAAAACTTTTTCCAGTTCTTTCTAGGGCTCTTATAAGTTGTTCCCAGCTTTCGTTTCTTAAAATTGATATTTAGTATGTAAAATGTCAAAAAAAGCTCCCCGCCCCCCTTTTGAGATATCCAAAATCTAAAACTCGTTCCAGGTGCATCAAATGCAATTGTTCCAAGGATTCGTTCAAAAATACACTGCAGGTATATACACTGCGGAATACACGTGTCGAGCAATAGATTTCATTCGAAAAATTAAACTTATGATTTTTCCTTATCTCAAAGAGAATGGTATTTTAAGCATTGCTAAATACTCGGAGACTAGTTTAGTTGAGATTGAGATCTTGCGAGATAGATAATTTTAATGATGTTTGATTTAATAGGGATTGGATAAGAAGTTGTATTCGGTATATTGTGTGGCATCCAAATTGTTTTAAGATCGCAGTTGCAGGCTCAGATGATGTTATTCGTATTTATACAGATGAACCGGCTGCAGTTCCTGTTCTCAAAGTAAGTTTCTTATGATAAGGAAAACTTTCACCCCGAATTCACCTATGCATTGTTATTGAATCGCTTGTTATTTATAACTTAGCAGATACCTATCCGTTTTGTTTCTAATCAGCTAATTTACGTTGCATTTTTATTTCCTGTTCTTTAAGAATCCCCTCCAAAAAGGTATCACGTCAATGGCTTGGAGACCATATAGTGCAGCTGAACTAGCAGTTGGTTGCCAGAAGGGACTCTGCTTATGGACTATGGACAGCAATATGCATATAACTCGTTCTTCATCACAAGCAGTGGAATTTGGACGGTACTCTCTTAGCCACATCCAGCATCGGTGATACTGATGTCGTTATTTGGAATGTAGATAAATCCAATAGCAGTACTCTTAAACGTGTCGGTCTGCCTTGTTCTATTCTCAAATGGTCAGCAGATGGCTCGAGTTTGTTCTCGGCAACAGTGGGAAATGTTTTTCGCGCTTGGTCAACTGAAAAACATTGGGAGCCAGAACGTTGGACAGTTTCAAATGGAAATATTCAATCTGCCTGCTGGTTTCCGTGCAGTTCGTTTTTGTTATTTGTCACTTCTGAAGAACCAACTCTCTATGGACTGCAATTCTTTGAGGAACAATTGTTTGCATGTAAGTTGGTGGTCAGCCGCAATCTCTCGCCTGGACATTTCTGTGCTATAACTTTTAAAGATAGTCCTTGCATTGCGATTTTCTCAACCTGCATCAGCAAGCACAATCTTAGTATTTCACCTTCGTGCTTTTTGACTGGAATCGGCACCGAATATCCTTCGTTTATTTGTTTTCAAAATAAGTGGCCGACTTCAATACTTTCCATTTGTTAATATATAAACTTTGTTAATTCAATAATAATATTTTTAATTTATTTTATCACTTTGTGTATACATAAACATTTTTTTTTTTTTATAGATTTTTGTTCTTACTTTAATAATATGCATAATATAATTTTTTTTTATAAATAAAATAATTTCAAAGTAAAAAACAAAATTGATTATTTAAAGCTAAGACAGCTAAGTGCATACGCGCATAGTATAAAGAAGCTCTACTTTTTTTTTCCTTTTTGGTCAACCGAAATAGTAGGTGTATAAATTTTGTTTAATCAGTTTATCATTTATCAAATTCAAATTCGAGGATAAATTAAAAATATTAATGAGGGGTAAATACTTTACATCACATCTAGGGTTATAGTTTGCCTTAACTTCAATAAATAAAATATAATTTGTTAAATTTCTCCACAAAAATATCCGAAGGCTGTTGCTGCTTTAAAACGCACTGTGTGATTTTCATCCTTTAGTAGGACGGCAATTTTATTGCCAACAGAATAATTATGAATATAAAATAATTATGCATATGAAATAATTATAAAAATAAAATATCCATTTTTATAGAGGATATGTGCATTATTACTCACTATGACTTTTACAAAATCCAAGGTAAAGACATGTATATAACCATAGATAAACTACCTACAGATTAGTGGGTCACTTGACAAAAAAGAAATGTTATACTGTTATACAAACGAGTGTACCAGCCACTGATCTCTATAATACACTGGATAGTGGATTCCCTATACGTATAACAGTTTTTTTTGAAGCAAATTGAATCTGACAATTGTATCCTTGCACACTTTTGTCTCTTTTTTTTACCGAAGGAAAGAAAGAGATAGTTTTTTATCATTACAAAAAATCGTGCATTGATATCAGCTGTTTGTTCGACAGCACTGGTTTGGTTTGTTTGTAGTACAAACGCAAACGAAAACAAGACATAAATAAAATTGTTTAATTTGCTATTGTTTTCCATTAATTTTAATAAGTGTTCATTAAAAATTGTAATATTTCTCTCAAACTTAAATACATGTTAAAGAAATTCAGTTTAAGAATTGTTTCTGCGTATTTAACAGATAAAATATAAACCGATTGCTCGTTTTCCGTAGTACGCGTCTTATAAAATGTTATAAAATTAAAATTCTTAATTAAATTAAAAGTATCTCGAAATATTGTATGCGTGTGTTTACAAACTGAAACTATCTTAGCCAGTCTTGTTCATGAAAGATGGATTGTGCTCTAAATTGGAGGCTGAAGAACTGCACCAACAAGATTTTCCAAAACTTGTTGAAGGTAATAAGCGTTTGGCAAAAAAAAAACGGATCCTATGGTACAATGTATCATTGAAGAATCTGCAGAACACATCATTGTTGTGATGGTCTCTCAGAAGATATTGACAAGGGTGATTTGATTTCAAAGGACGATTTCAAGATTCATTAATTCTGTTTCAAGACTCGAGTGGCAAGCGATCTTGGCGTCGCGATACCTTTATTTAAACTAAAATTTTGAATTTCAAACACCACAGACATTTGATTATTCCTATTTTGTTGCATATTTTCTTTTGTGTTTCGTGTAATTTTTTTTTGTTCTTTTTGAGCGAACTAAATTAGAGTCCAATTTGCAAACTTAAAATAAACAAAAATTAATTTAAACAACAAATATGGCCAAGCGGAAAGAGGGTCATATTGTATTTGTGAGTAATTTGCAGGGGAAATTTGCGCTGCTCTATGCATCGAAACATGCTGTACAAGCGTTTTCAGACTCCCTGCGCGCTGAAGTAGCACACAAAGGGTTAAAAGTCGCAACTGTAAGTCCCGGATACATTCGAACTAAGCTTTCAATGAATGCATTGACTGGAACTGGAGAATCATATGGAAGTTCGTTAAAACGTTGTATCATATTTGTATCTTTTGTTTGTTATTAATTTCTTTTTTTAAATTATTTGAATTTATTTAGAGAGGCAACCGGAAAATTATCTATCTCATCTATGCGTTTTAAAATGTGGACATTAGACTAAAGCAAAATGTCCACAAAGCAACAGTTTCGGAAAGTGTTTTAAGTGTCAAGTCAGAACATGGCCATGGTCGCATTTTCCTTGAGCTTGCTAATGTTTTCCATAAATGAAAGCTATATTTTTCCATTAACCAGTGGTCGTACAGTCAGCACTTAAAAGTAATATGTAAATAAACATTTTTCGTCTAAGCGCTGTACTTTAACAACGGAATTATGAAATTTTTAATTTAAATTCGTTGGTTAGCATATTCTTAACATAAACTAGAGATTACAAAGCTGAAAATCTAATACAAAATTAAATTTTAATACTTTTCAAATTATAGTTATTAAAGAAAAGATGTTGAGAAAACTTCAACTTTTTGAACTTAACCTTTTTGTAGTTTAGGGCTCAGCGTATACAGCAGTCAATTAAATCAGCTTAAGTCAGTAGTCAGTAAAAGTAGAATAACAGATTCAGACAAGATGATATTTGCCAAAAAATTCATACTGATATGATTGGGAAATGGTTAAGCCTAATGGTGTTGGTATAGCTTGAAGCTTGTAGGTTGTATATCACTGTCAAAGTAAGAAGATACGAAAATAGTGCTCTACAATATGACGCTTTCTGCAAGAAATGTACGGTATGACCAAAATTTGAGCTCTTTTGGCTATAGTTACAAAGCTACAGTCGTGCTCGTATTGTTTTTATCACTTTAAGGGTAGTCACAACCCCTTTAGTGCGCGCCGAATATAAAAAAAAGTCTTGTGCTTAGCTATCAGTTACCTACAACAATTTCTTCTACAACAGTTCTTCAGCAACATCAACAGACGCAGTACTTGCACTGCTGGTTGATGGATACGAATACTGTTCTCTTCGCAGATATGGAATATTCTTCCCCAGCAATTTGGGTTCCTTCAGTTGCAGAGTCATGGAATTCATCTCTTGCGATTAGTGTTAAGCCAACCTGTTCTGTCGATTTCACCAGAGCAATCTCACCATGTAAGGATAATGGGACACTATCACTGATGATCTCTATAATGTTTTGTGTTTTATATCGAAGAAAACTATGAAAAAATCAATTACAATCTTTTTTTTATGATCTATAATAAATAACTTACTTACTCACTCGCGAAAACCATCAGCTAATAAAAAAATGTAAACAAAAACCACCATTTTAATACAATTTAAACTGTTATAAACTAAAAAAACATTTACAACTGTCAACAGTTGTATCCTTGCACTGTTATAATTTTCCTTCAATTTGCTTCAAGATTTTTATATGAATCCACTATCCAGTGTATTATAGAGATCAGTGGTACCAGCGCACCGTATAACAATCTTCAAATGGAGTCAAACATTTTTTATGGATACGCTATCCAGTTGTATATAGAGATCAGTGGGTCATACCCACCAATTGACAAAAAAGCGCCCGACTTTGTGTTCTTTGCCCCACGCGTCAGGATCAATAAGAGAATTTTGGCCCTATGCATGGGTAACCATGAATTGTATATGCGTCGTCGCAAACCAGACACAATTGATGCCCAACAAATGAAAGCACAAGCCAAGGAGGAGAAGAATGCCAAGCAACAGGAACGAGAAAAGCTGCAATTGGCTCTGGCAGCCCGCGAACGCGCCGAAAAGAAACAACAGGAATACGAAGACCGTCTCAAGCAGATGCAAGAGGAAATGGAACGTTCACAAAAGGACCTCATACAGGCACAAGAGATGATTCGTCGTCTTGAAGAGCAATTAAAACAATTGCAAGCGGCAAAGGACGAGCTCGACTGGAAATGGAGCTACAATCAATGTTGCAACGTCTCGAAGAGGCTAAACACATGGAACAAACCGAGAAAATCAAACTCGAAGAAGAAATCCAAGCCAAACAGGCTGAGATACTTTTAATTTAATTAACAATTTTAGTTTTATAACATATTATAAGACGCGTACTACGGAAAACGAGAGCTCGGTATATATTTTATCTGCTAAATACGCAGAAACAATTCTTAAACTGAATTTCTTCAACATGTATTTAAGTTTGAGAGAAATATTACAATTTTTAATGAACACTTATTAAAATTATTGGAAAACAATAGCAAATTAAACAATTTTATTTATGTTTTGTTTTCGTTTGCGTTTGTACTACAAACAAACCAAACCAGTGATGTCAAACAAACAGCTGATATCAATGCACGATTTTTTGTGATGATAAAAAACTATCTCTTTCTTCCCTTCGGTAAAAAAAAGAGACAAAAGTGTGGAAGGAAACAATTGTCAGATTCAATTTGCTTCAAAAAAACTGTTATACGTATAGGGAATCCACTATCCATTGTATTATAGAGATCAGTGGTCATACCTTTTAAGACCATAAATGTATCTTAGACACCTTTCACACAAGTAAACTGAGTTGCCGGCGATTTTTAGTTTCTAGGCGAGAAGGGCGTAAAAGGAAGACAAAAAATTTCCCCTCACACCCTTCTCGCTTACAAACTAGCCAGTTTCTGGCAACTCAGTTTCCTTGTGTGAAAGCCGTCTTATCGTCTTGATGAAGATAACTGTAAGTTTATGGAGGATTTATGGTGGATTTACATGTATCTGCATTTGGTTTCTGCATAAAAAAAGGGATGCCAAAAATATAAAATGTATATATGTTAGATAGAGAGAAAAGATCAAAATGCAGAAGAACTTCGTTTCTGCATTATAGGAAAGTGCCATAATGCAGAAATGAAGACGAACATGTTCATCTTCTTGATGGTTCTCTTTCACTCGCTTAGATTTTTTGTATACATCTGTCCTGCTCTACTTTTCTGCATTATTCAGACGAAGAAACATGTAAATCCAGCATTAAGTTTACTCTCAGAATCAAAATTACAGTAAAGTTCACAGCCACATGTCAGAAAAGGAATAATTAAGGTTTTTGCTTGCATCTTTCGAGTTTCTAAAGAAGTTAAGTACTGCGAATCTGGAAGAACTCTATAAGGGATCCGTATACTTCCCAAGTTAAGGACCTATTGAAAATTACTGAGATTTTTGGTAGTTTCCACAAAGTCAATACCGATGTTATTAAGTAAAAAGCGGGGGCAATACGAGAAATCTAGTGACTTTTTAGAGATAACTAACATTTATCTGTCGAATGGTTTAAAAACAGGCCATTTTTCTGGGACCAAAGGTGGATACTTGGAAGATCCTCATTTATCTTTTGAACGCAGTCTTCAATAAGACCGAGTAATGGGCTACTCAAATAAAGTTGCACATCATCTGCGTACATATGTATATATGTATTAGGGTGTATTTATGTATGGACGGCAATTCGTTAATATAAATCGAAAACAAAATAGGGCCTAAAATCGACCCTTCAGGAACACCTTTCAGAACTGGCAAAAAAGAGGACAGTGTATTAGTAAAACTTCAGTCTGCTTTCGTTCGCTTAAATATGACAGTAGCAGATTAACTTCAGAAAAAATTTAAATTGTTGTAGTAACTTTCGAATAAGAATAGAGTGGTCAATTGAGTGGCTTTGGAAAAGTCCAACAGAACCAAAAAAACTCACCTTATCCTCATCAATAGCTTGCCTTAGGTCTTCAGTCAAATTGATTAGTGCTGTCATACAGCTATGCTTTTGGCGAAAACCTGACTGAAATGGTGTAAACATATTTGCTCTATTAAGGTTAGTGTTTAATCGTCTTTGCATATAAATCTTTCTACTACCTTGGAGAAAAGGGAGAAAAGAGATACGAACAAATTCCTTGCCATTCGAATGTTTTGGCACAGGGACTATCTTGACTTGCTTCCAAAGCTTCGAAAAAATTCCATTTGTAGGTACAAAGTTCAAAATATAGGTATGTGATATAAATGAAAATCAGTTATGACTGCATTTGAGTTAACCAACATAAAGCTTTCAACCACGTCCGTGCAATCAATCCCAGATCTTGATTTGGTAGCAACCTATACGATCTGTGGGCACGATAACTTGGGCGCCAACAATTACTGATAACGGATTTTTGTAGAGGGGTAATGCAATTGGTCCAAAAATTCATGCAAAAATATTAAACATTAAAGATTTTAATCCAAAAAAAACGATTTAAATGAAAAAATCATGTTAATTTTGCGCTGGCCTCCCTTTTACGAAATTCAAAATTCAAAAACTTGTTCCAGGTTGTTCTGGGTCTCTTCTAAGTTGTCCCAAGCTTTCGTTTCTTAAAATTGATATTAAGTGTGGGAAATTTAAAAAAAATGCTCCCCCGCCCCCCCTTTTGAGATATCCAAAATCTAAAACTTGTTCCAGGTGCATCAAATGCAATTGTTCCAAGGATACATGCAAAAATATTAAAAATTAAAGATTTTAATCCAAAAAAACGATTTAAATGAAAAAATCATGTTAATTTTGCGCTGGCCTCCTTTTTACGAAATTCAAAATTCAAAAACATGTTCCAGGTTGTTCTAGGGCTCTTCTAAGTTGTTCCAAGCTTTCGTTTCTTAAAATTGATAATAAATATGAGAGATTTCAATAAAAATGCTCCACCGCCCCCCCCCCTTTTTGAGATATCCAAAATCTATAACTTGTTCCAGGTGCAAAATCACTTAAATGCAATTGTTCCAAGGATTCGGCAAAAATATTGAAAATTAAAGATTTTAATGCAAAAAAACGTATTCTGGCCCCCCTTTTCAGATATCCAAAATCTAAAACTTGTTCCAGGTCCAAAACCACTCAAATGCAATTGTTCCAAGGATTCATGCAAAAATATTAAAAACTAAAGATTTGAATCCAAAAAAAAGATTTAAATGAAAAAATCATGTTAATTTTGCGCTGGCCCCACGAAATTCAAAATTCCGAAACTTGTTCCAGGTTGTACTAGGGCTCTTCTAAGTTGTTCCAAGCTTTCGTTTCTTAAAATTGATATTTAGTATGAGAAATTTCAAAAAAATGCTCCCCCGCCTCCTCTTTTGAGATATCCAAAATCTATAACTTCTTCCAAGTGCAAAATTACTCAAATGCAATTATTCCAAGGATTCGTGCAAAAATATTGAAAATTAAAGATTTTAATGCAAAAAAACGTTTTCTGGCCCCCCTTTTCAGATATCCAAAATCTAAAACTTGTTCCAGGTCCAAAACCACTCAAATGCAATTGTTCCAAGGATTCATGCAAAAATATTAAAAATTAAAGATTTAAATCCAAAAAAAACGATTTAATTGAAAAAATCATGTTAATTTTGCGCTGGCCCCCCTTTTACGAAATTCAAAATTCAAAAATTTGTTCCAGGTTGTTCTAGGGCTCTTCTAAGTTGTCCCAAGCATTCGTTTCTTAAAATTGATATTTAGTATGGGAAATTTCAAAAATATGCTCCCCCGCCCCCCCTTTTGAGATATCCAAAATCTAAAACTTGTTCCAGGTGCATCAAACGCAATTGTTCCAAGGATACATGCAAAAATATGAAAAATTAAAGATTTTAATCCAAAAAAAACGATTTAAATGAAAAAATCATGTTAATTTTGCGCTGGCCTCCCTTTTACGAAATTCAAAATTCAAAAACATGTTCCAGGTTTTTCTAGGGCTCTTCTAAGTTGTTCCAAGCTTTCGTTTCTTAAAATTGATATTAAGTATGAGAGATTTCAATAAAAATGCTCCACCGCCCCCCCCCCCCCTTTTGAGATATCCAAAATCGAAAACTTGTTCCAGGTGCAACATCACTTAAATGCAATTGTTCCAAGAATTCATGCAAAAATATTGAAAATTAAGGATTTAAATGCAAAAAAAAACGTTTTCTGGCTGTTCTAGGGCTCTTATAAGTTGTTCCAAGCTTACGTAAAAAGCTCCCCCCCCTCTTTTGAGATATCCAAAATCTAAAACTCGTGCCAGGTGCATCAAATGCAATTGTTCCAAGGATTTGTGCAAAAATATTGAAAATTAAAGATTTTAATGCAAAAAAATGTTTTCTGGCCCCCCTTTTCAGATATCCAAAATCTAAAACTTTCCCAACACTCAGCCTTACGGCATATAAACAGTGATATATGTTTGGGGGGGGTATGTCCCCAAACCTGCAACCCCCCTGCTTGGGCTCACTATAGGATTTGGGGTATGTACTAGGTTCAGTGTATGCTAAATTTGATGTTTAAATAAAGTGTTAGTACCCAGCATTAGGAGGGTATTTTAAAAGCGAGGTATGTATGAGGGGGCATGCTGCCCCCCTGCAACCCCCCTGCTTGGGCTCGCTATAGGAATTGGGGTATGTGCCAGGTTCGGTGTATGCCAAATTTCGTTTGCATTTAAGAGACTTTGAATGTATTCACTGTTTCCAATGTCAACAGCTACATATGATAAATGTAAAGCCTTAAATACATTCAACACACTTTTGTACAAAAGTGAAAAAAATGTTTTGTCTTTTTCCAACATGCTAATCAATCCTATCTCTTATCTCAAATTTTACAAAAGTAAAAGTTAGAGCCTTCTTAACTTTAACTTTTGTACAAAAGTAAAACACCAATACAATAATAAGAAACAGTTTTGAAAACGACTAATAGACAGCTGATAGCTGACGTTTTTTTTTTGTTGAAGGAAACAATTAAATTCAATGCAAAAAAAAGTATGTATAAATTAATATGTATTTTATTCAAACAAATATTAAATTGATGTTGGGGCTGGCACCAGGGATTCAAATGTGTTCTTCAGCTAAATGATCTCATAATGATCATTTTGTAAAAACATAATGCGCCTTGGATCACATCGAACGTTTGACGATCATCTTAATTTGCAGAGCTTGCAGCTGGAACCCCAAACACACTAGACAGAGAACACCACTCTAAACTAAATAAATTATGTACACTCCTGAATAGTTGGTTTATAATAAATAAATTACTTTGGAATGCAAATATCAGCATTAATGTATGCGGACGACATCGTGTGTCTATGTGAAACTGTGGAAGGTATGCAGATGATGATGAACAGGCTTAGCGAGTATTGCAGTTGTTGGAATTTATCTGTAAACCTCGAGAAATCAAAAATGATGGTGTTCAGGAACGGAGGTGGTCGTTATTCTCGTTTAGAAAAATGGAAATTCAACGGAAATGATGTTGAGATTGTACATAAATACAAATACCTTGGTATTCTGATATCCTCCAACTTGAGTATGAACACGCATTTAGATGACAAACTATCAAACTCAAAACGAGCAGTTTCTTCGGTCTGGAAAAATTGTTTTAATAGCTAATATGTGTCGCATAGCTCAAAACATAAGCTGTTTCATACAACTGCTGCATCAGTAATGGTTTATGGAGCACAAGTCTGGGGTTATTGCACATTCGAAACGGTTGAAAAATTCCTCCGTTACTTCTTGGAGAGAATATTCCAGCTTCCAAAAAATACACACCAAAAAAAAAATGCACACCACCTTTATTTTACATACCTTAGAAATGCATTTCAACTATATAATAAAAGTAATGGAAATGGAAGATAGAAGAATACCGAAAATAATATTGAAACACATAACTATATCTAAAGGAAGTTTGGTGCAAGAGTGGCAGAAGTTAGCATCAGACTGTGGATTAGACCTGAATTTCATGGCGAACGAGCAACCCATTTCACTAAGAACCAAATTTAACCTTATTTTGGAGAGCTTAGGTCGATCGTTGTATGATAAGTACTCGAATGAAGCTCAATCCTCGCTGTTTAGGTGTTATTACAGCAAATTGAACCACCATATATTGGACACAACCTAATTCCTTAACTCTTACTCAGTTCATAAAATCAGCACAATTTTTAAAATAAGAGGAGAGATTCTGAATCTTAACTTTGTTCCCCACCGCCCCGACCTACCAGTTCTATGTAGCATCTGTAACATGAACACGAGAGAGGATACCTTTCATTTCCTTGCTATTTGCCCAATTTTGAAGGAATTCCGATCAAAATTTTTTGGAAAAATCACCTTGGATGTGAATGAAGCCATAAGCATTTTAAACGGTGAACAAGGTTGGGAAGTTCTATAGAAATTCACTACAGCTGCACTTCAATACAGAAACCGTATTATAGAGGGAGATTTTTAAAACAAAAACTTAAATTTAAAACAGATATGAACATTGTAATTAGAAAATAATTGTCAACCTGGTAGATGGCCATAGGCCAAACCAATTAGGCTTTATATAAACTTTTTAACATTGTAATTTACTTAAATAGAAATAAAAGTCACTTAAAACTAAAAAAACTAACTAGTTGGTTTATAATTGTTCAGGTTGATTAGAACGATTTTATTTTAAAGAAAGACAAATAAAAATGGATAGTTTGCATAATACCTACAGATCTAATACCTGGACCCATGTTCTGTAACTTGCGAAGCGATAAAACTTGTCGAGAAACAGTGAGAATTGGAACGAAACTCACTTTATCGCATCATCGGGTTTCTGTAACTTTGACAGGCGATAACTTTATCGACTGGAACAAACGGAATAGAAATACTGGAAAAATGCGATAAATGGGTTTCTGCATCTCTGAAGGTCGATAAGTTTATCATTTTAAACGTCAAAACTTATCGCTGGCCTAAGATATGGTGAGTAAACATAAATATAGAGAAAAATGGTAAGAAATGAAATTATTTTACAAAAAAAAGGCCTTTAAAACTAAATTCAACCTTACTTTTATTTTATTGTAGCTTATTGACGATGAAGAAGACGCTGATAACGTTAAATAAATTCGAAAATAAAAGGAACTCTTAAATGAAATCGGTTGATAAGAAAAGAGCAAAAATTGTTGCGAAACATTCAAAATTACATTAATATATTCTTGGGTCTGCAAGACGACGGCTAAGGGAACCTTAACACGGTGATTTAATAAGTTGATTTGCTATTGAAGCTCCCAAGGATACTATTGGCGTTCGAGTTAATACTACTCTAAGTTACTTTGCTATGAGTCGAAAGGTAAATTTTTTAACTTTTGCTAAGAAACCTAAGATAATATATGAAATATTTCCAGCTTCCTTCAGTATGGAAAGAACTCTTCAAAGACAACAATACCTTTTCACTTATCTCCCCAATGGCTGTAGTCAATTTAACACAAACAAGACAACATTGATTGTGATAATGCTAAACTATCAGAGAAAACCTCACTCAATTCCAGTGTTTTTGGTCCTAACTGCGTTATTTATCCAAAAAATATTGTAACCAATTCGATTACGGCAAAAAAGAAAAATCTTTAAATTCTTTTTTTTCTTTTTCGTGAATTTGATGAAAAAAGCTCTTTAAATCTCTTAATAAGAAACATCCGCAAAAATATTAATCAATAATGTAGCTTTAACAGTATATATCTGATTAAGAAATTAAAAATTTAATCATTAAAAACTTTCGTCTGTTTTTTATTTTAATTCAATTTCCTAAATACAAGCCAATAATGACGGTGGTTTGCATGTAACACTTAAAATAATTTCGAGCTATATTCTTGTGTTACATATAAACCACCTTCATTTCAAAAATTATTGAAATGGTGCTAAGTTTCAACTTATGTTACCTAAGTGTTTTTTTACAACCATTTTTCAATTTAAGGAATGATTTCATAAAATTTCCATGTAAAACTATTTTTTTCATTTTTTAAATTTCAAAAATAAATGTTGAAATATTTTTTTAAATTAAAAACGCTTTCCGGAATTATTTAGGAAACATAAATAAGAACTCAGAGCAGTTTCAATCATCCAAATGAAGCACGTAGTTTTGAAATGACAGTGGTTTGTGTGTAACACTTACACGAATTTCGAGAGAAAATCATACGAAATTCTTGTAAGTGGTACATGCAAATCATCATCATTCGAAAAATACGTTCTTGATTTGGATTATTGAAATTGTTCTGAGTTTCCACTTATGTCGCCTAAGTGTTCCTTACAACCATTTTCAATTTAAGGAATTAAAAAAATAATTCCCATGTAAAATCATTTTCAACATTTTTAATTTCTCTCTAATTTCATACGAAATTCTTGTAAGTGGTACACACAAACCACTGTCATTTCAAAACTACGTGCTCCATTGGGATGATTGAAACTGCTCTGAGTTCTAATTTGTGTCTTCTAACTAGTTCCGGAAAGTATTTTTAATTCAAAAAATGATCTCAAAAAATGTCCATATAAAAAACGTTTCAACATTTTTTTTTGAAAATTAAAAATGTTGAAAATACTTTTACATGGGAATTATTTTTTAAAATTCCTTAAATTGAAAGAGGTTGTATGGAACACTTAGGTGACATAAATTAGAACTCAGGCAGTTTCAACCACCCAAATGAAGAACATATTTTTGAAATGATGGTGGTTTGTATGTAACTCAAAAATTTCGAGCGAAATAGAAACACTTCAATCATGAACCACAAATATCAATAAAGCTTAAAGAAAACCGTTCCAATAAAATAAAGACGCAAATTATTTTGATTATATTCTTTATTGGCAAATTGTTGACCTAAGCCGGTCACGTATGGTGGTTGCCACCCGAAGATAACTTGATGATTGTTCCGTTTCCGGGTAAGGAATCTCTTTATTTTCTTGGACTGGATCGATTATATCATCTAAAAGTCCGTGTCTTTTTCTAAAGTTGTGAAGAACACAGCATGCGTTTATTATTGTCCCTGCTGAATCTGGGGAATAAAATAGCCCAACTCGAAGGCACCGAAACACGGACTTCAGAACACCGTTTAATCTTTCTACACAATTCCTTGTGCGCGCATGTATAGTGTTGAAACATCTATCGACTGTATTTGATGTAGCACGGTATGGCGTCATTAGCCAAGGACGTAGAGGGTATCCCGAATCTCCTTTAAAGAAATTAAGATAAAAGCTGCTGTAAAGTTTAAGTTTTAAATAGAAACTATAATTACCTAAGTTCTTCTTTGTCCCTGTGGCAAATATGGACGTATTTCCTCCACCAAAATCAGCGCTGCATCACGGCTCAGCCGGAATACCTCACGGAAACGTTCCTCGGGCATTTCGAAGGGATTCGTAATATCTCGAAGCATGCGGCGTTCTATTCGCATTTTGTTGCGGCGTTGGTAAGCTTCTTCAATGAAAACAGCGAACATTTTCAATAAAAATACACTATATAAATAATTTTAACAAAATCAAGAATAATAAATACAATTTGCATTTCACTTTCTGTTTTTTTCTTGTTTCAAAATGTCAATTTGTTTTCTACTTATCGCCTTCCAATGGAATTTCCAGCCCAAACAAATCGAAAATCGAAGTTATCGCATTGAGTTACAGAAACCCAATTTTTTCCAGAGGCGATAAGTGGGGAACGAATCGTTTCATTTTTTAACGATGCGATAACTTATCGCCTGAGTTACAGAACATGGGTCCTGGACGTGTTGCACATCCAAGAATAAATTAATGTATTTTTGAAAGTTTCGCAACAATTGTTACTCTTTTCTTATGAACCGATTTCATTTAAGAGTATTTAACGTAATCAGCGTCTCCTTCATCGTCAATAAGCTACAATAAAATAAAAGTAAGTTTAAATTTAGTTTAAAAGGCCTTTTTTTTGTAAAATAATTTAATTTCTTACTATTTTTCTCTATATTTATGTTTACTCGCCATCTCTTAGGTCAGCGATAAGATTTGACGTTTAAAATGATAAACTTATCGACCTTCAGAGATACAGAAATCCATTTTATCGCATTTTTCCAGTATTTCTATTCAGTTTGTTCCAGTCGATAAAATTATCGCCTGTCAAAGTTATAGAATCCCGATGATGCGATAAAAAGAGTTTTGTTTCAATTCTCACCGTTTCTCGACAAGTTTTATCGCTTCGCAAGTTACAGAACATGGGTCCTGGCCCCATGTTCTGTAACTCAGGCGATAACTTTTCGCATCGTTACAAAATGAAACGAATCATTCCTCACTTATCGCTTCTGGAAAGAATCGAGTTTCTGTAACTCAAGGCGATAAGTTCAACTTGGGTTTTTTTTTTTGACTGGAATTTCCATTGGAAGGCGATAAGTCGATGTCATTTTGACGTTTCAAAATTAAAAACCAAAACAATCAAAAGTAATTTAATTTATTTTCTTTCCGCAGAGAAAAATACAATTTCTATGCAAAGAATTCAAAATAATAAAAAAAACCTCTAACTAGATTCCAAAAGAATTATGTAAACAATCAAGCGTACAAAATCGCCAACAAAAGAAAAACTTTTGCTAAATTTATCTCTCAATTTTTTATGTTCACTTATCTATCTCTCAAACAAAAACGAATGACGATAATTTGTGGTTAATTGGATTGGAATAAGCCTAGCTGGACGATTAGAATGTGAACGACATTAATGCCACACGCGGTGGCAAGGCCATACCCGAGTCTCTCCAGCCGGACGTTTGGTAAGTGTGTCTCAATGTAAGAAACAAATCAGATCAGATGACGCTGTTCAATGAAATCTTCAATTTACCAAAATAAACTCCTCGAGGACTGCAACAGCATGGTCGAATGCAATTGCAACGATATCGGGGACAAGGTGTCTGTCATTTCAGAATTGGAATCCATCCTCACCTTTTATTTCAAGAACAGAAATCTCCCATATGAGTGTGTCAACGGATGTATCGAGTTGCTGTTACCTCTGCTTTCGTTAAAACTGAAACAATCCGACACCTACAATCTCTTCGAAGCCATCGTAGACACCTACATTCCGAAGGGATGCATCGTCAAGGGCAATATTGTTCACGTTTTCCGTCTGTTCAGTCAATACCACGAATTAATATGTTATACACAAAGAGCATATGGCTGACTGCTGGAGGACGACGAGCCGCAGATGTGTAGTGTCTGTTTGAAAAATTCCACTACCCAAATGAACTCCGCCCACAAAGTCAGACGCAATGTCCCTGTGATAAGTTTTCGGCGGCCAAATGAAGTCGGACGTAGTTAAAGAGAAACTTGTAGACATACCTATTTGCAAATTCGAATGCAGCAACAGCTCCAAATAATATTGCCCAGCATCAAGTCGCTGACTAACATGTTTCACCGAGTGGGAAGAATGGCGAGCGCTACAGAAATGTCTTATTGGGTGGAAGCTAATTTAAGGTGATTTCGTTTACATTTTGTTTGTAGCGTTGTTTTAATGATGACATTTTTTTTAGTGCAAAACAAGAAATCCAATTGGAGTGCAGCACTACTATTCATTATTTAGAGGAAAAAGTTTGTTGGAAGATCATGTGCCTTTGATTGTCTTGAATCAATTGGAATATCTATCAAGCAGTAAATAATGGGAAGGAAACGATGATGAGAAACCATGAACATAGTTTTTATGCACATTAATATCATTAATTATACTAGATGTGGAAAGCACTCATAAATACACTTATATGCTTAATTTACATAAATTATACACATTTAAGCTAAACTTGCGTTTTAATTTAACTTCCTCAAAATTGTATTGAATCTGTCCTTTTTCTTGAGAGAATAATTTATTTATTTCGTTTGATTTTCTGCCAATTAATTTTTTGAATTTAAAATGCTTTCCGGATCTAGTTAGGGGACATAAATTAGAACTCAGAACAGTTTCAATCATCCCAATGAAGCACGTAGTTTTGAAATGACAGTGGTTTGTATGTATCACTTACAAGAATTTCGTATGATTTTCTCTCGAATTTCTTGTAAGTGTTACATACAAACCACTGTCATTTCATAACTACGTGCTTCATTGGGATGATTGAAACTGCTTTGAGTTCTAATTTATATCACCTCAGTGTTCCTTACCACCATTTTCAATTTAAGGAATCTAAAAAAAATAATTCCCATGTAAAAGTATTTTCAACATTTTTAATTTCCAAAAAAAAAAATGTTGAAACGTTTTTTATATGGAAATTTTCTGAGATAATTTTTTGAATTAAAAATGCTTTCCAGAACTAGTTAGGAGACATAAATAAGAACTCAGGCCAGTTTTAATCATCCCAATGAAGAACGTAGTTTTGAAATGACAGTGGTTTGTATGTATCACTTACAAGAAATTCGTATGATTTTCTCTCAAAATTCTTGTAAGTGTTACATACAAACCACTGTCATTTAAAAACTACGTGCTTCATTGGGATGATTGAAACCATTCTGAGTTCTAATTTATGTTTTCTAGCTAATAGCTGAAACCATTTTTAATTCAAAAAATTATTTCAAAAAAATTCCATTTATAAAACGTGTCAACATTTTTTTTTGAAATTTAAAAAATGAAGAAAATACTTTTACATCGGAATTTTTTGAAATCATTCCTTAAATTAAAAATTGTTGTAAAAAACACTTAGGTGACATAAATTGAAACTCACCGACATTTCAAAAATCCAAATGAAGCACGTATTTTTGAAATGAAGGTGGTTTGTATGTAACAGGAATTTAGCTCGAAATTCTTTTATGTGTTACATGCAAACCACCGTCATTATTGGCTTGTATTTAGGAAATTGAATTAAAATAAAAAACAACCGAAAGTTTTTAATGATAACATTTATAATTTCTTAATATCAGATATTATATATATCGCAGATTCAAAGTAAATATTTATTCATTTATGTACTCTATAAATACATTATTGATTCATATTTTTGTGGATGTTTCTTATGATAGTTCAGTTATATTTAAAGAGCTTTTTTCATCAAATTCACGAAAAAGAAAAAAAGAATTTAAAGATTTTTCTTTTTTGCCGTAATAACCTAATTGGTTACAATATTTTTTGGATAAATAACGCAGTTAGGACCAAAAACACTTGAATTGAGTGAGGTTTTCTCTGATAGTTTTGCATTATCACAATCAGCGATGTCTTGTTTGTGTTAAATTGACTACAGCCATTGGGGAGATAAGTGAAAAGGTATTGTTATCTTTGAAGAATTCTGTCCAAACTGAAGGGAGCTGGAAATATATTTCATATATTATCTTAGGTTTCTTAGCAAAAGTTAAAAATTTACCTTTCGATTCATAGCAAAGTAACAAAGAGTAGTATTAACTCGAACGCCAATAGTATCCTTGGGAGCTTCAATAGCAAAACAGCTTATTAAATCACCGTGTTAAGGTTCCTTTAGCCCTCGTCTTGCAGATCCAAGAATCTATTATTGTAATTTTGAATGTTTCGCAACAACTGTTTCTTTTTTCTTATCAACCGATTTCATTTAAGAGTATTTAACGTTATCAGCGTTTTCTTCATCGTCAATAAGCTACAATAAAATAAAAGTAAGCTTGATTTTAGTTTTAAAGGCCTTTTTTTGTGAAATAATTTAATTTCTTACCATTTTTTTTAATTTTAATTTTAATTCACCATCTCTCCGGTCAGCGATAAGATTTGACGTTTAAAATGATAAACTTATCGACCTTCAGAGATACAGAAACCCATTTTATCGCATTTTTCCAGTATTTCTATTCCGTTTGTTCCAGTCGATAAAGTTATCGCCTGTCAAAGTTACAGAAACCCGATGATGCGATAAAGTGAGTTTCGTTCCAATTCTCACCGTTTCTCGACAAGTTTTATCGCTTCGCAAGTTACAGAACATGGGTCCTGGCGTAACAAATTGTTTTCTAGTTTTTTTTTTGATAAATGTCAAAAACTCTAAGCTCTAAACACAATTTTCGTTCAATTTTTCGCAAGAAGATAACGCTAGAGTATGTGTGTAATTTTTCACTTTTGTACAAAAGTAGGTCTATGTAGTTAAGCCTTAAATGTATGAACAAATCGCATTAACTGAGCACTACTGTATGACTGCAGCATAATGGTGGATTTACATGTATCTTCGTCCGACTTCTGCAAAAAAAAGGGGATGCAAAATGAAAATGTACATTTGTTGGATAGAGAGCGAACACCAAAATGCAGAAGATCTTCGTGCATGAAGATTATAGGAAGTGCCATAATGCAGATATGAAGACGAACATGTTCATCTTCTTGATGGTTCTCTTTCACACGTTCGGATTTTTGGTATACACCTGTACCGCTCTACTTTTCTTCATATTTGCACACGAAGATACATGCTTATTTTGCTTTTGCCACAAGTAGTTGTGTTTTAGTTTTTGCCACAGTAAATTAACTTTAATTCTTATAAATCTGGTTTGTCTTTTTTATTAACAACAACAGGTTATGGGCCCAGACCATACCAGAAAAGAAAAGTTAAATAAAAAAGTTGAGTATTGTTTAGTTTTGGCATAAAAGAAGTAGCGAGACATGGAAGGAGAGCGTTTCCAAATTGATCGATTGGAGGGTGGCTCCAACTGGCAGACTTGGAAGTTACTTATGAAACAGTATTTGGAGGCACGTGAGTTGTGGGATGTTGTTGATGGGTCTACAGTTGCTTCGGTGGTTGGTGCAACAAATTATGCAGCGGGTATTGTTGTATGGAGGGAGGCTGATGCAAGGGCACGTCGTGCAATTTCTGGTGCATGTCTCAAGCGGCCACTTTTACAAATAATGAACTGCGAAACAGCATATGATATGTGGACGACACTGAAAAGTACCTATGAACAGGCTTCAAAGTCAAACATTTTTTTTTGCAACAGAGGTACTACAGCTTCACAAAAGATCCATCGGACGATATAGCTTCTTTCTCGTCAAAGCTAATGGAAATTGTCCAGCAGATGAAAGATCAGAAGGAAGTCATCTCCGATTCTATGGTTATGACAAAGATCCTTATGTCACTGCCAGCAGAATTCAATCATTTCCACAGTGCCTGGGAATCAACAAGTGCGTCTGAGCAGACGATGGCCAACTTGCGTGCAAGGTTGATGGCAGAGGAACTGCGTTTGAAAGCACAGGGTGAAGTTGAAACAGTGGAAGCTTTGGGTATGAAACGACATTTTGCGAGGAAAGGCAATTCATCTAACCGTGCCAATAAGGAAAATGCAAAGAAACATCACGCAAAATCCAAAGGAGCATGTTTTTCATGTGGGGAAAAAGGACACTGGAAGCGAGACTGCCCATGTAAGGAGAACGAAACCAAAACCAAATCGACTGGTGCTTTTTTGAGTCACATCGCCTTTTCTCCTGCTGACAAGGATATCTGGGTTTTGGATTCAGGAGCAAGTGACCACATGAGCCTTCGTCGTGAGTGGTTCTAAAATTTTAAGGAGGCATCGGTAAACGTTACTGTTGGAAACGGTAAAAATATCGTAGCTCAAGGAAAGGGGGACATTCAAATTCTCGCGTACAATGGCAGTGAATGGATTCGGAAGCATATTACAGATGTGCTCTATGTTCCAGAAATTTATTTGAATTTGTTTTCATCACGAAAGGCTATGAATCGTGGATATGTGCTGCGGTCTGACAACAAATTTTGTGAGCTGTTCAGTGGAGATGAAGTCGTTGCAGTGGGAGTTCGTCATGAGAAGTTGTTCAAGATGTTTTTCAAGGTAGTCCAGGTTGAAGAAGTTTCTGCGAATACAGTAACTAAGAAGGATTCACTTCGTATTTGGCATGAACGCCTTGGTCATCAACACGTGCCATATGTAAGAAAGTTCCTGCTACGGAAAGGCATTGATTTCACTGACGAAGAATTCACATGTGCAGCCTGCGTCTATGGAAAACATCATCGAGGGAGTCATAAGGTTCAGGACGAAGTTTCTAAAATGTGTGGACAAATTGTTCATGCCGATGTATGTGGGCCGATGGAAGAAAATTCTCTTGGTGGATCGAGATATTTTTTGTTGCTGAAAGATAACTTCTCCCATTTCCGTCGAGTTTATTTTCTAAGGCAGAAGTCTGAAGTGGCGCAGAACATAAAACATTTTGTAAAAATAGCGCAAAAGGAACTAGGCCACAGCATTCGCATTCTCAGATCAGACAAAGGGACGGAATTTGTCAACGATGAGCTGAGGTCATTTTTTAACAGTATTCACCATCAACGTACAGTGCCATATACGCCTCAACAGAATGGCTGTGCGGAAAGAGAGATGAGAACAATTGTTGAATCGGCAAGAACAATGCTCCATGCTAAAAAATTGGATAAGAGATTCTGGGCAGAAGCTGTGAATATTACAGTTCATGCTTTAAACCAATCTGGAACCAGCATTGTTCCGGATAAGTCACCGTACGAGTTGTGGTTTAACATGCAAGCAAAAGTTGACCATCTGCGTATTTTCGGATCCGAAGTCTTCATACACATTCCGAAAGAGAAGCGGCATAAATTGGACCGAAAAGCAGTTAAATGTTTTTTTGTTTGGTACGATAACAACTCAAAAGCGTATAGAGTTTGGAATCCTGAAACGAACAGCATTGAAGTGGCCTGTGATGTGGTTTTTCTCGTAGAAGAAGCAGTGGCTGTTGTTGATACTGGGAGTGCTGAGCAAACTAATGATGAGACAGACGCAGACGGCGAGATATTTTTAGAGTCTGAAGATAGTTCTGACGTGGATGAGTCAGATTTTAAGACACCAGTGGACCAAATAAATGATGGTGCTGTTTGTAGTCTGGACAACAAGAACATCATAAAAAAGCGTCTTAGAAATGAAGTTGTGTCACCACCACGTCGACGTTTATCTTTTGATGAATCAGCTAATTATGCGGCAGCACTAATGGCAGTTTACGAAGAACCAAAATCGTATGAAGAAGCAATTGCATCACATGACGGTAAGCAGTGGGAGAAGCCAATGGACGAAGAGATATAGTCTCTTTCCAAAAATCGTACGTGGACATTGGTCGAACCGCCAAAAGATCATAAGGTAATTGATAATCGTTGGGTGTATAGGTTGAAGCCGAAAACAGATGGGAGCATCGATGGCTTCAAGGCACGTTTAGTTGTGCGAGGTTTCACACAACAATACGGTGTCGATTATCAAGAAACCTTTAGTCCTGTGGTAAAGTTCACGTCAATACGAACCATACTTGCACTGGCAGCTTCGAAACGTATGATATTGAAGCAGTTTGATGTCAAGACAGCGTTTTTAAATGGAGACTTGACTGAGGATGTATTCATGAGACAGCCAATGGGGTTCGATGATTGCAGTGGAAATGTGTGTAAGCTAAAGGTTAGACCGCACTAGGCGGAACTGCGCGGCAGCGGAACTGCGATTCAAAATAATTTGTATGAAATTGTATGAAGTTCAGTTGCCGCTTAGTGCGATATAGCTCATACAATTTCATACAAATAATGTTTTGCCGCTTCGTGAAGTGTAGTTCCGCTGCTGTTATGTGCGGTCTAACCTTAAATAAAAGCTTATACGGTTTGAAGCAGGCTTCGCGCTGCTGGAACAAAAGATTTACAGCTTTTATATCAAAATTTGATTTCACAATAAGTACCTCGGATCGTTGTGTCTTCATTCACTATGGTGCTGATAGAATTATGCTTTTGGCCATTTACGTTGATGATGGGTTGATAGCAGCAGAGAACAAAACACAAATTCTTCAAGTTATTGTACATTTGCAGAAGGAGTTTGAAATAAAAGTTTCAGAAGCAAAATATTTCCTTGGTTTTGAAATAGAGCAGATATCTGATGGTTCAATACACATAAACCAGCGAACGTATGCAGAATTACAATCCAGTTGCAACACCATCGGACAGCCCATAGAACTTGAGCGATTTTGAAGACAAGAAGCAACTTCACTTTCCGTATCGCGAAGCAGTTTGATGTATCTGGCTGTGGGTACACGCGCAGATATAAGTTTTGCAGTAGGCAACGTCAGCAGATACATGGAAGATCCTGCAGAAGCGCATGTTAATGCTTTGAAAAGAATTTTAAAATATAATAAAGGAAGGATCGACGTGGGCTTATATTTGAAAGGTGGTACTGACCTGATACTAAAAGGTTACAGCAATGCAGGTTGCAGAAAAACAGCAAGATCAACATCTGGTTATGTTTTTCTATTGGGACTTTACTTTACTTTACTTTTGATGGCGCTCACAGCCCAGGATGGGCTTCGGCCTCAACTAATAAGCCCCTCCAGCCAGCTCTGTCCCTAGCTAGCCGCGCACACCGAGTGCTTTGATGTCGTCATTCACTTGATTGCGCCACCTGTTACGGGTTCTTCCTCTGCTGCGTACTCCATCGGGGTTGGATTCGAAGACTCGTCGGGCAGGTGCGTTGCTGTCCATACGCTCCACGTGCCCCAGCTATGTCAGCCGCTGTATTTTCAGCTTTTTGATCAGGTCAACTTCACTGTTTAGCCCGTATAGCTCGTCGTTGAATCTTCTCCTCCATACTCCTTCGATACACACCGGACCGAAAATCACACGAAGAATCTTCCTCTCAAAGCACCCTAGCAGATTTGTATCCAAATCTTTCAGTGTCCATGCTTCTGACCCATAAAGCAGGGCCGGGATGATTAGGGTTTTGTATAAAGTCTCCTTGGTTCTCTGAGAGAGGGCCCTTACTACTTAAATGCCTTCTTAGACCGAAGAAACAGCGGTTGGCAAGAGTAATTCTTCGCTTGATCTCTGCACTGATGTCATTCTGCGATGTAATAGTGGAGCCCAGGTAGACAAAGTCCTTGACAACTTCGAAGTTATATCTGTCCATCGTGATATTTTGCCCGAGTCGACGATGTTGAGATTCCTCTCTCGATGACAGCATATACTTCGTCTTGTCCTCATTAACCGCCAATCCCATTCTAGCCGCCTCCGATTCAATGCTCGCAAATGCCCCTGCCACAGCTCGCTTCGTTCTGCCGACAGTGTCTATGTCATCCGAATATGCAAGCAATTGAACGGACTTTTGATAGATTGTACCGCTGGTGTTGACATGTGCGTTGTGTACGATGGCTTCAAAAACGATGTTGAAAAGGTTGCATGATAACGCGTCGCCTTGCCTCACTCCTTTCTCAACATCAAAGGAATCGGTGGTGTTCTTACCAATTTTGACGGAGCAGCGAGATTTCTCCATCGTCATCCTGCAAAGGCGGACGAGTTTGGCAGGGATGCCGAGACTCGACATGGCTCTGTATAAGTCGTCCCTTTTCACGCTATCATACGCGACTTTAAAATCGATAAAAGGGTGGTGTGTATCGATCTGGAATTCCCGGGATTTTTCTAAAATCTGTCGGAGTGTGAACATTTGATCGACGGTTGACTTGCCTGGCCTAAAACCACACTGATAGGGGCCGGTCAGTTCGTTGACAAAATGTTTTAAGCGGTCACACAGGATAGCCGACAAGATTTTATAAACGACGTTTAGGAGACTAATTCCTCTGTAGTTGGTACATTTCAGAACATCTCCCTTTTTATGGATGGGGCACACTGTACCGAGGTTCCATTCATCGGGCATACTTTCCTCCGACCAAATTTTGCAGATGAGCTGGTGTATGCTCCTAGCCAATTCATCTCCCGCATATTTAAATAGTTCGGCTTGTAAGCCATCCGCACCAGCAGCCTTGTACGACTTAAGTTTGGATATCGCCAGCCGCACTTCGGTTAGGTCGGGTGGACAGAAATCTTGGGCATCATCGTCCAAGTTGAATGGAGCGTTCTGCCTATTAGCGGCATCTTGGCTGTCTTCGCCATTAAGCAGTCTAGAGAAGTGTTCTTTCCAGATCCTCAGCACTGACTGTGTGTCTACTTCCATATTCCCACTCTCATCTCGGCAGGCTTCCGTTCTAGCCTTAACTCCTTGGGTGGATCGCTTCACCCTCTGATAAAATTTTCGAACATCTCCCCTACCGTTACAACCCTCAATAGACTCTACCGCCCGCTCCTCGTGCTCTCTCTTTTTCCTCCTGAGAAGTCGGCGTTCCTCTTTTCGTTTCAGCCCGTAGAGCTCCCGGGCCACTCTCTCAACAGCTCTTGTTCGAGTCTGCAGCGTTGCCTGGTAGGCCTCGTCCTTAGCTGCATGAGCTAGCCGGCACTCTTCATCGAACCAGGGGTTTCGTTGTATTCGCCTAGTGAAACCCAGCACATCAGAGGCGGCACTTCTGATGGCTTGTTGACAGTGTTCCCACTGGTCCTCTGCACTTGATGCTGGTGGCGGACCTCCTGAGAGATTAAGAGTTACGTGGTCTGCAAAAGTTCTGGCGGTCTCTTGCGATTTAAGCTTCTCGACATGGAATCTTTTCACAGCTTCTGCGTTGTCGCATCATGGATATCCGCATACGTAGTCTAGCTTCCACCAGGTAGTGATCCGAGTCAATGTTGGCCTCTCGGAACGTTCGGACGTCCAAGATACTGGAAGCATGTCTCGCGTCTATCGCAATGTGGTCGATTTGGTTTACGGTTAGTTGATCACGCGACCGCCAAGTCCCCTTGTGTATAGTGAGGTGTGGGAAGTAGGTGCTTGAGATGATGACATTTCGCCCCGCCGCTGTGGGAGGCTGTGTTATTTCCTGGGGATCAGTTATTTCCTGGGGATCAGAACGTCAGTGATCAGTCGCGTTATCAACGACGGAGTCTGAATAAATGGCAGCTTCACATGCCATTAAGGAGCTGATATGTTTGAAAAATCTACCAGCTGAATTTTTTCAATATCAAATTGAGAAGCCAATGTTCTTCATGGATTCTCAAAGTGCAATTCATCTGGTAAAGAATCCAGAATATCATAAACGCACTAAAGGTTAGACTTCACTAGGCGGAACTGCACTGCAGCGGAACTGCGATTCAAAATAATTTGTATGAAATTTAATGAAGTTCAGTTGCCGCTTAGTGCGATATAGCTCATACAGTTTCATACAAATAATGTTTTGCCGCGTCGTGAAGTGTAGTTCCGCTGCAGTTGTGTGCGGTCTAACCTTAAACATATAAATGTGCGTTACCATTTTATACGGAAAAAATTTGAAGATAACATGTTCAATCTTGAATATGTACCAACGGGTGAACAGCTGATGTCTTGACGAAGACTCTAGCAAAGGGCAAACACAAATACTTCTGCGCCATGATGAATATTTGTGGGTGCAGCCAACATAATGAATGTTAAATCCGAGCACAATCAACAATATGTTTTTAATGAATTTAAATTTTAAATTAAATATTTTTTTTGTTTGTTTTGCTTGATGTAATAATATAGTTGTTTTGACCTTAAATTTTTGCTTGCAGTTTTTTTGTTTGAACTTATAACTAAAAGTGGGAGTATTGAAATTATAAAAAAAATGTGTACGCGCCCTAACAATAATTTAGTTAAAGTTTTAAAAGCACGATGGCGCTCGTGTTGTCATAGATGCAATTTTTAAATTAACGAATTCTCCTTGTTTTCTCTTTCTTAGAATTTTGCTTTTGCCACAAGTAGATGTGTTTTAGTTTTTGCCACAATAAATTAACTTTAATTCTTATAAATCTGGTTTGTCTTTTTTTTATTAACAACAACAGACTTCGTCTGACTTCTGCAAAAAAAGGGGATGCAAAATTAAAACTTACATTTGTTGGACAGAGAGAGAACACCAAAATGCGGAAGATTATAGGAAGTGCCATAATGCACTTCATATGAAGACGAACATATTCATCTTCTTGATCGTTCTCTTTCACACGCTCGGAGTTTTGGCATACATCTGTCCCGCCCTCTTCTGCAAAAAAAAGGTGGTGCAAAATTAAAATTTACATTTGTTGGATAGAGAGGGAATATCAAAATGCGGAAGATTTTCGTACATGCAGATTATAGGAAGACGAACATGCATTGGCATGTTGTGTAGTTCCGCTGCAGTTGTGTGCGGTCTAACCTTAAACATATAAATGTGCGTTACCATTTTATACGGGAAAAATTTGAAGATAACATGTTCAATCTTGTATATGCACCAACGGGTGAACAGCTGATGTCTTGACGAAGACTCTAGCAAAGGGCAAACACAAATACTTCTGCGCCATGATGAATATTTGTGGTTGCAGCCAACATAATGAATGTTAAATCCGAGCACAATCAACAATTTGTTTTTAATGAATTTAAATTTTAAATTAAATATTTTTTTGTTTGTTTTGCTTGATGTAATAATATAGTTGTTTTGACCTTATTTGTTTGAACTTATAACTAAAAGTGGGAGTATTGAAATTATAAAAAAAATGTGTACGCGCCCTAACAATAATTTAGTTAAAATTTTAAAAGCACGATGGCGCTCGTGTTGTCATAGATGCAATTTTTAAATTAACGAATTCTCCTTGTTTTCTTTTTTCTCTCTCTTAGAATTTTGCTTTTGCCACAAGTAGATGTGTTTTAGTTTTTGCCACAATAAATTAACTTTAATTCTTATAAATATGGTTTGTCTTTTTTTATTAACAACAACAGACTTCGTCTGACTTCTGAAAAAAAAAGGGGATGCAAAATTAAAACTTAAATTTGTTGGATAGAGAGAGAACACCAAAATGCGGAAGATTATAGGAAGTGCCATAATGCAGATATGAAGACGAACATATTCATCTTCTTGATCGTTCTCTTTCACACGCTCGGAGTTTTGGCATACATCTGTCCCGCTCTCTTCTGCAAAAAAAAAGGTGATGCAAAATTAAAATTTACATTTGTTGGATAGAGAGGGAATATCAAAATGCGGAAGATGCATGTACGAAAGTACATGCAGATTATAGGAAGTGCAGATATGAAGACGAACATGCATTGGCCGTATTCGGAAACCTATGCGATAGCCTATCTACGATAGGTTCGTATCCATATTGTTGGATTTACATGTATCAGCGCCTTTATTATGCAGAAAAGTAGAGCAGGACAGATGTATACAAAAAATCTAAGGGAGTGAAAGAGAACCATCAAGAATATGAACATGTTCGTCTTCATTTCAGGATTATGGCACTTTCCTATAATGCAGAAACGAAGTTCTGCTGCATTTTGATCTTTTCTCTCTATCTAACAAATATACATTTTGTATTTGGCATCCCTTTTTTTGTGCAGAAACCAAATGCAGATACATGTAATGATGGATTTACATGTATCTTCAACTGCTAAATGCAGAAAAGTATAGCAGGGCAGATGTATACAAGAAATCCGAGCGAGTGAAAGAGAACCATCAAGAATATGAACGTGCTCGTCTTCATTTCAGCATTATGGCACTTTCCTATAATGCAGAAACGAAGTTCTTCTGCATTTTGATCTTTTCTCTCTATTTAACAAATATACATTCTGTATTTGGCATTCCTTTTTTTGTGCAGAAACCAAATGCAGATACATGTAAATCCACCATAAATCCACCATATAGGTTTTTGAACGTGTTGGTTGTTTTTGACATTTCGCATGGGGATACAAACATGAATGAAAAATAAATAGATTACGACACGCGCATGTGTTACTTTTTTTGACATTAGCTGTGACGTATGAAGAGACGAAAACGCGCGAACTCAAAAAGGAAATCCGGGCAATTTTTAAATTAATTCATTTTTAAAACTTTTTAATATCTTAAAATTTAAAATGCGATGTGTAGTGTGTGGTTGTAATAACAACAATAATAAAAATGACAAATATAATAAGGAAAATGTGTCGTTCTTTACGTTTCCAAAAGATTCTGGGATACTAAAAAGTTGGATCCATTTTTGTAAACGCAAATACCAAATCAACACAAAGACGGGTAGGATTTGTAGTGAGCATTTTGGATCTGATGACTTCGAAAGGAACCTCCAGTACGAAATGGGTAATTAATTACACAGACAAATTAAACAAGAGCTATTATCTAAGCGGTACCAGTATTAATTTTAGGTTTTGTGACTCATAGACGGCTCTTACTCAAACCTGGTTCTTTTCCCTCTATTTTCATAACTGAAAACGTGGAGGTACCTTCCACTCAGGGTAACAGAAAAAACAGAGTCAAGGGAAGAGAAGATAAGAGGGCTATAGATGCATTGTTTAACGAAAGCAGAGAAAGGTACTCCTTGCATTTTAAGTGAGAGCATCGTCGAAGCTACACAAATCAGTTCTTGTCAGAACTGCGATGTTCTACGAAACCAAATTGAAGAGCACCTTACACAAATGTATGTCTAAGGAAGTTGTCTATTGAGCTCCTTATTAATTTGTTTATTTTCAGACAAAAATTAGAAAATGAGATCAACGTATTAAACAAAAATCAACAGAATCTACGAACTTCTTTGACAAAAAGTAGGTGTGAAAGCAAGAATGTTGAAAACAAATTGGCTTCCATTTTCATCTACGGCCAAATTAGAAATTTGAAGAGTGGTGCAAAGCTTACGCATTGGTTAGAAGTTGATGTCGCTAGGTCAATTACCTTATACTCAGCGAGTGCAATAGCATATAGACTTTTGCAAAAAACAAGTTTCCACTTCCTTCGATAAGAACGCTTCAACGCTGGGCTCAAAAAATCGACATCTCGCCAGGTATTTTAAAGCCAGTTGTGAAAATATTAAAAGCTGCAACACAGCTTGATACAAGCCAAAAAGCTTGCATCCTCAGCTTTGGTGAGATGAAAATTAAAAAGGCATATTGTTACGAAAAGCCGACGGATACCACTTTGGCTCCAGCAAATCACGCCCAAGTAGCGAGGTAAAATTATTTCACTTTTGGAAGTACCTAATTTGATGTTTTTTTTTTCTTTAAAGGACTTATGAGCAATTGGAAGCAGCCGATTTTGTACTCTTTTGACTTCAAAATGACGTCTGGTATCTTAAAATAAATTTTAAGTGCCACTGAAGACTGTGGATATACCGTTGTTGGCATGGCCAGTGACTTGGAAGGAGGGAACAGGGGACTATATAGTGAACTAAATATTACAACAGAAAAACCATGGTAATACATTCAAGCCAGTAAGATTATTGCTAACCTTATCTATAATTTTATGTTTTTGAATGGCAAACATAAAGTTTTTGTTTTTGCTGACGTTCCCCATCTAATACAACTTCCTCGAAACCACTGCATAGACAGTGGCTTTCTTATAAAAGGAAATGAGGTCAAAAAGGACACTATCGCAAAGCTTTTATCGTGAACTGCCACAATAACCCACAAGATAAGCGAATACCACATCAATGTCAAGGGTGCAGAAAGGCAAAAAGTGAAGCTGGCAACTAAGCTATTTTCACACACCATTGCCAAAGCAATAGAAAGAGCAGCTTCAGTTAACCTTCTTGGGGATAACTGGAGAGAATGTTATCAACTGTTCAAGCTAGTAAGATCCTTTTGCAATATAGTAATGTTACACTGATAAACATTTTATTATTTCCTTTTTTAAAGGTCGATGAATGGTTTGATGTTATGAATGTTCGAGTACCCAAAGCCGATTCAAGGGAAAGACTTCATGCTTATGGGCTAGCAACTGAAATTCAAAACCAGATTCTCGACACCATGTCCGACACAATGACAAATATGAAGGTAATCGGCAAAAACACTCTAATGCCATTACAAAAAAGGTAAGAATGTATACTTATTTTATATAAATTTGTAAAGGGTGTTTTTTAAAGAGCTTGAGAACTTTTTTTTAAAAAAAAACGCATAAAATTTGCAAAATCTCATCGATTCTTTATTTGAAACGTTAGATTGGTTCATGACATTTACTTTTTGAAGATAATTTCATTTAAATGTTGACCGCGGCTGCGTCTTAGGTGGTCCATTCGGAAAGTCCAATTTTGGGTAACTTTTTCGAGCATTTCGGCCGGAATAGCCCGAATTTCTTCGGAAATGTTGTCTTCCAAAGCTGGAATAGTTGCTGGCTTATTTGTGTAGACTTTAGACTTGACGTAGCCCCACAAAAAATAGTCTAAAGGCGTCAAATCGCATGATCTTGGTGGCCAACTTACCGGTCCATTCCTTGAGATGAATTGTTCTCCGAAGTTTTCCCTCAAAATGGCCATAGAATCGCGAGCTGTGTGGCATGTAGCGCCATCTTGTTGAAACCACATGTCAACCAAGTTCAGTTCTTCCATTTTTGGCAACAAAAAGTTTGTTAGCATTGAACGATAGCGATCGCCATTCACCGTAACGTTGCGTCCAACAGCATCTTTGAAAAAATCGACATTTCACGGTCTTCAGCAACACTCTCAGAAACAGACGCAATATTCTCTTCTGTACGCACTGTACGCATTCGTGTGGTTGGTTTAATGTCCAATAAAGTAAACTGAGTGCGAAACTTGGTCACAATCGCATTAATTGTTTGCTCACTTGGTCGATTATGTAGACCATAAATCGGACGTAAAGCGCGAAACACATTTCGAACCGAACACTGATTTTGGTAATAAAATTCAATGATTTGCAAGCGTTGCTCGTTAGTAAGTCTATTCATGATGAAATGTCAAAGCATACTGAGCATCTTTCTCTTTGACACCATGTCTGAAATCCCGCGTGATCTGTCAAATACTAATGCATGAAAATCCTAACCTCAAAAAAATCACCCGTTACAAAAAATAAAAGGTTCAATTTATTTTTAAGGTATTTTTCAATCAAACACAGCGGTAAGGCTTTTGTACGAAAAAATAAAGGACCGCTTCGGATTTAAGTACATCCTTACGTATCGACTCAACCAAGATGTGTTGGAGAATACGTTTTGTCTACTTAGGGCTAAAGGAGGGCTTCATGAGCACCCTGATCGCCAGGAGTTTAAATACAGACTGCGGTCTCACATCTTAGGGCATAACGAAGGCGTTTTTTCTGATAACGCTAATGTTAGCTCGGATGAAACTCCAGATTTCGTGGCACCCATAACTGGTAATACATATTTTCGTCGTTTTTGACCAAAAGCTAAACAATATTCTGTTACTTTTAAAGGTACCATTTTAAAGAGAATTGCGTGGAAGCCCAAGGAGGCAAAAACTTGTCAAGAGCAGAGGAGCTAAAAAGCTTGGCGTATGATGGACTTGAAAATCTGGCTGGGTATATTTGCCACAGATTACCAGTTGAGACCTTCGCCAAACAAACTAATTAGCATTCATTCAATTCATGGGTGAGCCACGTTAGTGAAGGTGGTTTGTTGGAGCCATCTCCAGAGTTGATGTCGCATATGAATAAATTAGACCAAATATTCATGTCTTTCAACGGTGAAGACATAGTTATATGCAATAACTACCTTAAGAATCTTTTGGATTTGGCCGAGGATGTTGCGGTAGACATCAAAATAAAAACATTATTTTCCCGAGCCCGAATGTTATTTCGAATAAGAACGCTAAACCGGGCAATAATAGAAAGCACAAAGTCGCAAAAAAGAAAACTCAATAAAACAATAACATAAACATCAATTTAGTATCTCTTCTTTTGAATTTATTATATTTTGTTTACATTTTCAGCACTTCTTTTCAGGAAATTGGCTTTTCAAGGGACTATTACCCACAACGACATCAAAATAAAACTTATTTACATTAACTGGCGTATTTAACTAACAAATTATACCAAACTTTTAATTTTTTGATAATTTAATTGCAAGAAAATATTATTTTAATAAAAATTTTTGCACACCGCGATAAATAAAAAAAAACTGTCTCTTGTGACGTATGTGCGCAGTAAATCAAAAAATGAAACAGCAGCTGTCGTAATCTTCTATTTATTCATTCATGGGATACAAACGTATACGAACATTTTTCGGATAGGTTTGATAGCTTTGACGGCTTTCACACAAGGAAACTGAGTTGCCAGAAACTGGCTAGTTAGTAGGCGAGAAGGGTGTGCGGGGAGATTTTTTATCTTCCTTTTACGCCCTTCTCGCCAACAAACTAAAAATCGCCGGCAACTCAGTTTCCTTGTGTGAAACGGGTCCATCCAACATCAAAACCTGTTTTGTAATCCACTGTTATTTTAGACGGGATTACAACACAACCCTTCAAGCAAGCGAGCTCGTTTTCGGTCCGCAAACGTATCAAACAACGTATGGACGACTTCGCATTCGGATCCAAATACGGATCGAAAAACTGCGTTTTGCGGCTCAAATTAGTATGGAAATTAGAATCACCACGGAGCCATTATGTGAATGTATTGTGAGAGAGTTTTTCAATTCACCATACTCGGAGAACCGAAACCAAATGGAAACTAAAACGGTTCCAAAAAAATGAATGAAAAATGTATTAAAAAAAACTTCCCATCTAGCCCAGTTTCTCCATTGCCTACAAAAATAAAACAAACAGATTGTTTTCATTTCAAGAGTTTTTTTTATTTATCATTCATAAAAGGTTTTCTAAAGACTATTTCGCACTAATAAACATGACATATTTCCACAAATATAAATTAACATTTAATAAATAGAAACTTGCATTTCTGATTGAAAATTTTTCAAAGTTTTAATAAGAAAAAAGAGACAAAATAGCAACCGTCTTCGCCACGCTACCTACAAAACTGAACTAAAAAAAAAAGTGGTGGAAATTAAGGCAAAATGATTGTATACTTCGCCTATAATCTCTCTCTATTTCTCGATGCTTAAAAAAAATACTCTCGATTCTCGTTCTTTTAACATGCGTACACAGAAAATTTGTTATTGTGTGTGAGACACTCATTTTTTTTGGAGTCCCAAGTGAACCGAGAAATTTGGGTCAGTGATTTTGCTTGAAGGGAAGAACGTATCTGGATAGCTCTACATAGGTTTCAGAATGCGGCCATTGCATTGGGCATTGGGGTCTTTCTCTTTATATAGTGTGTTTTTGGCTTCGAATTTGTTTTTTATAATTGCTTATTGTTAATAATTGTATTTTGTTTATATTCGTTTTCGTTAGTTATTCTACACTGTATACATACAAATAGCTTACCGTTTTTAAACCAATTTTTCAATTCATAAAAAATATTCTGGATCTGCATAATAGATAACAATAGGCTAGGAATGTCTGCCACATATATAGACATAGAGGAACATAAAATATGGGTAACCCTTCGAATAAATTACTCTCCATAGTACTTAAATACCTTTCTATTTTTGTCAATATAGAGCACATTAGCAAATAAAAAACTGCAATCCATCTACAACCAGCTTTGTGAATTTGAAAACTTACTCTGTGAAGAACAAGAAGACGTTCCTAAGCTCCTCGAGCTGTTAGAAAATATAAATGAAATTCAAGAACACCATCAGTCTGTTGTGCGAACTATAGAATCTAGCAATGAGACTCTAAGTGCAAGACGAAAGGATCTGCAAATACAAATGGAACTTCTAGAAAAATCTCTTGATCTATTAAAATTGGAAAAAAATTAAAAATAAAAAAATATTAAAACCATATTATGTAGATACATAATTCAAAGAAAGACGACAGATTTTGTTCGCAACCAGATAATTTTCCGCTTTGCAGAAAGATAACTTCCCGAAAGATGTTTACATTTACATGAGCTTTGTTCAGTGACGTTGTTCCGAACAGTTTAGAACAGAAAAGTACAATTTTTTGCTGTTCAATGACAATTTTCTGTTCCAAACTGTTCTGATTTGCTGTTCAGTGTGAGTCTGTTCCGAACAGAATAGAACAGGATTTTCTGTTCTTACTTTTTAGGTAGAACAGGTTTGTGACAGCTGTCAGACAGCTGCCTGTTCTATCTTGTCTGACATTTCTGTTCTATGGAGCTTATCCCACAAACGCCAGTGGCAAACGGAGCTAAAATAAGAAAAAAAAAAAACTCTGACTCGAGGGAAAACAAATAATTTCGTATACGTGTACAGAGAATGCATTTGTAGTTGTGTTTTTATATTTGTTTGTATTGCATTGTTTTCCCTCGAATAAGGTTTTTTTATGCAGATGTATGTATAGCTATAGTTTTGTGAAAAGCCCAATTCTGTTCTGTTCTGATCTGAAAAAAACCTCACTGAACAATCCTTTGAATAGGCTGAACTTTCCTTTAACATGGTCCCGATCTACATTGCCCGATTTTTCCACGAAGATTTTTCCAGAAATCGTGTGAAATGTACACACAGAACGATTTTTTCCTTGTCTTCTTTATTTTTTTATTGCTGTGCTCTTCGTGTTTCATTGAGATTCACTCACACCATCAAACGAATGGCACACTGACACCGAACACACACAAGAAAATGGAAAGAAGGCGAAAGAGAACATAAACAGACTGGAAAAATCATGTATCTGCACTCGGTTTCTGTACAAAAAAAGGGATGCCAAATACAAAATGTATATTTGTTAGATAGAGAAAAAAGATCAAAATGCAGAAGAACTTCGTATCTGCATTATAGGAAAGTGCCATAATGCTGAAATGAAGACGAACATGTTCATATCCTTGATGGTTCTCTTTCACTCGCTCGGATTTTTTGTATACATCTGTCCTGCTCTACTTTTCTGCATTTTGCAGACGAAGATACATGTAAATCCACCATTCGTCTGCAAAATGCAGAAAAGTAGAGCGGGACAGATGTATACAAAAAATTCGAGCGAGTGAAAGAGAACCATCAAGAATATGAACATGCTCGTCTTCATTTCAGCATTATGGCACCTTCCTATAATGCAGAAACGAAGTTCTTCTGCATTTTGATCTTTTCTCTCTATCTAACAAATATACATTATGTATTTGGCATCCATTTTTTTGTGCAGAAACCAAATGCAGATACATGTAAATCCACCATTAATTTCCTTGTAGCTTTCAAACATGGAAACTGAATTGCCAGAGAGTTTTGTTTGTTTCCATATAAAGTCTATTGGCTGAACGCACATTACGGACAGTGTGAGAAGGAATGTGCAAAAATCTTCTCAATCGTTGACCGGAGAGATTTTTTTCATTCCCCTTACTTCTTGCCCTTCTCGCCTACAAACTACCAGTTTCCAGCAACTCAGTTTCCTTGTGTGAAAGCAGTCAAAGTCAGGAAATTTTGAAAGCGGTCAGGGAATATTTTGTTCAGCACTGAGTTGTTTCACATTAAGATAATGAAATCTTTCGTTGAACTCTGTCCACATTTTTGCGCCAAAAGAATGTATTCAATAGGGGGGTTTATATGGAACAACATGTTGTACAACATCGCGTAAATTTATCGATGTTGTATAATATAAACGCAAAAACAACCGCTTGACACACCATGTTGTACGGTTTTCAAAATATTTTGAAAACTTGCTGGCTTGTCTCACCATACATCCTATATAAGGAGATGTTGGTACAACTTGGTTTAATTTTTCATTTCTGGAAAATTCTCGTCTTGTGAACACGATAGCAGTAAAAAGCGAAAAAATGGCTATCATGGCATCCGTTCTGGAGGGACTTTTTCTGTATATACGTCTCTACCAGGAACTTGGAAGATAAAATCAGATTTATAAAAATAGAGTAGTTATAAAAGGAAAAGCATACGAAGTGTTATAAGATAAATATAAAGAGGTTGAACGGAGCATCACAAAGGGTTTAAAAAAAATAAATAAATAAATGCTATACAATCGTGTTACCGGCGCGGCGGGAAATAAAAAAAGTGATACGACGTGAAAAATCTGGTGCCGGAGCGGAAGAAGTTTATTGCCCAAATTTATGGTTCATTTTTGTACCCATTTCTTCACCCATGTACATTTTTTTCTTCTGTTTTTTTGTTTTCCTCCTCTACACCGTCCAATATTTCTTTCATCATCAAGGCTTATATTAATTTTGGCATTTTCCGCGCCCTACCTTCTACTTCAAGGATTCCAACCTAATTTATTCTGTACAACATCATCTTACATGTAAACGCAAAGTTGTGTTTACAGTTATTTTTCTCATCAAGTTGTACAACATCATTTTGTACAACATGTTGTTCCATCTAAACCCCCCTAATGAGATACAGTTCAAACTCATTTTCTATAAACTATTTTTGGGCAAAACATCATTTCTGTCACTTTTAAATATTTTTTTCTGGAAATACTGTATTTTTTTCATTTACGAAGGGACCTTTGAAGTGAAAACAGTCCAATAAATATTTTAAGAGTGTCATATTTTGCGATAAAACTATAATTAATAGCTCTACCAAGAAAAAAAAGTAGATGCAAATTAAGATGATTATGAAATACAGCCATACAAACTTTAAATTGCGATTTTTGAAGTTTATTGAGTTATGACGTTGATATTTTTAATGAACAATATGTGTACAGATTATTTCTATAAAATGTTTAAACATACAAATATTGTTTCCACATACATAAAGTGCTCTTGCAAAGATTAACAGCCTTATGCATAAACGAATTATAGCGAGTGCATAGCGCTATGCACTCTTTATAATGCCTCTGAACGCAAAAACCTTATTTATAAACTTATGCAACGTTGAATAGAAGCAACATAAGCTAAACGCGTTTGTAGGTTGTATAAAGCCAACATAAAGGTTGTTTAGTATCGGAATGTCTGACTCACACATAGCAATAATGTAGATAGATGTTAGGGCTTATTTTTGCAATCTTTGAGGTGTTGAAATCTCACTTTCAAAATATTTTATTAAATTTACAATTTTACAGCAATTATTAATGTTGTTTTTTTTTAATTTACTGTACATTTTTGTTAGGATATTGTTTAAAAAAATAAAGAATATTTTTTTGTACACTTAATTTTATAGAAGCTGCTTAATAAATGTTTAAAGATGCGTGCGTGATTTAAATAAAACTATACAAAGATTCACCTTCATCACTTTCATGGGAAAAAACAAATAAATTTTAAGCATTACAAAATAAGCACCACCCTTTTATTTTTCTCCTCAACAAAAACATCACGATTTCAGTGAATGGAACAATTCATGGAATAAATCAAAAACGACGTATTTTTTGTTTCAAATATTTTTATTTTTATTTGCGAACACAAAAAAACAACAAAGTAACTGGAAATATTAAAAAAAATGAATAAAGCCTTAACCACATAGACGTACTTTTGTACAAAAGTACAAAAGTGAGAAATTAAAATGCTCGCTAGCGAAACATTCTTGCATCAAAACATTTGGAAGCAGGTGTCTTCGGAATAGATATTTATTTCTTACTTTTGTACTTTTGTACAAAAGTACAAAAAAAAAGTACTACGGGCTACTACTAGTAGTTAAGCCTTAAGAAACCAAAAAGAATCCAATCGCCAGCAGAATTACTTCTATTGATTTTTCACACAGCACATACCATAGAGAAAATACTACCTAGAGAACCGACTTAAGGGGTCCATGCTCTTTCACCCTACAAGCTGAATTGAGAGGATTTATGCCCTATTCAGTAAGGATGTGTGCAGTTGCAATGCATTTTAAATGGGACAAAACGAGCTTTGTATGTATGCATTAGGGCATTTGCTCAAACGTGGTCGTGTGCTCAATTGGTGAATCAGGTATTCAAAAAAGGGAATCCGTTAATTTCAAAAATTGAAAAATTAATTTTTTTGTCAATTAAATTGATGTTTCTAAATGTTTATGAACAACAACTTTATTTAATATAGCCTTTTATTGCTTCTGGCATACAAATCCGGTATTATTTATGACTATTTACGTTGAAAACAAAGAAAATGTAATCAAAAAGTAGAACCAAACCCTTGAAATTTAATGCGTACGTACCTTTAATTTTCACTTCCCCCACTACAGCTGCTGAGCAAAACTGAGAACCGAGTGGTGGTTTTTCTGACATTTGTTTTTGTTGCAATGTCTTCGACAACAAAACAAATTTTTATTAATTTTTTAAATTTCGTCGGTATTTTTATTTATTGTCGATAAAACTAGCCGGAAAAACTTAAATGTTGCTTATTTTTTTCGCGAAAATATTCCCACCAAAAGATTCAGCAATAAAATGTCCCGGAACACGTATTTTGGTCTAGTTTTTGGATCCCCGACTTTCGAATCGATCTTTTTTTTCCGTGCGCTTTTTTTGGATTAAATAACAAATCCTTGGACATTTGGTCGGTCGATTGGCTTCTATATGTGTTCCAAGAAACAGAGGCTAACAATTCTAACCGGTAGAGGGGCCTCATCAAATTTCTTGAATCGTTCATCATCGCAGGCAATGTCGTTTGGTCATCAATCTGGATACATATTCTTGCGTCGGTTAACAGTCCGCAACGACAGTTCAATGGATATTCCCGCTATACTGAGTTTGCTGATCCAGTTGCTCATCTGCCTATGGTTCCGATAACCGATACAAATTTCCCGCTATCGTCAATTGTTTTGCCCCATTTGGTCACCGGCACAAGTTGGTTCAGTGATTGGTCTGAGGAACTGCTACGCTATCAGTACAGGCGATCCGAGCCCATAGATCAGGATATTTTAGCAACAATGAAAATGCAGGGACATATTGGCTATTCTCCAAATCCCCGCCTTGATAGACGAAATCAAATACCATACGTGATGTAACCGAATGGCGTTGGGTCAAATAATGGAAATGGAATCCAGAATTCAAATAAGACTACCGAAAATGGAGTAAAAATTATACCAAGACGATATAGAAAAGTGGATATGAAGTACACAAAGCTTGGAACTCAAGACTTCGAATTCGAGCAATACAATCAAACATGTTTTGCTGGCCTGGAAGTCACACTGCCTAATTCGTATTGCAATTCAATGCTTCAGATTCTATATTTCATTGAGCCATCAAGGAAGCGCCTGTTAATTCATTCATGTGCTAAGGAGTTTTGCTTGTCTTGTGCATTGGGTTATCTTTTTCACATGCTTGATAAATCAAGGGGTGAGTAAAAAAATAGGAGTAACTTTGTTTAAAATAACTTATCTTGTTTCTTTTTTAGCTGCATCACCATGTCAAGCCAGTAACTTTCTTCGTTCATTTCGTACTGTACCCGAAGCTTCGGCATTGGGTTTGATTCTATCTGACCGATCCTCGAATGTCTATCTTGTAAGCTTAATCCAGGTGGGCAAATAATTATTTCAGTATTTTATTTTATTTTAATTTTCAATTTCTTTTTTTTAGAATTGGAATCGATTCATATTGCACCAAATGCATGCAGAAAATCTCGATTAACATAAAAACAGTCATTTAAATAGTTTGATGTATACAGAAAATTATGGTTTGCTTAACGTTAGAGTATCATTTTTGTTTATTGGAAAAAATTATTTTCCTGTACAGAAGATTATAAAGCATTTCAGCAGCATGATACACGAATTTCTGAGATGCTTTATAGACCAATCGCATGAAGAACTTAAGAAAACCGATCCAACCCCACTGAAAACTAATTCAAAAAATCAAGAACCTTACCAGAAAGATGATGAAATGTCCAATTACTCTTCGCTTCTCAATCAGAAGAAGAATATGAAACGTGCGACAGCGAAGTTTCAGAACAATCAAGTCTGAAGACTTGCATAGAAAACAACCTTCCTATTTAAATATTAATTAATTTTAAACTAAATGTTTTCATTTCAAACTTTTGCAACTTTCGAATAAATGTTTCGAGACTCAAGCTGTTTTTTTTGTCAAAAATTACATTCTAAATTCAAAAAAAAAAAGTCAAATAGCTCGTTTTCTTATTATTTAAATTTATTCGTTGATAAATTAAATTTGTTAAATTAAATTGAAATTGTTGCTGTTTTATATTGTTCGTCCGCAAGCGTCCTCAAATAAATGTTGTGCTTTTATCCGGAGATTTCCTTGTGCTAGAAGATTATTCTTATTTTCTTAATGCAAAAAAAAAAATACTTACACCCTTATTCATACAGAAAAAATAGTTATTTTAGCTCCCGTGTTTAGGAAAACTACACCATGGAATCTCAATGTTCCGGCCTCAAATGGAGCAGTTAGCAATTGCCTTTAGTTTGAGCCCAGAAAATTTGTATTCCATCGTGTAGTTTTCCTAAACACGGGAGCTAAAATAACTATTTTTTCTTTATGAATACGGGTGTTAATATATATTGTTACTTAAAATAAATAAATAAATTGGGTGGCACAACGGCTCATGAAGAACCAGGGCCTAGTGACTAACAACTCGCAACCATTCCTGTGCGCGCCTGTCGACAGGAATGGAGGGAACCTACAATTTTATGCCGAATCCGAACGGCTAGACGAGAAGCGCTTATTCGTGACAAGTGATACTCTTGGAGGATTTGTCTATTCCTCGCAAGAGGCAGTAGCCCTGTAAGACACTTTTTTAGTTTTTAGGTGTACGAGGCTGGGAAGCGAACCCACCCCTCCAGCGTCACAGTCGAACGCACTTACCATTACGCTACGGGCTACTACATATTGTAACTTATGTTATCTGAATAAACTGTTTCCATTCCCATCAAGCATCTTCCTTGCGCTATACTCAACCAACTGGAATATGTGAACCATTTGAAATATAAATAAAAAAAAAATAACTTCTAACCATCTCTCTACAAATTCTCTAAATGAGATACCATTTCACTTTCAGACTTTCCACCAAATAAAAATTTATCCCAAGGTGTTGCCAGTGAATTATTGATTATCTCTTCATTTATGCAATGTTCAGTGGCTTGCGCTTGTCAAAAAGATTCCTGGTGGAGAATCCCTTTGCCCGTCATTTCACCATCCTTTTTCTTTGTTTTCAACTTTTTTGTTTTTAACGTTTTTTTTTCTCTTTTTAACTTGGGTTACATTTTATTTAAAGACTAAATTGGCAAACGCATTTTCTAGACTTTTACTACATTTATATATTTCAGAAATTTCATTGTAAAAACTTTTGGGACTTTGAGTAATATTATCGCGGTGCATTGCTGTTTTTTTAGGGAAGTTAAATTCGTTTGAATGATCCATTCTTATGATAAGAGTAAAGGAGTGTTTATTGCGAAACAACAATAAACAACAGAGAGTTAAAGATCAAATACATATAGGTCAAGATCTATTTATTCACTGGTCTGGCATTTTATCAAAAAAATATTGTTTACATATTTTTTTTTTAAATACACACCAGTTTAGCTTTCATCAAAGCCTTTCCGGATGACAAATCGATATCGAATGAAATTTCTGAAATTCGAATGTATTAAGCAACGAAAATAGAGTTGTCAAGTACGAAATTTCCGATTTTCGAACAAATGTATCTAGATAAATAAAATTCGGATTTCAATATCCGATTTTCAAATTACACAGTACATATTTTCCGAATTCGAACGATTTGACTTTAGAATCGAATTACAGAGTAAGGCCCCTGTATTAAAATTGATTATAATGATTAATACGAGTACTTAAATTAAGACTGAGAACCATTTCAATCAACTAAATCAAGATAGTGGTTTGGAAATAATAGCATTTTATAAGAACGCTTTTAACATTTTGAAGAAAAAAACATACAAAATACTTGTAAGTGCTAGTTATAAAACGCTATTATTTCCAAACCACACTCTTGATTTAGTTGATTGAAATGGTACTCAGTCTTAATTTAAGTACTCGTATTGATCATTATAATCAATTGAAACGCTATTATTTCCAAACCACATTTTCATTATAATCAATTGAAATATGAAATTTTTTTTGAAATGTTTCTCTATATTTAAGTTGATTGTAGTTTTTACTACCACGACCTAATTTAAGACTCATACTCAGAATTCAATCAAAACAAAATCTCGGCCGAGAATACATTGTTTTCTTTGTTTTTTTTTTTAAAATGATCTACTAAAACTTTGAGAATCAAATAAAAGCAGAAGGAATTAAGATTGATAGATCCGAGGAAGCCTTCATGTAAAAAAGGCAAGTTCAAATTATACTTCCATTCTAAAGGTTTTAAAATCGTATTTAATAGAAATCTAAGAAATAATTTCATAGTATTTTCATTCCATTTATTTAAAAAAGTATTAAATTTACAATTATTAAGTTATAAAATAATAAACTTATGAATATAAATTACTTGTAACAAAAATAAAAATATATACCCATAAAATACTTAGATTTGAATAAAATAGTTTAGATTAGTTAGAAGGCAAAACATAGAAATTTCACCCTTTCTATAAGAGTTGCATTGGGGAACTTCACAATGACCAGGATCAGCCCGCGGAATTGTCTGCAATAAAACAAAATTGTAGTTACAGCCACATATTGAAAAATTGTAATATTCAGTAAATAAATAATGGTAACAAAAGGAAAAAAAAGTATAAACCGAAAAGCTTTTGGACTGTATCTTTTTAACAGGTTGTCGAATAAAGGCTATTGATATCTTTTTGTAATCAGTGCTTGATGCTTTCAAAACTAGCATTAACAGTTTTTACATAAAATGCTTATTGAAAAAAATCACTCTTGAAATACACTTATTTGGAATGTGGTATACGTATTCCAAGAGTTATTTTTGTTAATACTTCTTCTTTGGAAAAATTGTTGATGCTTCTTTTGAGAGTAGGAAGTGCTGATTCAAGAAAGGTATCAACCACCTTTATTGGAGAACCCGTTCCAAAGATATACCTTAAAAGCTTTTCGCTGTCCACTTGGAAAAGTAAAATCTTAAAATGGATTGGGGTGTATCTTTGGAACTGGTTAACCAAAAAAGGTGGTTGATACTTTTTTGTAATCAGCGTTTGATACTTTCAAAACCAGCATCAACAATTTTTACATAAAATGCTTATTGAAAAAATCACTCTTGAAATACAAATATTTGGTATGTGGTATACGTATTCCAAGAGTTATTTTTGTTAATACTTCTTCTTTGGAAAAATTGATGATGCTTCTTTTGAGAGTAGGAAGTGCTGATTCAAGAAAGGTATCAACCACCTTTATTGGAGAACCCGTTCCAAAGATATACCTTAAAAGCTTTTCGCTGTCCACTTGGAAAAGTAAAATCTTAAAATGGATTGGGGTGTATCTTTGGAACTGGTTAACCAAAAAAGGTGGTTGATACTTTTTTGTAATCAGCGTTTGATACTTTCAAAACCAGCATCAACAATTTTTACATAAAATGCTTATTGAAAAAAATCACTCTTGAAATACAAATATTTGGTATGTGGTATACGTATTCCAAGAGTTATTTTTGTTAATACATCTTCTTTGGAAAAATTGATGATGCTTCTTTTGAGAGTAGGAAGTGCTGATTCAAGAAAGGTATCAACCACCTTTATTGGAGAACCCGTTCCAAAGATATACCTTAAAAGCTTTTCGCTGTCCACTTGGAAAAGTAAAATCTTAAAATGGATTGGGGTGTATCTTTGGAACTGGTTAACCAAAAAAGGTGGTTGATACTTTTTTGTAATCAGCGTTTGATACTTTCAAAACCAGCATCAACAATTTTTACATAAAATGCTTATTGAAAAAAATCACTCTTGAAATACAAATATTTGGTATGTGGTATACGTATTCCAAGAGTTATTTTTGTTAATACTTCTTCTTTGGAAAAATTGATGATGCTTCTTTTGAGAGTAGGAAGTGCTGATTCAAGAAAGGTATCAACCACCTTTATTGGAGAACCCGTTCCAAAGATATACCTTAAAAGCTTTTCGCTGTCCACTTGGAAAAGTAAAATCTTAAAATGGATTGGGGTGTATCTTTGGAACTGGTTAACCAAAAAAGGTGGTTGATACTTTTTTGTAATCAGCGTTTGATACTTTCAAAACCAGCATCAACAATTTTTACATAAAATGCTTATTGAAAAAAATCACTCTTGAAATACAAATATTTGGTATGTGGTATACGTATTCCAAGAGTTATTTTTGTTAATACTTCTTCTTTGGAAAAATTGATGATGCTTCTTTTGAGAGTAGGAAGTGCTGATTCAAGAAAGGTATCAACCACCTTTATTGGAGAACCCGTTCCAAAGATATACCTTAAAAGCTTTTCGCTGTCCACTTGGAAAAGTAAAATCTTAAAATGGATTGGGGTGTATCTTTGGAACTGGTTAACCAAAAAAGGTGGTTGATACTTTTTTGTAATCAGCGTTTGATACTTTCAAAACCAGCATCAACAATTTTTACATAAAATGCTTATTGAAAAAAATCACTCTTGAAATACAAATATTTGGTATGTGGTATACGTATTCCAAGAGTTATTTTTGTTAATACTTCTTAATCTTAATCACCACAAATACTTCAAATATTTAATTTGATTTCATAAAATAATTTTCAAACTTTGACAGACAAATAATTTCAGAATATAAATTCACTCAAAGTATTTCGAAACTGATTCGAAGTAATTTCCGGGGGAGATTGACGAAAGGAGTATTCGAATCCAGGGAAAAATGAAAATCGGGAGTAGAACAATCTCTCCCGGAATTGCCGATAAGGCTGAATACCTCCATACCAAGAAAAGTTAAGAAAAAAGTAGAACCTATAAACTAAAAAAATCAAAACTGTAACTGTACTATCAAAACTGTTTCAAATTAAGTCTACTAAGTGTCACCAAAAGCATTTTTAATTGGAAAAATTATTTCCCAATGAAGTAGATAGTTTTGGAATTACGAAGTGGTTTATCTGACAATTCCATTAAATTTCTACCAATTTTAAGATATATTCTATTTGTTATTTCAAGAAAAAGAACTTTTTAACTTACGAATCTCTATTCACACTACTGATTATGTTTGCTGTGCCAACTGTATGAATGATGTACGTGCAGCACTCAATAATTGCAGGAATCTCTAGAATAAGATCACCCTTGTCTTTCTTTTAGTCTAATGGAATTCGTACCAACATCAGATGATCACTGTGATTCGTTAGCACAAAATCAATTTTGGCCAATGGCAGTCGATGCTTTTGTTTGTTGCGTCAAGAAGGTAGATAGCTTTGTTGATGAGGAGGATGAATCGACCTCTTGGCTTATAGCCATGTCGATCGTATTTGACGCAAGGTGAGGAATATTTAAGTTCTTCAGAACCTAATGCTGTTGTCACAAAATTACTAACTTGCGCCGAGTGTTCCTTGGAAATGTGGTCTTTTTCGAACCATTTGGCAATACTTTGCGGGTAATTTTTCTTTTTATCTAGGTAGGTATATGGAAAACACACTTTATTTAGAAGGGAAATAAATTAATTTAACAAAAAACTGACCTTTAAAGACCTTTTCAGCTGTGACTTTTGAGTTCAAATTGCTTCTTCTCATTACTCAGCTGCTGACTATAATTTCTTGTTAAGTGAAGCCGATGCACCATATGTAGGTATGTAGAGGCTTCCTGACAATGTTTTGGCTGCGGAAGGCCAACTCATGTCCAGCACTTTTGTTGGTAACTCCTTTGATAATCTTATAAGCCACTATCTCTTTGCATTGGCAATGAACTTTTCATTCACACCATTTGGTGGATCTTCTCTGAATGATGAAGCCTTTAATGAATGCTCGAATCTTAACAGCAGCCTCTGGTCTTCTTTTGGCAGCTTGAATCGCCAAAAACCGTCGGCAATATGATTGCAGTATAATTGTGTTCTCACGAAGTTTAAGATACAGCTTGCGTTGTTTTCGTCCCTTCGAGTGTGACTGAATAATAGCTGCGACATCGCATTTCTTCGCTTGGAATGCTTCTTCAGAATCGAAGATGGTCTTAGGGAACCAAATGAAAATCTTTTTTCACATTGTACCGCAGCTAGAAATAAACACAACAAACTTTTTAATGACATTAAAAATATTCTTTTATACAAGTAAATAAACTTTTATTGATATTAAAATAAAAACTTTACATGATTTTAGATTTCACATAATTTATTTTACTTAGAACTGTCAGATTTTTGACAAAACGAAAACAACAAAAAAAACATACCTGTCAGTTTGAGCAAATTTCGCCATTTTGTTTTTTAATCCACCACTCACATGGATTCACGGATAGGAAAAAAAGAGTAGATTAAGAGAGTTTTCTCTTACTCACCTCAAATAAATTTTGCGGGTGTTTAAGGCAAGGGGGGTACGAGTCGGGCCTCTAGGTAGTATACTTACTCTATGGCACATACACAGCTGGGTCTGTTTTGAAAGTAAAACGTACTAGATTCCTCCTTTATGGTACTAATCATAGAGTAAGTATACTACCTAGAGGCCCGACGAATGACATTAAAAAGTTTGTTGTGTTTATTTCTAGCTACGGTGCAATATATAAAAGATATAATCAAGTTTTCGAAACTATTCCAAGATGAAATAACCCTTGACTCGCTTAGTCAAAAACAATTGGTGGCATTGTGTCGGGTCCTCGAACTCCAAACAATGGCAACAACTAACCTTTTGCGTTTCCAATTGCACCTGAAATTAAGAAGTCTAGCTGCTGATGATAGAGATATTTCCCGTGAGGGAGTGACTGCACTAGATCTCTTTGAAGCAGGCTCGTAAGACAAGAGCATTCGGATTGTCGGCCGAAAACTGCGAGCACAACAGCAAGAATGGATTGACTTGAGTCTAAATAAAAATGTTTCTAACATCTTGTTGCTGCTGTCAAGGGCTTTGATGATCTTAGACGATGCTTCAACAACTCATAAACTTAAAGAAACTATTCGCGTGCTATCCGATGTGCTTGGAACTCAAACAAAAGCAGCCATTGACGAGCATGAAGGAATGATTGACAATAAAATAAAGATCTAAATTATTAAAGAAGATGGAATTATTGGACAAGGTGTCAACTATCGACCAGACTGTGCCCCTAACGGTGAAAACAAGCGACACATTAGCTGCACCAGCTAAAACACATGTAGCTTCTCATGCAGATAGTCATTTGTCACCTAAGGATTTGGAGCTGTTGGGTGAAGCCTTGAAGAATGTTGTTGATAAAAACGAACTGTTATTGGTTGAGAAGAAGACTATTAAAGATCTCAAAGAAGAGAACATGAGGTAAATTGTCATTTAAATTTTCACAACCACTTACAACCTTTTTATTAATCACATTTATGCTTTGTAGATCACAGAAACTCGAACTCAACTTAAAGAAGCAGTTAAAGAAAGCCGTGGTGCAAAGATCCTATTCAAAAAGGTTAATTCTATGATAGGCCAATTGGATAAGGTTCTTAACGAACTTGAAGAAAAAGGCAAAAAACTTCAAGAAGCTGATGTGACAGCAGATAGACAGCCCCCTGAAGAAATTAGCAAGCCAGAAGCACTTGTTCGTGTTGATAAATTGTAAACGCTATTAAATTGGCATGTTTTGATTACTCTTTAGTTTAAAAAAAAATTAATATCTCTAATTTTTGCAAATTAAGATGCAAAGGAGCCTCCGATGAAGCGAAACTTATTACGATAGAGAAGGACTGAGTTCCAAAAAGTTTTGAGGCGGCAGCAATACTCTATCGATGCGCATCTGCTACCCAAACATGGTGCTGTCGCTTTGTAAACATTTTCACTTTTGAGTTTTGGAACTTTTGACTTTGCATCAAAAATGCGCATCTGATGCGTTTCGGAACTCAGCCAAGGTACTAAGTAAAATAGATGTCGATCAAGATGGTTCGATCAATGCAAATGAGGTTCTTAAGGAAAATTATACTTTTCAAAAATATATAGGTATTTGATGTTGTTGGAGTTATAAATGGTCCTGGTTTTATGTGGTGGAAACAATTGGTAGAGAAAATGTGAAACTTAGTGAAAAACAAGTCGAAAAACTACTAGAAGAAGAAATAATTGAAGCTGAAGAGAAAATCGAAAAAGCAATTGCGAAGAGTATAAAAGAAGCAGATAACGCAATGAGAGTGGCAGAAGAGATTCAAGATATGGCACCTCTTCTTGAAGATAAAGCCAAGGATATGGACGCTGCTGACCAGAAAAATCTTCTTGTTGATAAGGTTAATTAAAAAAAAAAAAAATACTTGTAAAAAAAAAACTAATTTATTTTATAGCTATGGAAGATAGAAAAAGAAGTAGATTCAGCAGGAAAAAAATCTGCAGATAACATAACACTCCCTCCAACAATTTTACAACCGCCTACCTCTTCACGGGGAAATCCAAAGGATAAATAAAATGCTTTAAATTACTAGTAGAGAATAAACTACAACAGTAAATACCAAAAATGGTACCACATCCTAGATAAATGGTTGATGGTGTTATCTGTTGAATGTTATAATAACTTAGTTTAATATTATATGAAACATAACTTTAAAAAAGAACAGCAACAAAACTAAAAAGACATTTTAACATTAATATGCAAAACAAATGCTATATGCTATAGTTTTCAAGACTGATAATAACAACAAGAAATCATTGTTTTTTTCGTATCTACTTTTTATATTTAAAAGTAAATGAATTGTTAATTTGTATTCAAATCTATGTGTATAATATTATATACAAACAAAATATACATACAAATAAAAATATAAATAAAATGAAGTATGCGGATAATTTTGTTTTAGTTTATATTGATAAGGAGCAAAAGGAAAAGTAATTGCCGAGGTAGAAGGTTGCTTAGGCAAGTCAAGCAACCATAAAATTGGATTTGGGACGGTCAATGGGAATATTTGTATATGAGATCAAAGTGTTCTTAGAAGGAATCGGCTAAACTGATTATCAAATTTTTGATTAAAAAGTACAAGTGACCTCAACTCCAGAAATAATTGTGTTTCGGCCAAGGCATAACAGTGGGCTCTTGGTGGTGCACGAATTTAAACAAATTCCCCTAGAATAATAAAATTCACAGTATCTTTTTGCTGTGATTTTTATAAGAGTCGGTAAACATCGACCAAAATTTGTGTCTTAGTAGGGTATAACAGACTGACTGAAGAGCCCACTATTATGCCTTGGGTGAAACACAATTATTTCTGGAGTTGAGGTCACTTGTACTTTTTAATTGAATTTTATTCATTCACTCCACTTAAAACAGGAGTAATTTCAATATTTTAATATTTAAATTTCTTCATCTTCTTATTATAAAAAACCTGACCACGGATATTTATATTCTAGGTGCACGAATTTAAACAAATTCCCCTAGAATAATAAAATTCACAGTATCTTTTTGCTGTGATTTTTATAAGAGTCGGTAAACATCGACCAAAATTTGTGTCTTAGTAGGGTATAACAGACTGACTGAAGAGCCCACTATTATGCCTTGGGTGAAACACAATTATTTCTGGAGTTGAGGTCACTTGTACTTTTTAATTGAATTTTATTCATTCACTCCACTTAAAACAGGAGTTATTTCAATATTTTAATATTTAAATTTCTTCATCTTCTTATTATAAAAAACCTGACCACGGATATTTATATTCTAGGTGCAGGAATTTAAACAAATTCCCCTAGAATAATAAAATTCACAGTATCTTTTTGCTGTGATTTTTATAAGAGTCGGTAAACATCGACCAAAATTTGTGTCTTAGTAGGGTATGACAGACTGACTGAAGAGCCCACTATTATGCCTTGGGTGAAACACAATTATTTCTGGAGTTGAGGTCACTTGTACTTTTTAATTGAATTTTATTCATTCACTCCACTTAAAACAGGAGTAATTTCAATATTTTAATATTTAAATTTCTTCATCTTCTTATTATAAAAAACCTGACCACGGATATTTATATTCTAGGTGCACGAATTTAAACAAATTCCCCTAGAATAATAAAATTCACAGTATCTTTTTGCTGTGATTTTTATAAGAGTCGGTAAACATCGACCAAAATTTGTGTCTTAGTAGGGTATAACAGACTGACTGAAGAGCCCACTATTATGCCTTGGGTGAAACACAATTATTTCTGGAGTTGAGGTCACTTGTACTTTTTAATTGAATTTTATTCATTCACTCCACTTAAAACAGGAGTAATTTCAATATTTTAATATTTAAATTTCTTCATCTTCTTATTATAAAAAACCTGACCACGGATATTTATATTCTAGGTGCACGAATTTAAACAAATTCCCCTAGAATAATAAAATTCACAGTATCTTTTTGCTGTGATTTTTATAAGAGTCGGTAAACATCGACCAAAATTTGTGTCTTAGTAGGGTATAACAGACTGACTGAAGAGCCCACTATTATGCCTTGGGTGAAACACAATTATTTCTGGAGTTGAGGTCACTTGTACTTTTTAATTGAATTTTATTCATTCACTCCACTTAAAACAGAAGTAATTTCAATATTTTAATATTTAAATTTCTTCATCTTCTTATTATCAAATTTTTGAATCGTTTGCCATCTTCTTACTGGAGATAGTTTGCTTTAAAATAAAACCATTGAAAAATAATAAGAATAACATATAGAAAGGACACCCAGCCAAACTGCCACTAGGTGCCTGAATGTCCATGTGTCAGTCAAAAATTAAAAAAAAAAATTTAATTTAGTTTTTGATTTTTTAACTTCCCATTGGTAATTGGTGCGTGGTGTAAAACGTTAACATAGTCTCTATGGCGCATTGGAAGAGATAGATCTTGAAATGTTTCTTCTCTAGTTGATATTCTATCGATGTTAAACATTGTACTGACGATAATAGCTTCCCAACAAACACATCACTTATAACGGATCTTTGGGCAACAGAAACAATAATACGAGTATCATGGTTTGGGTTAGGATTGTTAGCACGGTATCCATATGGAACAGACATTCGACTTAATGACTAATTGTAAATAAATGATAGATTTGAATAATGATAGATTTGAATTTGTTCTGTGCAAGTCTTCAAACAGATTAGATTGTTCTGAAACTCCGCTGTCGCACGTTTCATATTCTCCTTCTGATTGAGAAGCTGAACTTGAGGTGTACTTGGACATTTCATCATCTTTTTGGTAAAGTTCTTGATTTTTTGGATTAGTTTTCAGTGGGATTGGATCGGTTTCCTTAAGTTCTTCATGCAATTGGTCCATAAAGCATCTCAGAACTTCTTGTGTATCATGCTGCTGAAACCCCCGAAACATAGAGTGAACACTTACAATTCCATTAAGAATTCCACGTAGAGCTATAAAATCCATGAGAAATTATTTAGCGCTATAATATAGAGTTAACATAGAATTTCATTCAAAGTCAGGACAGTAAATCGATAATTGCTCCGGAAGTCCTATTTTGGTATAGAACTTCTCAGTTACGGACAGTTGCGAGACGAGAATGCAACAAATATTCAATCCAGTCAACTCGGGAAGACGCGTGAAAGCTGGCAAAATATTTGCATCCATGTCGCATTGCCCAAGCTTCAAGCAGATAATAAATCTTTAAGCGTCTCACATTTCATGTAAGTAGCGAAGTTATCTCTTTAAAATCCGAATGAAGCATATAAATATAAATGAATAATAAAATAAATGATTTTGCTATGATCCTTATATGCTACTGAAATGTGAAATGTTTTTTTTAATTCTACCTGTCAAAATTTTTGCCATGATTGAGCAAAACTGGTCTATTTCTTGGAGTGGAAGTTGGGGCACGTATGCATGGAATTTCAAGGGTGCGATTCTACTTTTTCATTACATTTTCTTTGTTTTCAACACAAATAGTAATAAATATTACTGGATTTATATGCCAGCAGCAATAAAAGGCATTATCAAATACAGTTTTTGTTCATAAACGTTTAGAAGCATCAATTTTATTGACAACATATTTTAATTTTCAGTTTTTGAATTTAACGGATTCCCTTTTTTGAATATCTGATTCACCAAATTGAGCACATGACCACGTTTGGGCAAATGCCCTATTGCATACATACAAAGCTCGTTTTGTCCCATTTAAAATGCACTGCAACCGCACACATCGTTAGTGAATAGGGCATAAATCCTCTCAATTCAGCTTGTAGGTTGAAAGAGCATGGACCCCTTAAGTCGGTTCTCTAGGTAGTATTTTCTCTATGGTACTAATTTTGACACAAGCTCATTATAACTATAATGGGTTGAAAAATATTATATGCATAACAATTTATGCAACGTTGCTACATAAATCCTTATGCATTGCATAACTATTCATCTGTTCAGCGGATTCTAATGAATACGGCTGTAAGTTTACTTCATAATACAAATATCGCCCACTGGGCGAAATTTGTCCACCCAAAATTCACATTCAAAGGCTCTAGAGAGTCAAAACATTTGTTTGAAAATTAAATCAAAAAATATTTTTTTTAGTTTTAAAATTGTTTTTCAGTTTTTAAATTTTTTTTTTAATAGGCACAGTGATCGGCAGTGCAAAACCAAAAATGGCTCAGAGTGTGTTCATGCGTATCTCAGGTATATTTTGCACATCTCCGCACCTATGGCTTTCCAACCATATATAATTTATCGAAATGAGTTTGGATACTTTTTGAGCAAATGGTACCACAAACTTTTCTTAAGGCTATTATTAAGTTGCCTAGTGGGTGGTGGCCCTAAAAGTATGAACGACACGACATAATTTGCTCAGTGATGCGATGAGATGATGGTCGGACTATGAACATGGAGTCCAAAATATCCATGTCCCATGCACCAACACATGTCGAAAAAAATATCGTTTTGAACAAGACATGGAGGGCTGTTCAAAGCTTGGCCATGAGATGACGTTTCATGTTCGTGTGAGGCTAATGAACGACATGACATGATTTGCCCAGTGAGTAAAAATGCACTGTTTGTTGATTGGATTGTGGTTGTGATCATAGAGTAAGTATACTACCTAGAGGCCCGACTCGTACCCCCCTTGCCTTAAACACCCGCAAAATTTATTTGAGGTGAGTAAGAGAAAACTCTCTTAATCTACTCTTTTTTTCCTATCCGTGAATCCATGTGAGTGGTGGATTAAAAAACAAAATGGCGAAATTTACTCAAACTGACAGGTAAGTTTTTTTGTTGTTTTCGTTTTGTCAAAAGTCTGACAGTTCTAAAATGAATTTGTGAAATCTGAAACCGTGTGTTTTTATTTTAATTTAAAAGCATATTATTAATGACATTAAAAAGTTTGTTGTGTTTATTTCTAGCTACGGTGCAATATATAAAAGATATAATCAAGTTTTCGGAGCTATTCCAAGATGAAATAACCCTTGACTCGCTTAGTCAAAAACAATTGGTGGCATTGTGTCGGGTCCTCGAACTCCAAACAATGGCAACAACTAACCTTTTGCGTTTCCAATTGCACCTGAAATTAAGAAGTCTAGCTGCTGATGATAGAGATATTTCCCGTGAGGGAGTGACTGCACTAGATCTTTTTGAAGCAGGCTCGTAAGACAAGAGCATACGGATTGTCGGACGAAAACTGCGAGCACAACTGCTTCAACAACTCATAAACTTAAAGAAACTATTCGCGTGCTATCCGATGTGCTTGGAACTCAAACAAAAGCAGCCATTGACGAGCATGAAGGAATGATTGACAATAAAATTAAGATCTAAATTATTAAAGAAGAAGGAATTATTGGACAAGGTGTCAACTATCGACCAGACTGTGCCCCTAACGGTGAAAACAAGCGACACATTAGCTGCCCCAGCTAAAACACATGTAGCTTCTCATGCAGATAGTCATTTGTCACCTAAGGATTTGGAGCTGTTGGGTGAAGCCTTGAAGAATGTTGTTGATATAAACGAACAGTTATTGGTTGAGAAGAAGACTATTAAAGATCTCAAAGAAGAGAACATGAGGTAAATTGTCATTTAAATTTTCACAACCACTTACAACCTTTTTATTAATCACATTTATGCTTTGTAGATCACAGAAACTCGAACTCAACTTAAAGAAGCAGTTAAAGAAAGCCGTGGTGCAAAGATCCTATTCAAAAAGGTTAATTCTATGATTGGACAATTGGATAAGGTTCTTAACGAACTTGAAGAAAAAGGCAAAAAACTTCAAGAAGCTGATGTGACAGCAGATAGACAGCCCCCTGAAGAAATTAGCAAGCCAGAAGCACTTGTTCGTGTTGATAAATTGTAAACGCTATTAAATTGGCATGTTTTGATTACTCTTTAGTTTAAAAAAAAAATTAATATCTCTAATTTTTGCAAATTAAGATGCAAAGGAGCCTCCGATGAAGCGAAACTTATTACGATAGAGAAGGACTGAGTTCCAAAAAGTTTTGAGGCGGCAGCAATACTCTATCGATGCGCATCTGCTACCCAAACATGGTGCTGTCGCTTTGTAAACATTTTCACTTTTGAGTTTTGGAACTTTTGACTTTGCATCAAAAATGCGCATCTGATGCGTTTCGGAACTCAGCCAAGGTACTAAGTAAAATAGATGTCGATCAAGATGGTTCGATCAATGCAAATGAGGTTCTTAAGGAAAATTATACTTTTCAAAAATATATAGGTATTTGATGTTGTTGGAGTTATAAATGGTCCTGGTTTTATGTGGTGGAAACAATTGGTAGAGAAAATGTGAAACTTAGTGAAAAACAAGTCGAAAAACTACTAGAAGAAGAAATAATTGAAGCTGAAGAGAAAATCGAAAAAGCAATTGCGAAGAGTATAAAAGAAGCAGATAATGCAATGAGAGTGGCAGAAGAGATTCAAGATATGGCACCTCTTCTTGAAGATAAAGCCAAGGATATGGACGCTGCTGACCAGAAAAATCTTCTTGTTGATAAGGTTAATTAAAAAAAAAAAATACTTGTAAAAAAAAAACTAATTTATTTTATAGCTATGGAAGATAGAAAAAGAAGTAGATTCAGCAGGAAAAAAATCTGCAGATAACATAACACTCCCTCCAACAATTTTACAACCGCCTACCTCTTCACAGGGAAATCCAAAGGATAAATAAAATGCTTTAAATTACTAGTAGAGAATAAACTACAACAGTAAATACCAAAAATGGTACATCCTAGATAAATGGTTGATGGTGTTATCTGTTGAATGTTATAATAACTTAGTTTAATATTATATGAAACATAACTTTAAAAAAGAACAGCAACAAAACTAAAAAGACATTTTAACATTAATATGCAAAACAAATGCTATATGCTATAGTTTTCAAGACTGATAATAACAACAAGAAATTATTGTTTTTTTCGTATCTACTTTTTATATTTAAAAGTAAATGAATTGTTAATTTGTATTCAAATCTATGTGTATAATATTATATACAAAAAAAATATACATACAAATAAAAATATAAATAAAATGAAGTATGCGGATAATTTTGTTTTAGTTTATATTGATAAGGAGCAAAAGGAAAAGTAATTGCCGAGGTAGAAGGTTGCTTAGGCAAGTCAAGCAACCATAAAATTGGATTTGGGACGGTCAATGGGAATATTTGTATCTGAGATCAAAGTGTTCTTAGAAAGAATCGGCTAAACTGATTATCAAATTTTTGATTAAAAAGTACAAGTGACCTCAACTCCAGAAATAATTGTGTTTCGGCCAAGGCATAACAGTGGGCTCTTGGTGGTGCACGAATTTAAACAAATTCCCCTAGAATAATAAAATTCACAGTATCTTTTTGCTGTGATTTTTATAAGAGTCGGTAAACATCGACCAAAATTTGTGTCTTAGTAGGGTATAACAGACTGACTGAAGAGCCCACTATTATGCCTTGGGTGAAACACAATTATTTCTGGAGTTGAGGTCACTTGTACTTTTTAATTGAATTTTATTCATTCACTCCACTTAAAACAGGAGTAATTTCAATATTTTAATATTTAAATTTCTTCATCTTCTTATTATAAAAAACCTGACCACGGATATTTATATTCTAGGTGCACGAATTTAAACAAATTTCCCTAGAATAATAAAATTCACAGTATCTTTTTGCTGTGATTTTTATAAGAGTCGGTAAACATCGACCAAAATTTGTGTCTTAGTAGGGTATAACAGACTGACTGAAGAGCCCACTATTATGCCTTGGGTGAAACACAATTATTTCTGGAGTTGAGGTCACTTGTACTTTTTAATTGAATTTTATTCATTCACTCCACTTAAAACAGGAGTAATTTCAATATTTTAATATTTAAATTTCTTCATCTTCTTATTATAAAAAACCTGACCACGGATATTTATATTCTAGGTGCACGAATTTAAACAAATTCCCCTAGAATAATAAAATTCACAGTATCTTTTTGCTGTGATTTTTATAAGAGTCGGTAAACATCGACCAAAATTTGTGTCTTAGTAGGGTATAACAGACTGACTGAAGAGCCCACTATTATGCCTTGGGTGAAACACAATTATTTCTGGAGTTGAGGTCACTTGTACTTTATAATTGAATTTTATTCATTCACTCCACTTAAAACAGGAGTAATTTCAATATTTTAATATTTAAATTTCTTCATCTTCTTATTATAAAAAACCTGACCACGGATATTTATATTCTAGGTGCACGAATTTAAACAAATTCCCCTAGAATAATAAAATTCACAGTATCTTTTTGCTGTGATATTTATAAGAGTCGGTAAACATCGACCAAAATTTGTGTCTTAGTAGGGTATAACAGACTGACTGAAGAGCCCACTATTATGCCTTGGGTGAAACACAATTATTTCTGGAGTTGAGGTCACTTGTACTTTTTAATTGAATTTTATTCATTCACTCCACTTAAAACAGGAGTAATTTCAATATTTTAATATTTAAATTTCTTCATCTTCTTATTATAAAAAACCTGACCACGGATATTTATATTCTAGGTGCACGAATTTAAACAAATTCCCCTAGAATAATAAAATTCACAGTATCTTTTTGCTGTGATTTTTATAAGAGTCGGTAAACATCGACCAAAATTTGTGTCTTAGTAGGGTATAACAGACTGACTGAAGAGCCCACTATTATGCCTTGGGTGAAACACAATTATTTCTGGAGTTGAGGTCACTTGTACTTTTTAATTGAATTTTATTCATTCACTCCACTTAAAACAGAAGTAATTTCAATATTTTAATATTTAAATTTCTTCATCTTCTTATTATCAAATTTTTGAGTCGTTTGCCATCTTCTTACTGGAGATAGTTTGCTTTAAAATAAAACCATTGAAAAATAATAAGAATAACATATAGAAAGGACACCCAGCCAAACTGCCACTAGGTGGCTGAATGTCCATGTGTCAGTCAAAAATTAGAAAAAAAAATTTAATTTAGTTTTTGATTTTTTAACTTCCCATTGGTAATTGGTGCGTGGTGTAAAACGTTAACATAGTCTCTATGGGGCATTGGAAGAGATAGATCTTGAAATGTTTCTTCTCTAGTTGATATTCTATCGATGTTAAACATTGTACTGACGATAATAGCTTCCCAACAAACACATCACTTATAACGGATCTTTGGGCAACAGAAACAATAATACGAGTATCATGGTTTGGGTTAGGATTGTTAGCACGGTATCCATATGGAACAGACATTCGACTTAATGACTAATTGTAAATAAATGATAGATTTGAATAATGATAGATTTGAATTTGTTCTGTGCAAGTCTTCAAACAGATTAGATTGTTCTGAAACTCCGCTGTCGCACGTTTCATATTCTCCTTCTGATTGAGAAGCTGAACTTGAGGTGTACTTGGACATTTCATCATCTTTTTGGTAAAGTTCTTGATTTTTTGGATTAGTTTTCAGTGGGATTGGATCGGTTTCCTTAAGTTCTTCATGCAATTGGTCCATAAAGCATCTCAGAACTTCTTGTGTATCATGCTGCTGAAACCCCCGAAACATAGAGTGAACACTTACAATTCCATTAAGAATTCCACGTAGAGCTATAAAATCCATGAGAAATTATTTAGCGCTATAATATAGAGTTAACATAGAATTTCATTCAAAGTCAGGACAGTAAATCGATAATTGCTCCGGAAGTCCCATTTTGGTATAGAACTTCTCAGTTACGGACAGTTGCGAGACGAGAATGCAACAAATATTCAATCCAGTCAACTCGGGAAGACGCGTGAAAGCTGGCAAAATATTTGCATCCATGTCGCGAACTCTCGGCATTGCCCAAGCTTCAAGCAGATAATAAATCTTTAAGCGTCTCACATTTCATGTAAGTAGCGAAGTTATCTCTTTAAAATCCGAATGAAGCATATAAATATAAATGAATAATAAAATAAATGATTTTGCTATGATCCTTATATGCTACTGAAATGTGAAATGTTTTTTTAAATTCTACCTGTCAAAATTTTTGCCATGATTGAGCAAAACTGGTCTATTTCTTGGAGTGGAAGTTAGGGCACGTATGCATGGAATTTCAAGGGTGCGATTCTACTTTTTCATTACATTTTCTTTGTTTTCAACACAAATAGTAATAAATATTACTGGATTTATATGCCAGCAGCAATAAAAGGCATTATCAAATACACTTTTGTTCATAAACGTTTAGAAGCATCAATTTTATTGACAACATATTTTAATTTTCAGTTTTTGAATTTAACGGATTCCCTTTTTTGAATATCTGATTCACCAAATTGAGCACATGACCACGTTTGGGCAAATGCCCTATTGCATACATACAAAGCTCGTTTTGTCCCATTTAAAATGCACTGCAACCGCACACATCGTTAGTGAATAGGGCATAAATCCTCTCAATTCAGCTTGTAGGTTGAAAGAGCATGGACCCCTTAAGTCGGTTCTCTAGGTAGTATTTTCTCTATGGTACTAATTTTGACACAAGCTCATTATAACTATAATGGGTTGAAAAATATTATATGCATAACAATTTATGCAACGTTGCTACATAAATCCTTATGCATTGCATAACTATTCATCTGTTCAGCGGATTCTAATGAATACGGCTGTAAGTTTACTTCATAATACAAATATCGCCCACTGGGCGAAATTCGTCCACCCAAAATTCACATTCAAAGGCTCTAGAGAGTCAAAACATTTGTTTGAAAATTAAATCAAAAAATATTTTTTTTAGTTTTAAAATTGTTTTTCAGTTTTTAAATTTTTTTTTAATAGGCACAGTGATCGGCAGTGCAAAACCAAAAATGGCCCAGAGTGTGTTCATGCGTATCTCAGGTATATTTTGCACATCTCCGCACCTATGGCTTTCCAACCATATATAATTTATCGAAATGAGTTTGGATACTTTTTGAGCAAATGGTACCACAAAATTTTCTTAAGGCTATTATTAAGTTGCCTAGTGGGTGGTGGCCCTAAAAGTATGAACGACACGACATAATTTGCTCAGTGATGCGATGAGATGATGGTCGGACTATGAACATGGAGTCCAAAATATCCATGTCCCATGCACCAACACATGTCGCAAAAAATATCGTTTTGAACAAGACATGGAGGGCTGTTCAAAGCTTGGCCATGAGATGACGTTTCATGTTCGTGTGAGGCTAATGAACGACATGACATGATTTGCCCAGTGAGTAAAAATGCACTGTTTGTTGATTGGATTGTGGTTGTGATCATAGAGTAAGTATACTACCTAGAGGCCCGACTCGTACCCCCCTTGCCTTAAACACCCGCAAAATTTATTTGAGGTGAGTAAGAGAAAACTCTCTTAATCTACTCTTTTTTTCCTATCCGTGAATCCATGTGAGTGGTAGATTAAAAAACAAAATGGCGAAATTTGCTCAAACTGACAGGTAAGTTTTTTTGTTGTTTTCGTTTTGTCAAAAGTCTGACAGTTCTAAAATAAATTTGTGAAATCTGAAACCGTGTGTTTTTATTTTAATTTAAAAGCATATTATTAATGACATTAAAAAGTTTGTTGTGTTTATTTCTAGCTACGGTGCAATATATAAAAGATATAATCAAGTTTTCGAAACTATTCCAAGATGAAATAACCCTTGACTCGCTTAGTCAAAAACAATTGGTGGCATTGTGTCGGGTCCTCGAACTCCAAACAATGGCAACAACTAACCTTTTGCGTTTCCAATTGCACCTGCAATTAAGAAGTCTAGCTGCTGATGATAGAGATATTTCCCGTGAGGGAGTGACTGCACTAGATCTCTTTGAAGCAGGCTCGTAAGACAAGAGCATACGGATTGTCGGCCGAAAACTGCGAGCACAACAGCAAGAATGGATTGACTTGAGTCTAAATAAAAATGTTTCTAACATCTTGTTGCTGCTTTCAAGGGCTTTGATGATCTTAGACGATGCTTCAACAACTCATAAACTTAAAGAAACTATTCGCGTGCTATCCGATGTGCTTGGAACTCAAACAAAAGCAGCCATTGACGAGCATGAAGGAATGATTGACAATAAAATTAAGATCTAAATTATTAAAGAAGAAGGAATTATTGGACAAGGTGTCAACTATCGACCAGACTGTGCCCCTAACGGTGAAAACAAGCGACACATTAGCTGCCCCAGCTAAAACACATGTAGCTTCTCATGCAGATAGTCATTTGTCACCTAAGGATTTGGAGCTGTTGGGTGAAGCCTTGAAGAATGTTGTTGATATAAACGAACAGTTATTGGTTGAGAAGAAGACTATTAAAAATCTCAAAGAAGAGAACATGAGGTAAATTGTCATTTAAATTTTCACAACCACTTACAACCTATTTATTAATCACATTTATGCTTTGTAGATCACAGAAACTCGAACTTAACTTAAAGAAGCAGTTAAAGAAAGCCGTGGTGCAAAGATCCTATTCAAAAAGGTTAATTCTATGATTGGACAATTGGATAAGGTTCTTAACGAACTTGAAGAAAAAGGCAAAAAACTTCAAGAAGCTGATGTGACAGCAGATAGACAGCCCCCTGAAGAAATTAGCAAGCCAGAAGCACTTGTTCGTGTTGATAAATTGTAAACGCTATTAAATTGGCATGTTTTGATTACTCTTTAGTTTAAAAAAAAATTAATATCTCTAATTTTTGCAAATTAAGATGCAAAGGAGCCTCCGATGAAGCGAAACTTATTACGATAGAGAAGGACTGAGTTCCAAAAAGTTTTGAGGCGGCAGCAATACTCTATCGATGCGCATCTGCTACCCAAACATGGTGCTGTCGCTTTGTAAACATTTTCACTTTTGAGTTTTGGAACTTTATTTTGCATCAAAAATGCGCATCTGATGCGTTTCGGAACTCAGCCAAGGTACTAAGTAAAATAGATGTCGATCAAGATGGTTCGATCAATGCAAATGAGGTTCTTAAGGAAAATTATACTTTTCAAAAATATATAGGTATTTGATGTTGTTGGAGTTATAAATGGTCCTGGTTTTATGTGGTGGAAACAATTGGTAGAGAAAATGTGAAACTTAGTGAAAAACAAGTCGAAAAACTACTAGAAGAAGAAATAATTGAAGCTGAAGAGAAAATCGAAAAAGCAATTGCGAAGAGTATAAAAGAAGCAGATAATGCAATGAGAGTGGCAGAAGAGATTCAAGATATGGCACCTCTTCTTGAAGATAAAGCCAAGGATATGGACGCTGCTGACCAGAAAAATCTTCTTGTTGATAAGGTTAATTAAAAAAAAAAAATACTTGTAAAAAAAAACTAATTTATTTTTGTTTTACAGCTATGGAAGATAGAAAAAGAAGTAGATTCAGCAGGAAAAAAATCTGCAGATAACATAACAATTTTACAACCGCCTACCTCTTCACAGGGAAATCCAAAGGATAAATAAAATGCTTTAAATTACCAGTGGAGAATAAACTACAACAGTAAATACCAAAAATGGTACCACATCCTAGATAAATGGTTGATGGTGTTATCTGTTGAATGTTATAATAACTTAGTTTAATATTATATGAAACATAACTTTAAAAAAGAACAGCAACAAAACTAAAAAGACATTTTAACATTAATATGCAAAACAAATGCTATATGCTATAGTTTTCAAGACTGATAATAACAACAAGAAATCATTGTTTTTTTCGTATCTACTTTTTATATTTAAAAGTAAATGAATTGTTAATTTGTATTCAAATCTATGTGTATAATATTATATACAAAAAAAAAATATACATACAAATAAAAATATAAATAAAATGAAGTATGCGGATAATTTTGTTTTAGTTTATATTGATAAGGAGCAAAAGGAAAAGAGGAAAAGTAATTGCCGAGGTAGAAGGTTGCTTAGGCAAGTCAAGCAACCATTAAATTGGATTTGGGACGGTCGATGGGGATATTTGTATCTGAGATCAAAGTGTTCTTAGAAGGAATCGGCTAAACTGATTATCAAATTTTTGATTAAAAAGTACAAGTGACCTCAACTCCAGAAATAATTGTGTTTCGGCCAAGGCATAACAGTGGGCTCTTGGTGGTGGACGAATTTAAACAAATTCCCCTAGAATAATAAAATTCACAGTATCTTTTTGCTGTGATTTTTATAAGAGTCGGTAAACATCGACCAAAATTTGTGTCTTAGTAGGGTATAACAGACTGACTGAAGAGCCCACTATTATCCCTTGGGTGAAACACAATTATTTCTGGAGTTGAGGTCACTTGTACTTTTTAATTGAATTTTATTCATTCACTCCACTTAAAACAGAAGTAATTTCAATATTTTAATATTTAAATTTCTTCATCTTCTTATTATCAAATTTTTGAGTCGTTTGCCATCTTCTTACTGGAGATAGTTTGCTTTAAAATAAAACCATTGAAAAATAATAAGAATAACATATAGAAAGGACATCCAGCCAAACTGCCACTAGGTGGCTGAATGTCCATGTGTCAGTCAAAAATTAAAAAAAAAAAAAATTAATTTAGTTTTTGATTTTTTAACTTCCCATTGGTAATTGGTGCGATTTGTCGAATTGAAAATGATGACATATCTTCACGTTTTGAGGTCTCTAGAATCAGAATTCATCGTTTTTAGTAAGATGTCTTAGTCAATGACGTTTTTTATTTGTTTAAACTACATTAATCTACCTCAATACATATTTATGTACAGTTACATACATATACATATGTACATATCAATTATTATATTTAAAAGAAACTTGTTTACAGTTTTGTGTTTTTATTTAAATGTGTTCCTTTTGCGAATTAAAAATATCATGTTAATGTTTTTTTAAAAATTAAGTTGCTTATAATTGTATGTATATATATAAAGACAAATTAATACAAAAAATATAAAAAATGTATTTTTTTTACAGAGCAGCCAATGAAAATTGCGCGCAATAAAAATTGAGATACATACTTAGCTCAACCTTTAGTATACAAAGTAAATTAGAAAATAACATGATTTAAGCCCGTTGCGACTTCTCTTGGGTTTTGCTTAATACTGTGGTTAACTGTTATCATCTTGGCTATCTTCTTCATCAAAGATTGTTTGAAATATTTATCTGAAATATTTATGATTATATGCTCTAGAATATAGATTAGCCTTCTCGCTATTATAAATTGTGTTTTCTGGTTGAAAAGTGACATTTTTCGGCTTTCCCAAAAAGTTTTCTTTAATATCAGAAGTTTATTTTAACTCTTTATCCACTGGACAAATCCTAATCATATTATTTTCTGAAACAACCCATATTCCGCAAGTCGTATTTTGTCTCGTACTCGTACTTGAACTCGTATCGTATGAAAATCGTTATTCTTAAAGTCGTATACGTTGTATACGAGAAGCTTAAAAACAACGTATATCGTTGCCTGTATAGTATTTGTCAAAATCATTGAAATGTCAAAAAACAAATTATTTTAGTACGAGATTTGTTCAACGATTTTCTAAAAGTGTTTTATGCCGCTTCATATTTGGTGGATATGCTATTTGTATCAATGCAAACAGGATTGCATAAACCCGGCACCGATACCGCGGACCTATGACCACCAAAATGCATTTTCGAAATGCAAACAAAGGAGGAAAGTAATAAGTGTTTTATATACATAGCTCCAAATTTAAGCAATACCATGTCCCATAAGACCACTATTATGCACTGTCAAAATGCAATACAAAAATTGATGTATGTTATTATTGTATGTATGTATTTATTCTATTTTTATTGTATTTATGAGATATATATGTAACACATAATTTGAGAGCAACAACGTGGATCTAAGACCACTAAAATGCAATACAAAAATGATAGATGTAAAACAGCCTTATAACGCTCCGAAGCTCCTGTAATTAACACGGATACATAAAAGTATCAGTAAACGAAATTTGGAGCTGTATAAAGCTGTTTTGCATCTATCAGTTTTGTGTTGCATTTTAATATTGCATTTTAGTGTTCTTAGAGTCGCGCTATCACTGCCTGGTTGATTGCATACAGTTTCCACAGAGGAGAGATCTTTAACATCTTTAATTTTTTATATGCATTTTAAAAGTGCATTTCGATGTTCTTAGAGCTGCGGTGACCCTCGCAGGTTGATAAAACAAATAACAGGAATATTGAAAAAAATATCTACATTATGCATATTGCATGCACTATGTTTTTGTCCTTTTTTTTTTTTTTTTTTTTAATTTTAATTTTTTTTTATCCGAAAAAATATAGGTATAACTCGTTTAAAAGATTTCACACGACAAATAAACAACACAAATACGACTTTAATTCGAGTTAATAGGTACTAGACTTGGAATAATAATAAAATATGAACAGTCGTATGCGATGTTGTCCGTTTCTCAATATTTGTAGAAGTGAAGTCGGATATACGACTTTTGGAATACCAACATACGACTGTAGTCGAATACAAGTCATAAATTTAAGTTTCAGAATATGGATGAATATTTTCGTCATCCAAAGTCTTGGATTAAAAAAATGAAGGAAAGTCGTCTTAACTTAAATAACAAAAAAAAAAACCTCTTCTTTGGGTGATCCACGTAACACTGTTTCCGGTCCACGACAATACTAAAAAAGAATTTCGCAGATGAGTGTTCAGTTGATCATAGTCTGATCTAGGTAAAAGATTATTGACAGTTGTTGTTTACATCTTCGACAAAATTGTTGAATTATTAATGGGACCATGGTCTTTGCCTGTTATTCCCCGAGCGAAAAGTTGCCACTTTCTGAACCAAGCCATTGATATTACGTAGATTGTTGCAGAATCATCTTCGTTTTGGAAGTCATCTTGGAATTTGGTAAATGTAGCGTGCTCCTGTTTTTGTCTGCGCTGTAGATTTTCTGCTGTTTTCTTACAGACATCACATTAAAAAAGTCGATTAACAATTGGACCACCTCTAAATTTCGTATAAAGAAAATCCAAAAGCCGTTGGGACAATGGGACCACAATTTTATTAATGAGAGACGCTTTGTGAGGTGGAACACCCCGTGCGGACAAAGAGTGGACCAATTGTTAATGGGACCTGGTTCCGGCAAAAGTATTAAAGCGATTTATCCATTTTCGTGAAACAAAGAAACTTATGTCCGAAAATTGGGGATATAATTTTGATATGATGCTATTATTGTTGATGTTTTGTGCGTGGTGTAAAACGTTAACATAGTCTCTATGGGGCATTGGAAGAGATAGATCTTGAAATGTTTCTTCTCTAGTTGATATTCTATCGATGTTAAACATTGTACTGACGATAATAGCTTCCCAACAAACACATACGAGTATCATGGTTTGGGTTAGGATTGTTAGCACGGTATCCATATGGAACAGACATTCGACTTAATGACTAATTGTAAATAAATGATAGATTTGAATAATGATAGATTTGAATTTGTTCTGTGCAAGTCTTCAAACAGATTAGATTGTTCTGAAACTCCAATAGTAATAAATATTACTGGATTTATATGCCAGAAGCAATAAAAGGCTATATCAAATAAAGTTTTTGTTCATAAACATTTAGAAGCATCAATTTTATTGACAAAATATTTTATTTTTCAGTTTTTGAATTTAACGGATTCCCTTTTTTGAATATCCGATTCACCAATTGAGCACATGACCACGTTTGAGCAAATGCCCTAATGCATACATACAAAGCTCGTTTTGTCCCATTTAAAATGCATTGCAACTGCACACATCCTTACTGAATAGGGCATAAATCCTCTCAATTCAGCTTGTAGGGTGAAAGAGCATGGACACCTTAAGTCGGTTCTCTAGGTAGTATTTTCTCTATGGTTGTGATGTTGGATATCTGTATGGCCTGTGGAGTCGGCCTATAAAAATGCATGGATTTTTGTTTGGATTGTGGCCTGTGGAGTCGACGTGATATGTTATTTTTTTGGATTTTGGATTGGATTTCGTAACAGTACTACTCCTTTTTGATTGGAATCGAATTATTTTCTTTTGTATCAAGGTTAATTGGCGAAGGGTTGCTTAAACATCGATAGTCTATCGATAATACCGATAGTAAAAAACTATCGAATGTATTGATAGTTTTAAAAATACTATCGATAGTTTTTCACCTTACAAGTTTATTAGTGGGGAAACCCATAACAAGCAACATAAACTAAAAAACACACCAAAACTTATGAATTCATACAAGATAAAAGATACAAGAGTCAAGAGTGAGAAAAGGGATCGAATCTCACCTTCACTCATTTAATTTCAAAAATAGTCATGTCATGACTCTTGAGTCAACGTGTAATAGCTGATAATATAATGACCTGAATCTAAATCTCACAGCGATGCACAAGTATGCGATAAAAAAAGTAATAAAACATATTGGGCATATTCATATAGTCATTTTAGAGCTGTGTCTAAGTTAAACATAGGTTTAGTTGAATTTTCGGACGTTGATCATTTTATCATTTATCATTTCAAAATATTTCATGGTGTCCACTATTTTTTCAAAATAAATTTCCCTGACTTTCCCTGAACAATTTCAAAATTTTCCCTGACCAAAAAATTAAAAGAAAAATATTTTTTCATGAGAAGGTACGTATTAAATAAATATTGCACAAAGTAGAAAATGTACATATTTGAATGGAGTTAATTAAACCTTAGGCAAAAAGAACTCAAATTGTATTTTTCAAAGATCTATTTGAAGGTATACATTACCGATTGTATTGAAAGTGAAAAATAATAACTGCATGAATTTAAAAAAAAAATTGTTTTGCAATGTAGTTCATAGTATAATGATAAATGACCATTTAAATAAAATCCTTTTAAACTGTGATTATTTAGGCTCTTTCGGTCTATTTGTAAAAAATGCAAATAAAAACAATATTATTCCATTATTTTCCCAACGTTTCGTGAGTATTCCTCACTTCTTCAGGGGTTATATATTTTTTTCAATTTGATTGTTAAAAAATCTACATACTCTGCTTCTTATATCCTACTATTGCATCATTCCCGAAAACGGCACTGACACAAAATTGAACATTAAAAAAAATAAATAAAATATTAAGAACAACCTAGGAGGTACTTTTATTAAATTTAATAAAAGTACCTAAGCTCAACTGTGATATAAGTATCATTGTTAATTTTTTATTTGATTATTTTTTGCTAGATTGTTCTTAATTTATTAATTATTTGCTTTTATGTTCAATTTTGTGTCAGTGCCGTCTCCGGGCATGATGCAATAGTAGGATTCAAGAAGCAGAGTACCTATGTAGTTTTTTAACAATCAAATTTAAAAAAATATAGGTATAACCCCTGAAGAAGTGAGGAATACTCACCAAACGTTGGGAAAATAATGAAATAATATTGTTATTATTCGCATTTTTTACAAATAGACCAAAATATCCTAAATAATTACAGTGGAAAAGTGACACAAGAAAATTGGTCAAATTCATAACATAATAAAATCCTTTTTAAATGGTGACGTGAAATAAATCCAACGAAATAAAACCAAATCTCAAATTTGGCCTTATTTCGCTTTGAAAATGGAAATAAGGCCAAATTGGCTCTATTTCTATTTGCAAAATGAAATAAGGGCAAATTTCATTTGGAAATAAGACCAAATTTGTTTTTTCGAAATAATTCAGTGATAACAGAAGCTTTGAAAGTAGACCGATTGAAAGCATAGGCGCTTTCCAGGCGACTGAGCGTACCCTAAGCGGAAGGACGGAGTCACGTGAGCGGAAGAGAGGACCTAAAAAGAGAGTTAAAATCCTTGAACCCGCGAAGCGGGCCACCCGAAGTACTGTTTAGTTCAAAAACTTTGAAACTTAGGTGCCTGCCAGTTGGGGGATTAATTCCTTTTTTTTTTGGGAACTAACCCCCGCGTGTGCTAGTTCCCATAAAAATGGAATTAAACCCGATCTGGGAGGCACCTATGTTATGGTGCATTTGGCCATGTGTCATATGGCCGTATTTTGAAATATGTCCATCTGACACATTGTGAAAGCGTCAAATGTCCATATTCCAACATTTGGCTATTTATCGTTTTTACAAAGTGTCATACGGCTATTACGGACATATGTCACTTTCAAATTATTCTTTTGCCAGAAGTAAGCGCTAATTAAAACAAAAAACTTGTAAACGTTTTCAGAAGGTTGTTTCGAAATTTTATATTTTTTGTAAAGTATTTTTTAAAATGTTCTGTGAACTATCTTTAAAAACAAAATTAAAACGCGAATTAAAAAAAAAAATGCTTGTAAACGTTTTCAAAAAGTTGTTTTGAAAAGTTTTAATTTTGTTTTCAAAGATAGTTCCCAGAACATTTAAAAAAATACTTTACAAATAATATAAAATTCGAAACAACCTTCTGAAAACGTTTTCAAGTTTTTTGCTTAAATTCGCGCTTACTTCTGGCAAAAGAATAATTTGAAAGTGACATAAGTCCATAATAGCCGTATGACACTTTGTAAAAACGATAAATAGCCAAATGTTGGAATATGGACATTTGACGCTTTCACAATTCGTCACATGGCCATATTTCAAAATACGGCCATATGACACATGGCTAAATGTCACGGCACCAAAACATAGGTGCCTCCCAGATCGGGTTTAATTCCATTTTTATGGGAACTAGCACACGCGGGGTTTAGTTCCAAAAAAAAAAGGAATTAATGCCCCAACTGGCAGGCACCTAAGTTTCAAAGTTTTTGAACTAAACAATACATTGGGTGGCCCGCTTCGCGGGTTCAAGAATTTTAACTCCCTTTTTGGGTCCTCTCTTCCGCTCACGTGACTCCGTCACTCCGCTAAGGGTACGCTCAGTCGGCTAGCAAGCGCCTATGCTTTCAGTCGGTCTGCTTTCAAAGTTTTTGTCCTAAACACTGATTTGGGTAAAAGTCTTTAACCCCTGCGGTTCTTTTTTGGGAAATTACACCCGCGGGGGGTAGTTCCATGGGCGTTAATGAACTAAATCGAATTAAAAGAACAACGGTGATTTGTTTTGCAGTTTTTTGAAACGGAAAAAAAATGAAAACGAAATAAAGCCAAAACTTAAATTTGGCATTATTAATTAAAAACGAAATAAGGCCAAATTTTTGATATTTGGTTTTATTTCGTTGGGCCTTATTTCACGTCACCTTTTAAATCATACATCTTTGCGATATTAAAATTTAATAGTTTATTTTTTTTAAATAAATCAAAATGTATTAGTTCAGGTATGCAGAAACAGTGTGAAGAAATAATCGTACTTAAAATATATAAACTTGGACGCGGCGTTCGTTGAATCTCAGTCAAATTTAACAGTTTTTATTTTTTCTTTTATTGGTCGCGATCGGAAACCTATGCGATAGCCTGTTTAAAGGTTGATTCAGAATGCAAGGAGTAAACGCGACGAGAGCGTGACGTGATTCGCTGTCATTTTTTTCTAGTCATAAAATCGTTGCCCAATTAACAATGCGATGAGTTTCTTGACGACGAGTTGTTTGACAGCGTTAAATTATTTACTGTTTTTGTTCTTGCTGTGCAGTGTGCGTTCAAAATAATGAAAAAAATCAAAATGAAATTACTTTTATTATTTAATGTCGGTTTCGAGTGGACGGTTCGGAGTTACTCCTTCTATTCCAGATTTTCCATATTCGATAGGAATGGAACAGAAACAGTGACAATGGAGTAGCTCCGGATGACCAATCGAAAACGGCATAAATATTATAACTGTGTCAGCCAGCTAGCTGGGGAAACGATTTTCGGCTAAAAATCCTAATAAATTAAAACAATACAATATTATAATATTGTCAACATAAATAGATCTATAAATATAATTTCATTGTCAACAAAATTTATTTTTTTTGTTAATTTCAGCTTATCTCTTGTTTTCTTTATTCTTTTCTACAATTTCACAAAATTCACCATCAGTCAAATATAAAAATCGTCGACGAGAGCGTATTTTTTTTTTCAATTTTCCCAACTTTGGCGTGACGTGACGACGAGAAACGTTTCATTGTGCATACCCTGGCGTTACCTCGTATACTTACATGGTTTGAAATCGATTTGCCAACTACGACGAGCTCTCGTCACGTTGCGTTTTTTCGTCGCATTGTGAATCGATCTTAAGATAGTTTCATATCCATAGATTTTCGAACGGATTGGTTATTTTTGACTTCGCTTGTTTTGTCATCAGCTGTTTTTACACGGGATTCCAACAACACGTACCTTTCTGGATAGCTCTACATAGGTTTTCGATCGCGGCCATTACTGTACGAAATAACACAATACAATGAAGTGAAGTTAGTTGTGTTTCACTCATTTCTTAGACACATTCACAGGTATGGCAAAAGATACGAAATGAATAATTTTAAACATAGATGTCATCAAAACGAAATGAAATGTTTGATCAGAAAAAGGTTTCTTATGAGAGAAAGTGAAAAAGGAGTTCAGTGAATTTTTTAAAAATTGATATAGAAAAAATTCCCTGACCGCTTCCCGAATTCCCTGACTTTCCCTGACCAAATTTTGTTCCCTGACTTTCCCTGACTTTCCAGTTTAGCGGACACCATGTATTTGAAGCTAATTTGTGTAGTATGGCAAGTTAACTATCTTATAAAAATATAAAACCAAATTCACGTAAAAAGAAAAAAATAATTGTTGGTACTAACTTATCCTGTACTGTACTGTACTGTTTCAAAGATTATTTTTGTAGTCTTTTGTCATCGGAAAACAATGTAGATTTGCACATGCTACAACTTCCGGGCGTAATAAATGCAGCTCTTGATTCAAAGTTTTCATTAACAGAATTGTTAATAGTATTATCCGATTTAAAAGACAACAAAGCTCCAGGTTTAGACCGAATACCTTTCGAGTTTTATAAAAACGCAACCTTAGTTTTATTAATGAGATTTTGCTATTTTTTAATAATATTTTTGAAACTGAACAGTTTCCAACTTCGTTTCGTCATTCAGTTATTGATCCTATTTTTAAAAAAGGTGACCTAAACGAAGTTGTTAATTATCGTGGTTTATCTCTGTCGGATACTCTTTATAAGTTGTTTACTAGCTTGCTTCTAAATCGCATCAATGAATGGCTGGAAAAAAATCATGTGTTAAATGAGTATCAAGCCGGTTTTCGTAAAGGTTACTCAACCGTTGACAATATTTTCAACCTGAATAGCAGTGTTCACTTAAAATTTAAACAAAACAAGAAGGTTTTCACTTTTTTTGTTGATTTTAAATCGGCTTTTGACACGATTCCAAGAAATGCTCTTTTGTATAAACTGAGATCCATTGGAATGTCAAACAAAATTGTAAACCTTTTGAAAATGCTTTATTGTGATACTGAATCAGCAGTATGGGATGGAACCTCATGTTTTAACTTTTTTAAAGTCCGTCAAGGTGTAAAGCAAGGCTGTAAGCTAAGCCCAACTTTGTTCGCAATATATTTAAATGATTTAAGTAGCGAATTGCCTGGGGGGGTTAAAATATGTGGTATTAAAATAAAGGTGTTACTTTATGCTGATGATTTGGTTCTATTGGCAGAATCCCCCTCAAGAACTTCAAAGCATGATTAATAAACTTGCAGAGTACTGCGAACATTGGAAAATAATTATTAAGGTTAGACCGCACACAACTGCAGCGGAACTACACTTCACGACGCGGCAAAACTTTATTTGTATTAAATTGTATGAGCTATATAACACTAAAAGGCCTTCCACACTAGCCCACTGTGTATTAATACATGTCAACAAAAGTGGGAACAAATCATGTAGAATAGTGTGGAAACAAAATATGAAAGCCCAGCCTACACAACCCGACATTCTTTCCACACGATTTGACATGTATTAATACATGAATAATTTTAGGAATGGTTCTATTTCTATCCCACATTCTATC